>OU343216.1:109801017-109859039 GCA_910596185.1 Chrysanthemum makinoi | reverse complement strand
GATTGAAGAAATTCGGAATAACTCCTAGAATTTCTATCAAGAGTTGCCACTGGCATATCGGATGATGGTATTGGTGGCAAACCTGGCAAGTAAATGAGTTTATTCATATCATTAAAACTTCCCTGGTTTTCTTGATCAAGCCTAGAAGTAAAATTCTTCTGCTCTTGCATGCACCGAAGTGCTAGAAGTAATAAACTGGGATATTAAGGTTTTTAGCTGCAACCATTGTATACAAGCAATAAAGATCGATAGCTAAGGCAGTAGAAGCAATGACTCGAAGAGCATCCATGACATTGTTGATGATACGACTGGTTAGATCATAGACGATGTCAACCGACCACGAGGAAGGATAACTTTTGATGTCAAGAGGGATACGCGGAAGATGGTGGAACTTTATGGCAGGGATGGTTTGGTTGATATTGTGGACATAGGACACGATCGAGCCAGTTTCAAAGGAGTTGGTGAGGGTTAAGACGATGATCAAGTACGAAGGATGGTGCTTAAGGATGAACTTTCCAAGCTCTACCATTGAAATGAGATGACCCATGGTTGGTGTCGGATACAAAACAATAGTCCCCATAGTAATTGTATGCTCTAATGCTTGAGACTCTCTATATATATTAAGGGTGAATTTTTGAAAATACGTAACCAACTTTCTCAAATTTACCAAAATACATAACATACTAATTTTATTATCAATATCGCTAAATAACTTTCAAAAATCCAGTTTTTTTCCAGCGTGTCTTTTTTTACATGTTACGTGTATATTCCAATGCATCAAATGGTTCCAACTTAGCATAAAGTCAAATGTTGACCTCTGAGTGAATATAAGTCTTCAAAAACACAGATCTCACTTTCATAAACAAAAAAACACATACCTTACTCTTAAAAAAACCCTAGATCTGATTAACCCAACTTCTGTAAATGTGATTAGGTATGTAAACCCTAATTTTTTTATTTCAATAATCAGGTGTGACTTTCACATTCTCTAATTATAATCTCAAATTGAAAACCCTAATTTTTGATTGCATATATTATGTAAACTCTAATTTAATCTATAATTGAAACCCTAATTGAAGACCATAATTTTTTGATTGCAGGTTGATGAGTAGCTGAAGATGTCTCTTTTCACTGTTAGACTCTATCATGATGGGGTTTTTATCCCAAATCCACTTAAGTATATGCTTGGATCGTGTACAGTTATAAATGACATTCAGTTCGAAGAAATGCCAGTTAGTCAATTGTTTGATGTCGTTGAAAGGTTAGTTGTCCATGATGTTAAAAGATTATATTATGTTGTACCTGGAACAACACTTACTCGTAGGATTAGGGAAATAAATAGTGATGCTGATATGGCTGACTTTGTTAAAGTAGAATTTGAGAATGGTTTTAAGGTTGACTTGTATCATGAATACAATGATTATGATGTTATGGAGAACACTAGAAATTATCATCTGTTTACTCAAAATGACAATGTTGAATGTTGATAGCCTAGATTGTGATGAAACTGTTGTTGAGCAAGAAGAGGACCCAGAGAATATAGACTTTCACACTAAAGGGGAACAAAATGTAGTATTTGAAAGATTGACCATAGATGATCCTTTTTTAACTAAACTGGTTGGTAAGGGTAACTTTATAGGAACCGGATATAATCCAATCCCCAATTTAACTAGTAAGTATATTGTGTAAGAACATGACCCTGAAGATGATGTTATAGATGCTAAGTACAAGATTCAAAAAGGTGTTCAATATCCGTGTTACAACCCTAAATTACCTTGGAAAGAATTTGTGTCTGTCCTAGGAATGAAATTTGAGAGCCCACAACAATTGAAACATGCTTTGGCAGATTATGGAGTTGCACATGGTTATCAACTGTGGTATTACAGAACTGATAATCAGTGTTTGCTTGTTCATTGTGGCAGAGATGTAGAGTTGGGTAGGTGTGCTGGTAGAAGGGGTATTAAGAAGGAAAAAAAGGAAAATGAAACAAAGGGAGGGAAGGGTAAAGGTCTTATGAAAGACATTGTACCTGTAGAATCACAGAAACCTCAAAAATGGACTATGATGACAGTTCAGGCACACAAAGGACATTCTTGTCCATTTAGAATTTGGGCTTCTTGGATGTCTAGTGAAAAGTCCTTCCAAATCAAGACACTGTACCCTGACCATATGTGCACTAGAAACTACAATATGGGTTCATTGGTCACATTCAAATGGATAGCAGAGCATTAGGCCAATGAAATCATCATGTTAGGAATTACATATTTGATGATTACAAAACCCACAAGCTGGAATGAAGAAAGAACAAACAATGAGGGCCTAATATGTAATAGATAGCTTTATTAGTAATCTAGGGTTTGTAACCTCCCTATATTATATTAAGAGGGTAGGCGTCTAGGTTACAATTATCCATTCATAGTAGACTTCTCCAATGAGAGTCTAGAAAACGCATAGAGCGTGTAGTAGTAATAGTAGTAATAGTAATTTATATTTTATGAATAAAGAAAACCTTATTAGTAATATTGATTGTGTTCTTATCATTCCACTGTGTTTCAATCAATCAATGTTACTCATACCCTAGTTGAGTCCAGATCTTGGATTCTACAATTGGTATCAGAGCCTCGTGGCTCTCGATCTAAGGTTTATAAGGTTTTTATGTAATTAGGGTTTATACCCAATTCATCTATTGCGGCAGATGTGAAAAGAAAAGAGGCAGCAGGCAAAAAGGGTTTTTATTGGCGGCGGTTTGAAGATGATGAGATTCTTTTTAAGTTATACGATTCACATACCGTCCGATTGGTGTTGTACTGATCTTGTATTTTGATTGGTCAATGTTTTCAAGATCAATGGCGATTGGACCGTAGATCAATGATCAATAAGTACTGGTGGTCCTCACGTGCTCTATTATATTCAAGAGGCTTGGTAAGTGTTTAAGATTCGCTTGCTATTATATTAAAGTACTTTATATTCGGTGGTCCATACATAATTGAGATATTGTTCAGTGGATAAAATAATCAAATATACATTCATGGTCTATTTGTGATAATGTTATTCTTTTGAAAGTAATTTGATGGGACCAACGAATAACTATACTTCTAGTACACATCTTAATTGTCGATTGGTCAATTGGGTTTGTCATCTCACGTGATGTTGTATTGTTTATTGGTCCCACATTTTATACAAGCCTCAAGCAATTTGTACTGGTCAACGATGTGGGGATGCTTTATTGGTAACATGATCGTGCATCAGAATTTTCAAGGTACTATTTTATTGATCTTGTACGCATGGTATACGTGGGAATGATTGGACCTACAAGTGTAAGTTTCTACTGGTACTGGTTACATGTTTAATTCTGCTACTGCTACTGCTTTGATTAAGGGGACATGAATTGGGTTTATTGTGTTAATACTGTTCATGATCGGTTGTTGTACATGTTTATTCTGGTCGTGACAGTTAGTGCTGGTTGTTGTTCAAGTTAATTCTGTTCTTCTAAAGTTTATATTAGTCTTGGTGAGTTGAATTTTTATTCAACGATGAACCCTAGTAATTATCATGTTTTTGGCTTGGCGACACACATGTTTTTGATCCCCAACGATGATGGAATATGAGGTTATACTTTCGTTGATATTGCTACTATTGGTTCAGATTTTTATTGCCTTAATTTCATTTATTGTAAGATTTTTGGTGTTCTTCATGGAGGGTATTTTGAGGCATTAAAAGGTTGGATTGATAGTATGATATCAGTTGATGATGGTACTTCTATTGTTCCTCCTGGTGGTACCTCTCATTCCTCTGGTGGTACTTGGTGTTCCTCACGGTGGTGCTGTATTCCTCTGGTGATACTACTGATGTTCCTACTGGGTGCATATTCTGATTCGTGTTGGTTCCTACTGTTGGGAGTTCCTACTAGTTGGTTCCCCCTGGTCAGTTCCTATTGGTTGATCTGGTGTTCATACTAGTTGATTTGGAGTTCCTACGGGTTGATCTGTTGTTCCTGCTGGTTGATCTGGAGTTCCTACTGGTTGATCAGGTGCGTGTCTTATCATATCTCAAAGTGAGGAGAGGCACTTTTAAGATAACTTGTTCGTGCGTTAATGATGTGACAAAGACTTGATAAATCTAGCAAAAGGGGTGAGATCTAGAACTGAAGGTGCTTAATGCTTACATTTTCTAACACTTTAAGGAGTTACGTTGTAGTGCTCAGTGTTAGTGGAGGGGTGAGATCTACAAACTAAAGGTGCTTAATGCTCGCATTTGCTATCACTTTAAGGAGGCACATTGTAGTGCTCAGTGTCTCATATTAGTTGAGGGTTTATCAAGCATTTGGAGTCACGTGGATAGTACAAGATATAAGACGCCTGCGTTGGTTTCTCCTGGCTGGTTCCTGCTGGTTATTCTAGGTCCGACGACGCCCTTGGATCTTGGACGAGGTGGTGCTTATGGCTTGGTTACTTTCATTGATTTGGTTTCAAGCCAATTAAAGTCGAGATTCAAGAGATGGTTAGTATACTTTTAAGGGGAAGATTATTGTTTATATACTTACCATCTACATGCATCACTTGAGGGGAAGCGTTCTGAGTTGCACAAGACCTCTATTATTGTGATGACATGTTTTAGCATCGTTTCTTTATGCAGATTGTTTTGTAATATTCCTCAATCCTCATTGTTCCTGACTGAAGATCTATAAAAAAAACTGGAACTTAACCTAGTCAAATTCCAGTTTAGGGGAAGATTGTTAGGAATTACAGATTTGATGATTACAAAACCCACAAGCTGGAATGAAGAAAGAAGAAACAATGAGGGCCTAATATGTAATAGATAGCTTTATTAGTAAGCTAGGGTTTGTAACCTCCCTCTATTATATAAAGAGGTTAGGCATCTAGGTTACAATCATCCATTCATAGTAGACTTCTCCAATGAGAGTCTAGAAAACGCATAGAACGTATAGTAGTACTAGTAGTAGTAGTAGTAGTAGTAGTAGTAGTAGTAGTAGTAGTAGTAGTAATTTATATTTTATGAATAAAGAAAACCTTATTAGTAATATTGATTGTGTTCTTATCATTCCACTGTGTTTCAATCAATCAATGTTACTCATACCCTAGTTGAGTCCAGATCTTAGATTCTACACATCATCAACCCATCCTAATGAAATCATCATGAACCCATCAATAACTTATAAGTTTATGAGGGAAGATATTAGAGTAAAGTTCATGACTGATGTGAGTCAAGGGCAGTGCAAAAGAGCCAAACAATGTGTTATGTATGAACATGAGGAAGGGCTTATAGAACATTATGGGAAACTCTGTGAATTCAGATAAGCCATTCTAGACTCCAATCCTGGTTCTACTTGTCATTTAGATATGGAATTCAATGACAATGGTGATCCCTACTTTCACAGAATGTATGTGTGCTTTAAGGGTGTCAAGGATGGATGGATTGCAGGGTGTAGAAAGGTCATAGGGATTGATGGGTGTTTTATCACACATATGTGCAAGGGTGAGCTTTTGACTGCAATGGGTAGAGATGTGAATAACCAAATGTACCCAATAGCCTGGGCAGTTGTGGATGTTGAGAACAAAGACAATTGGTGCTGGTTTTTGTCACTTTTAGCTGATGATCTTGACCTACAACAAGGCCTTGGTGTCACAATCATCTCAGATGCTCACAAGGTATGTTTTGATACAATGTTGTACTATAATCAATTTATGTTTATGTGTTGATATAACCAAGTCTTAATCTGTTAACATGCAGGGTCTAATTGAGTCAGTTAGGACTTGGTTACCATAAGAAGAACACAGAGACATATTTATGCAAATTTCAAGAGAAAGTGGAGTGGCTTGCAGTATAAAAGGTTATTTTGGAGTGCAGCAGCTTCAACAATTGAGCAGAATTTCACAAGAAGGATGAATGAGATCAAAGAGTTAGATCCATAGGCATTTTTATATCTAATGGAGAGGGAATCTGCAAGGTGTTGTAAAGCCTTTTTTGAAACAGATAGAAGTTGTGCTTCATTTGAGAATGGGATATCAGAGAGCTCTAATGGACTGATTCTTCAAGCTAGAGATAAGCCTATAGTCACTATGTTAGAGGATATTAGAGTTTACATTATGCAAAGGTATTAGAATATGAGTAAACTTGCTGCTGAATTAGATGACAACATAACTCCATCCATTAGAAAACACCTTGAGGAGTTAAGGGTTGAACAAAGAAAATGGAGTGTTGTACCTAGTCGATATCAGGTAGTTGAGGTTAGGAAAAAGGGATGAAGCCTTTGGGGTTAATTTGATTAGTAGGTCATGTGACTGTAGGCTGTGGAATATTAGCGGAGTACCTTGTGTACATGCGTGCTTATATGCATTTTAAAATGAATCAGGATGAGGTGTGAGTAGCTGGATGTCTCAATCCAAATGGTGACACATACCAGTTCTATATAATCCAGCTTTTAGGTTCTAAGTATAGAAATCAATCCCAAAACATACCCCCACTCCCAATGGATTGCACAAAGGATGATGGAGGCATAGGAAGAAAAAACTCCCACATCCCAATGAAAATATTAATGAACAATCAGTAGCATGGACTGTGGCAGAGTTATGAGATGCCGTAATTGTCAAAAAACTGGACATAACAAGGCTAGTTGCAAAGATCCTATACAACCAAAACCAGCTGCAATGAGACCTCCAAGGGCACCTAAACCAATTGTTGGTGAGTCAAGTAAGCAGGGTGAAGCTATAGGTGCAAATGCTAGTGGTAAATCAAAGGCTGCATCCAAGAAGAATGGTGAGTCAACAGGGTGAAGCTAGAGGTGCAAAGGCAAGTGGTAAATCAAAGGCTGCATCCAAGAATAATGGTGAGTCAAGTAAATCAAAGGCTGCATCAAGTGGTAAATCAAAAACTCAATCTGGTTCAAAGGGTGCAGCTGCTAAATCAATGACTGCAAGTATGAACACAGATGTATATATACTTTAAGATTTAAGCATAAGTTACTATAATTTAAGTATTTTTATTTGATTTTTGTTATATTACACAGGAATATTGGCAGTTAAGAGATAAGGAAGTAGAAAGAGAAGTTATGCAGGAGGTGATGGAAGAGGAAGAAAGGAGAAGGATAGAGTTGGAGCATATAGCTAAGACATACCAAACTTGGGATGATCTGCAATTGGACCAGTTCTCAGAGGATGAACTCAACAGACCTGCTACTTTGAGTGAACTTCAGGCAGTTGAAGAAGCTCATATTCAACACAATGTTGAACTGCCAAGTATATCTGAGGCTGTTTTCATGGATGTTTCTTAGTCTGAACATCCTACTGTGGAGTTGCCAACACAACCAATGGCAGCTGCTGAAATAGAAGAAAGTCAAGCACCTCCAATGAGTCAAGTACCAAGGTAGAATCCAAGACAAAAGCATCCAATCAGGCTAAGAAACAAGTCTGAGAGAATTTCCAAAAAAAGGAAGTTTAACTTTCCACCAGATGGGACTGGTAGGTCTCCATCCAAGCCATTCAGCATTTGAACACTCTTAGTGCCTTAAAACATTCAACCTTTTGTATGTTGGGTAGTTTATGTTGTAATTAATGTCTGGAATGTTTATGTGACCAACATGGCACACCTTTTGTAAACACTCTTGGTGCCTGTAAACACTTAACTGGTTTAGGTTCATGTCTATGTAGACTGCTAGATATATGTGACCAAGATGGCACATCTTTTGTAAACTTTGCACATGGCTGTTAACACTAATTGCCTTATCTATGCAGTTAAAAATTTTAGTATGTTACATTCTCAGTCTTTGATATATTCCTTATGTTTACTTGCATGTGCAGTCTCTTGAAAAAGGTGACTTTAGCATGTGCAATACACTTGAATTCTAACCAAAAAATGGACAACAAAGACTATATAAGCACAACTTTCATTGATAGAAAATTTGTTGTGAATACATACCAGTTTGATACTACCATCACAAACAATAACATTACTTGACCTAACTGTTTCATACAATCATTTTCATACTACTACCATAACAACTTCATACTAATACCACCTTGACCTAAATGACTATCAACAACAACACCAACATTCCAGTCAAGATAAACATCATGAAACCAGAAATCCTCCTCCACAATGCATACTTGGATTGTTCCCTTTTTGGTGCAAGCACCATCCTTGCCTTGTAACTCTCAAAATCAGATTCCACATAAGCAAGTCTTTCTTAAGATAACATCCCCAACTCATGTCTATTAATCTCTTCTGCAAGCATATCTCTCTAGTCACCATTCATACTCAAGTACATTTCATACATTGCGTGTTTGTACCAAGCTCATTGAAACTCGCCATCAATCCAATAGAAAGCATCACATTTATCAGGACAAAACTGTAAAAATAAATCTATTTAAAACAATTGTTTGATTTATAATATGTAAACATACTACTAAAACATGTCGAGGGTTTTGGGCAAACCAAAAAACGACGACAAAGGTTTCTCTGAGTCCAAGAAACACGTTTTGCTAGACGAATGCCACAATAACAATGAGTAGGTAAAGTACGGACACGGCTTCGGATGCTAGAAGATGAGGCTGACATTTTGTAAAATTAGGGTTATTGAATTGGGGTTTTTTTGAGTTTAATTGAATTGGGGTTTTTTTTATTGAGAGTGAGATATGTGTTTTTGAAGACCTATATTAACTCAGAGGTCAACATTTGACTTTATGCTGAGTTGGAACCATTTGATGCGTTGGAATATACACGTAACATCTAAAAAAAGACACGCTGGAAAAAAACTGGTCATATTACGTATATTGAACAATTTTTGAAAGTTATTTAGCAATGTCAATAATAAAATTAGTATGTTACGTATTTTGATAAATTTGAGAAAATTTGTTACGTATTTTCAGCCTTTACCCATATATTAAAAACAAACTAGTGTCTTGATTATTATTATTATTATTATTATTATTTTGGCAAAAGAACAATATATTGATGGGAGATCAAATAGATCCCAGAAAGATACACTTGAAGGCTTCTCAGACTACAAAGCTAAACTAAACTACTTGATTAGTGAAACACAATTTCACTTTGAAGATTGAACATAGAGAAGTCTACTAGAAGATCATTAAAAGCCTACATAAACATGCTTGACTGTAACTTGAAGGTGCCTTGCTATTGGTTTGATAACCAATAGGCTTGAACCATTTGAAACTTTCCTTGAACACTAACTGATACAAAATTTCCTTGAAGTAGAACTTGAAACATTTAAACTTCCTTGAACTTGACCCAGTTCAGAATATTTACATGAACTTCACCAACTAACCGTCCCCTGACTGATTGAAAGCCCCAGCTTAAAACAGAAGACGATACTAACTTTTGAAAACTATCAAATGGAGATATCCACCTGGACAGCCTACCAAAGCCTGCATCATGATGCTTGACCACAAAAATGCACAACACAACACAACTTTGAGGCACCACCACAGGACTATAAACCTTCAACAGATGTGTCCGAGAACATCTGAAGATGTTGGAATGTCTACGACCAAAACCATATTACCAAAAAGATGGACCAGATTCGTTATTGGGGGCGTCGAAACCGAAAGTCAAAATTGATGAGCTTTATTCTCTTTGCCCAATCCCTAATGTTCCGAAATACTATCTTCACTTTAGAAGGATGAGGAAACTCCTCGGTTTGAAGAGGATCCCATTTGTTATCAATCTATACAGATTGAAAGCGTTGACCATGAGGTTTTAAATAAAATCCATGTGTTAGCACGATTTATGGATCATCATTTGTCGTACCAACCTTTGATGTGGTGTAAAAGATTCTCCGAATTTGACATCATCTCTTGATATATTAAATTTCATGCCCACCTTCACTCGAAGAATTATGGTGTAACCTTTCAAATTTTCAACAATATAGTTTGACCAAAACCCAAAGTTAAATAATATAAAGGGTCGGACGATTATTTATGACGGTGGGTATCCTGGAATCAAACTTTTGACGAATAATATTATTTGATTACGTATTTTTCGTGATAATAACTTTACGCATGACGAGAATTTTACGAAATAACTTTATCATAAACCATCTCATATAAATATGGTCGAGTACCCGTGCATCGCGAGGCAATAACTATACAAAAACGGTAGTTAGTAGTATTAAGAAGTTGTGACGATTGACGGTGAAAGTTACTTGCTAGTCAATAAATGTTATGTAATATTCGTCACAATATTATATAACGTATAAACATAGAATAGTATACATTAGTTCATGAAAATATATGATTAGTAAATTTATATATAACATTATACTATATAACATTTGCTGAAGTGGAGCTTGAGAGCCGGTACTGTTGCGAAGACGCTGGGTGAGAGGTACGCTGCAGGGAGGAAGTTGGTTCAGGTGTAATGTGGAGCCATAGCTCAAGCCGACACTGTTCACATGCTGAGCCGAGCTGATGCTAAGAGGTATTAAAAGAAGATTAGTGAGGTTTCCACTTAGTTGGCATTTAATTGTTAGGATTCACTGCATGTTGGACACATGTAAGAACAATCACCGTGTTTATAGGGTTCATTGCATGTTGTAAACATGTTTGCCATATCAATGCTAGAACCATTTACAAGAGTAATTGTTGGTTCATTTGTTTAGTCTCTAACTACTCCATCTAAACACACATACTGGTTGTTTAATTAAGTTGCGCTACATCTGACAAAGTGGTGAGGGTATAGGGTTTTCGTGTTTCAAGAATCAATAGCGACTTTTCATTGCCGCCTGATTCGTTAATGTTAGGTATTTAGGTTCCTTTTATTAGTTTGTGGATTTGTAGATATGTGTTTATGTTTTTTTAAGCTTTGTCATGAGCCTGTTATGTTCTCATAAGTGTTGATTTTATATGGTTTGCTACAAGTTGTGTTTTATTTTGGCTTTCATGATCTTTTGATACTATTTGTAGATTTCTGGATATGTATCTGTGTTTGTTTAAGCTTTGTGTGTGGGTAATACTTGATTATTTTGCAGATTTTTAGTTTGCAAGTGCATTATGCGTGCTATTTTTATGCAATTAGTGTTTAATGTTTTTGGATATTTTCTAGATGTGAACGTTAAGTTCCTAGTTGTTTTAGGAGTTGTTATAAGTCTGATGTGTGATCATAAGTGCTGATTTTATATAGTTTGTTACAAGTTTTATTTCATTTGGTTGTCATGATATTTTGATATTATTTATAGATTTCTAGATATGTATTTGTTTCTGTTTAAGCTTTGTCTATGGGTAATACTTGGTTATAATTTTTTTGCAGGTTTTTAGTTTGTTAGTGCATTAAGCATGTTATTTTTTTGCAATTAGTGTTTGCTGTTTTTGGATGTTTTCTAGATGTGAATGTTAAGTTCATGGTTGTTTCGGGATTTGGGTTTTGCCAAAGTGACGCTGCCAACGGTACTTTTGGCGTGGCAAAATCCGTATGGCATAAAATGTAACCATATTTTGCAGTCGAATTAATATCTGAGCTAAGGTACTAGATTTTGGATTTCAATGATTGTCATAAAGCAAGTTACGTAAAAACTTAATACGAAATATTAGGACCATGAGACATTGTGTTATATCACTTGATATGTCACTTATATGTGCTATTAGTAGAAATAGCAGGTATGAGTGCCCTATCAAGTGGTCTAACCAGCGTCTCATAGCTTTCTAGGTAATCAAATCTAGGTTTTCGCGTTTAAGTTTGAAATTTTTTATGGATGTTGGTTGGGGTAATGAGTAGAATATTTGGGTACGCTTGCTGTTTAAAATTTGATTATCATGTTGCGATTTTTCAGAACTTATGACTAATATACTTGGTCATAATTAGCCATCGCGAATACATCTTTTTTTTCTTCACATGTTTACGAACGTGAATGTATGAAAAGATGAAAACCAATTACATGTAAACAAAGAATAGTATTACCAATTATCTTGCTGACATTATTTTTTGTTTCCGTGTAGTTGCTCTTCATCTTTTGATACATGAATATTCGGAAACACTTTGCAACTATTTAGGTTTTGCTCTCCATGTTTATCTTACCTGTTTGAATTTGATGTGTACTTAATACCTTATACCCATTTTCAAGACAATTAAATAAAGCTGCAAAAAAAGTAATGTGCTTTCAAAGAGTTTTGTTAGGGCGCTGATGTGTTGTATCGAGCTTTAAATTTATAGTATACCGAATCCTTTAAAAAATCACCAACACTTATGAGCAATGTACTTGATCAGTGTAATATAGTGATTCGGCAACACCGGATCGTTCGAAGGGAGCAAAAAAAAAATCCTAAATGTCTAGCAATTTTTAAAGGTTGTCACGTATGTTTTAAATCCTCGATTATGTTTTTAGTAGAATTAATATAATAACAAAAAATGAAATAAATAAACAGATAGATTTGTTCTGGTTAGTGAAGATCAAGAGATAAAGGCATGTTTTCCTTTCTAATCCCTTAATTCATTAATGATCTAGTTCTAGTGCAATGTTCATCTAGTGTACTTTGCTGAAATCAAATATGTAAGAGTCACTTGGTTATTGATTTTCACCCTACCTTCTTCCTAAAAGTCGGGCATGCCTACCAGGTCCTGCTACCCAAACTAATATTCCAAGCATTAAGTTCATCCAACTCATCTATGTAACTTATATTTATGTGTGGTTTGCCAAACCACTTAGTTTTTTTTGACAAAGGAGAAAGCGTCTAGTCTGGTGCAATAACTCCAATGTCACTACTAAATCTTAAATCTTATAGTCTACCACTATAAACAAAGTGAGTGCCTATCGGTCCTGCCTCACCACTAAAACCACATACCAATAGCGTTAATAATGAATCTTACTATTGCCGACCACCTGGTTTGCACACCAGCCGACGTAAGATCGCAAGTTACCATGATAGACACAAAGACGTAAGTCTAAAATAGTACATAAATCATCCAGAACACACATAGAATAAACTAAAGAACTTCAATAATTAAAGAAATAAGGTTCATAACAAGACAAGCATAAAAGGCTTAGCCTTTTATGACAAAAGATAAACAAAGATTATTCATAGTAGACATAATAATCGAACTTATAATGAGAAACCAATAATCTAAGGTTTATGTTGTGTTAAACCTTCACTCTTGGTGTCTTCGAGTGTCTCCTAAACCTTGTGGAACTTCAAAGTCTTGCAACTCTTCCAAATTCTGGAACTCTTCAAATGTGTAGAATATGATTGTATTTACATTCCAAAATTAGGGTTTGAGTTGTCCAATGATACGGCTATGTACCTTGAGGGTGATACGTCGTATCTTCTTTAATTTTCTCAATAAAATCTTCTAGAATCCTTCTACACGGCATATCAGTGAATGTTGGGTACGACGTATAGGTCTTCAAACTTGGGAACATAAATGCATGACGAGAGCTCACACGCTGTATGACTTGGGATGTCATACGTCGTATCAACCTTCAACCTTGGATAATTTCTTTGACGAGAAGGCATACGACGTATGGCTATATAGGGTCATACGCCATATGAAACTGCTGAAAATGTGCTTTTCGTCATACTTTGGCATTTTAGCTCGATTTCCGTTGTTTTCCGGGAGAATTCTCCTTTTTGCTCCAAATAATTACTAAAACATAAATTTATAGTAATTAAGTACGACATTCAATAAAAACGAGGCAAAAATGAGTAATTATCGTGAGCATTTGATAGCTAAAACATGTATAAATTATGAGCTATCAGACGCGTTATGTATAGAAGGGTACCATATTGAGTTTGCAACAGTGGCCGATTGATCTTTTTCTTAATACTTTATAGAGTTAATTGCAGAAATCGTCCTTAAGGTTTGGCCAAATTGCAGGTTTCGTCCCAAATAGTTTAAAATTGCAGAAATCGTCCCAAATTCAAACCTTTTTGCAAATTTTGGTCCCTGGCTTTAACTGCCGTTAAGTGACTTTCGTTAGAATTAACACGTTAGCCCCTTTTGGCCAAAAACTCTTGCACCATTGATCCTTTTGGCCAAAACAATTACAACGTTCATCCTTATGGCCAAAACCTTTGCAGCGTTCATCCTTTTGGCCAAAAACTCTTGCAGCGTTCATCCTTTTGGCCAAAAACTCTTGCAACGTTCATCATTTTGGCCAAAAACTCTTGCAGCGTTCATCCTTTTGGCCAAAACTATTACAACGTTCATCCTTTTGGCCAAAACCTTTGCAGCGTTCATCCTTTTGGCCAAAAACTCTTGCAGCGTTCATCCTTTTGGCCAAAAACTCTTGCAACGTTCACCTTTTGGCCAAAAACTCTTGCAGCGTTCATCCTTTTGGCCAAAACTATTACAACGTTCATCCTTTTGGCCAAAACCTTTGCAGAGTTCATCCTTTTGGCCAAAAACTCTTGCGGCGTTCATCCTTTTGGCCAAAAACTCTTGCGGCGTTCATCCTTTTGGCCAAAAACTCTTGCAGCGTTCATCCTTTTGGCCAAACACTATTGCGGCGTTCATCCTTTTGGCCAAAAACTCTTGCGGCGTTCATCCTTTTGGCCAAAAACTCTTATAGCGTTCATCATTTTATACATTTTCATATGTTTTTAATCGTCTTCATCAATTTTTATGCGTTTTTGTTCTCAAATTTGAAAAAAAAAATTGGAATTTTTTCGCAAATTTGAAAAAAAAAATCCAAAAAATTTTGAAAAAAAAAATTGGAAAAAAAATCCGAAAAAAGAAAAAAAAATCCAATATTTTTTCGTAAATACTTTTTTTTTTCGAAATTCTTTTTGAAAAAGAAAATTGGAAAAAAGATTCCAAAAAATTTTGAAAAAGAAAATTGTGAAAAAAAAATCCGAAAAAAAATTTGGATTTTTTTTTCCAAATTTTTTTAAAATTCATTTTTTTTTCGTAAAAAAAAAGTATTTAGGAAAAAAAAGTATTTAGAAAAAAAAAGAGTTTGACACATAAAAATTAGGAAAAAATCCGAAAAAAAATTTTCTAAATACTTTTTTTTTCCTAAATACTTTTTTTTTCCTAAATACTTTTTTTTACGAAAAAAAAAATGAATTTTAAAAAAATTTGGAAAAAAAAATCCAAATTTTTTTTCGGATTTTTTTTTCCCAATTTTCTTTTTCAAAATTTTTTGGAATCTTTTTTCCAATTTTCTTTTTCAAAAAGAATTTCGAAAAAAAAAGTATTTACGAAAAAATATTGGATTTTTTTTTCTTTTTTCGGATTTTTTTTCCAATTTTCTTTTTTCAAAATTTTTTGGATTTTTTTTTTCAAATTTGCGAAAAAATTCCAATTTTTTTTTTCAAATTTGCGAACAAAAACGCATAAAAATTGATGAAGACGATTAAAAAACATATGAAAATGTATAAAGGATGAACGCTCCAACGTTTTTGGTGAAAAGGATGAACGCTGCAGAGTTTTTGACCAAAAGGATGAACGCCGCAAGAGTTTTTGGCCAAAAGGATGAACGCTGCAAAGGTTTTGGCCAAAAGGATGAACGCTGCAAAGGTTTTGGCCAAAAGGATGAACGTTGTAATAGTTTTGGCCAAAAGGATGAACGCTGCAAGAGTTTTTGGCTAAAAGGTGAACGTTGCAAGAGTTTTTGGCCAAAAGGATGAACGCTGCAAGAGTTTTTGGCCAAAAGGATGAACGCTGCAAAGGTTTTGGCCAAAAGGATGAACGTTGTAATAGTTTTGGCCAAAAGGATGAACGCTGCAAGAGTTTTTGGCTAAAAGGTGAACGTTGCAAGAGTTTTTGGCCAAAAGGATGAACGCTGCAAGAGTTTTTGGCCAAAAGGATGAACGCTGCAAAGGTTTTTGCCAAAAGGATGAACGTTGTAATAGTTTTGGCCAAAAGGATGAACGCTGCAAGAGTTTTTGGCCAAAAGAATGAACGTTGCAAGAGTTTTTTACCAAAAGGATGAACGCTGCAAGAGTTTTTGGCCAAAAGGATGAACGCTGCAAAGGTTTTGGCCAAAAGGATGAACGTTGTAATAGTTTTGGCAAAAGGATGAACGGCTGCAGAGTTTTTGGCCAAAAGGATGAACGTTGCAAGAGTTTTGGCCAAAAGATGAACGCATGCAAGAGTTTTTGGCCAAAAGGATGAACGCTGCAAGAGTTTTTGGCCAAAAGGATGAACGCTGCAAAGGTTTTGGCCAAAAGGATGAACGTTGTAATTTTTTTGGCCAAAAGGATCAATGGTGCAAGAGTTTTTGGCCAAAAGGGGCTAACGTGTTAATTCTAACGAAAGTCACTTAACGGCAGTTAAAGCCAGGGACCAAAATTTGCAAAAAGGTTTGAATTTGGGACGATTTCTGCAATTTTAAACTATTTGGGACGAAACCTGCAATTTGGCCAAACTTTAAGGACGATTTCTGCAATTAACTCTACTTTATATATATGAGTTTCATCAAAAGGGATATTTTTTAATGTAATGATTTTTGGGTTACTCTTTGATACAAATAACTCCTTTGATTTGAATAGTACCGAGGTGCAGTTATGTATTCATCGTTACTATATGCTTTTGCTCAGGTAACATCGTTTTTTCATTACGTACTATTGTGTTGAAACTTGAAAGTTACCGACGTCTTTTGTTTCATTTTTTTGTTGCTTAAGTTTCTTTAGTTTGCCAAAAAAATGAATCCATGATTTGTATGAAAATCCTTCTGATGTGTTCTATGTGTTCTTACAAGTTTGTGGCTTAAATTTTTTAACGACATCTCGAAGGTAGCTATTTCTTAAAGAATGAGAAAAGCTGGTGGCTGTTATGACACTATGCCAGATAGAAAGTAAAAAAATTGTGGTAACGTGTCAAATTAAATGAATTGACCACATATCATGAATTTTTTATGTAGGATGATAGGTCAATTGTAAAAAGTACAAATAATACAAATAATAACAGAGTTTATATGATGACGTTATTATTGGCTGCTTAAGTTTAGCAGATGACACGGGTCTGAAGCGAGATTAAGGGTGTGTTTGTTTCATTAAGATGTTTTGGGTCTGAATCTGACTACCACATCTTACTAGTAAGAGGTGGGTAGAAGGTCTAAATCTGAACGAAATAATGTTGTTTGTTTTTGTATAATTGTGTGAATGATTGTAAGTGCTCGTTTTTGCAATTTGTTTATTAAACCAACGCAATGCGATAATAAATAACTTATGTAAATATGAAACAAGACTTTTTATCATAAATATAACATAGTTAATAAACAATCAAATATATTATATAAAGTTTAAAACGAGTAAGAGGAGTAAGACAATCTCCCACAACCCACCTCTTACTGATTAAGATGTTATATGTCTAACTGGGTCTTACTCAAAAGAAAAAAACAAACAAGAAAAACGTCTGCCCACCTCTTACTGGTAAGAGTAAGAGGCCTAGTAAGACTTTTTTTAAAAAAACAAACACACCCTAAGATTTTATTTGTCGCGATGTTATAACACTTATCTGCTATTTAATTCAGGATAGCAACTATGGCAAAATATGTGCATAAAAGGATATGGGTTGAATTAGTCAATGGTCACCCTAGTTGTGCATCATATTTTTCTATATAAGTTTTTATAAATACTTTTATTCTAAAATTAAATCATTTAAAAATAGTATGATTTTTGTAAATATTAGACGAAATTATTAGAAAACTTTTTTCTAAAAAAAGAAGTGTTTCATCACAAAACATCTCAAATTCAGTTACCATACATCCGATTACCGTACATGGGACCAAACAAACTACTACGAATATGTTTTTTTGATATGTAAAATGGTTTTCACCAAAAACATGAGATACTCTTTATCTATATTATATATAAAAAAAAAACAGTCAAACTTTGAAAAGTAAAATGATGAAAGAGAGAAATATATGGTGTAATTAATACTTTTATTAAAACATCTCATTACTTAAAAGTACATTAATTTTTTTACATTGTACAACCAATTAAAAGTATATCTACCAAATTAAAAACAACCCATTAAAACACTCCTTACTAAAAATTACAATAAAATTTTCACAATGTACAATTTAAATAAGCTACAACATAATCTACAATATAAAATAATTAAATACACTAATTAATATTATTTTTAAAACATCCTAAAATAAAAAGTATATGTTATTATATCACTAAAAAAAATGTCATTTAATGACTGAAAGTTTTTGTGACTTGAAGATTAAAAAAATCAATAAAACCAGTAGCAGTCAAAGTCAACAAAAACAATAAATCCTCACATTATTTCTCATTTCAATAAAAAAACCACAAGTTCCTCTCTCTCTCGCGCTAAAAAACCACAAGTTTTATTTCAATAAAAAAAACCACAAGTTTTATTTCCCATCAACTCCGGCTATCAACACCATCACCTCCGGCCACCATCACCGCATTCGGTTATCTCACCATCTCCGGTTATATCACCGTCTACAGTCATCTTCTCCGGTCAATTCACAGTCGCCGAAGGTATTAATTTCTCTAATATTAATATACATATAATAATTAGGGTTTCATTTACACCGATTCAATAATCGCTTAATTCGAGCTTATTTCGAGCTGAATTTGTTAGTTTAATCTCTGATTCACGGTATGTTGATGATTAATTTGTATAGTTTTTGTTTGATAATTGATCGATGTATGTGTTTAGGTTATGAAATTGAGGAATTATTATACCTGATTGTTTTTTTTTGCTAGAGTTAGGTTTATGTTTAGCACGCTGCTACTCAGGCGTTAGTTGCTGTTGCTGCTAGTACTTACATCATCGGTATATATATTTATATATCTTTTACCTAACTTTTATATATCTACTCTTCATCTGCTTAATGGAAGTAGGAATTGACTTTCTAGATTAATAGATCCGTGTTTAGTTTTCATAATTTGATATGATTGAAGTAGTTAGGTGTTAGCATTTGATGCGTGTACTGTTTAGTTTGTTATTATTAGAAAAGTAGAAACTAAGTTTATAAATGAAATAATTGAATTAGGTTTTCAACTGTCATAATTATTGTGATATGATGAGATAAGTTAGGGTGATGTTAGTAAGCAAAGCTGCTCGTTAAATGTTCTAGGATCGACTTGGTAAAAGCTCGCAACGCGCCGAGCTTAAACGAGCTTAAGTTAAATAAACGAGCTCGTGCCTAGTGTACTTAATAAGCCGACCTTAAGTTGACCTTTATGTCGTTTAGGACTATTTTAAATACAAGCAGAGCCCGAGCTTGTAAAATATGTCACGTACAGAGCTCAAGCTTTCACAGCCTCGGGCTCGGATCGTTTCCATCCCAACTGTAAGTGAGTATGTTTATATGTGAAAAGGTTGATGCGTATATGGGTAGTAAGTTATCATCGGTATAACTAATCTATCACTGTCGGTTTAATTTTTAGTGGTTAGTTTTTAGAAGTAGGAGTTAAGTTTATAGATGAATAGTTCTTTTGTTAGGATTGTGTGCTTGTTTTTTATTAATGATTTGAAAATGTTAATATGCAGAATTTGATGCGTATACTGGTAGTAAGATATCGTCTATTAATATCGGTGCTCATGTTGTCCGGATGTCATATAGTCCGACTAGTGGACATGCCGTTGTTGCTATACTCGAGGTAAGTGTCAGATATTGTCGTTTCTAATAAAATTTAATCTGACTGAGTACTCGCTATTGAATCCTAGTTGATGCATTTACGTTTTGATCGTATTTTGGTATTTTTGGAAACTTATAGACGTGTAATGTATTGATCATTATTAAATCAAATGTATTATTGTAGGATTGTACGATTAGATCTTGTGATTTTGATACGGAGAAAACTTAGGTTTTGCATTCGCCTGAAAGAAGATAGAACGTATTTCAACTGATACAGAAGTGCATCTGGCTTTAACCCCTTTGCAACAGTGGTTTTCTTTGGCTTTCAGCGCAGGATGAGTGTAACAGGTTTGTTTTTGGTTACTGAATGCTTCTGTTGTCGTAATCTTAAATGAATTTATTTGTTGATGGTTTAAAATCTAAAATCGTAATCTTAAATGAATTTATTTCGCAGTGATTTGCAAGGAACTTCAATGGAAGGCCCGATTCCTTCTACAATATCTCTGCTGACAAAAATGAAGGAATTGTGAGCACATTCTTAAACCTCCTGTTTATTTTTGTTGGTTTGAGTCTTGAACTAACTTTATGTATGTGTTATGGTTGCTAGGAGGATAACTGATTTGGCTGGATCAACAAAGTCTCCATTTCCTAATCTTCAAGATATGACAAAGATGACTAGATTGTGAGTTTATATAATTGTTTAACTTACATGACAGAAATTGAAATGATACGTTATTTTCTATTTAAAATATTTCTAAATACTTTCTCTACCCATGAACCTGAGAAATTGTTTGCTTACTGGTATGAAGCTCTTCTAAGTTAGTTTTTAGTATTCAATTGTTACTCTACTCTTTTTATGCGTTGAAACTGTAAGGTTTGTTTGTTGTTTTGTTTTTTTTTTTTTTTAATCCTATGTATGAAAATCTCATCTGAACTATTGGTTTTGCAGAGACCTAAGATTCAATGAGTTGACCGGTCCAATTCCGGATCCGATTCAGAGACGAAAATTTGATACCATGTATGCAATTACTTAGAAAGATGTTAATTTATTTTAATTTCAGGGTAAAATTTAAGATGGAACGTTGTCCTTGAATGTAGGTTTCTGAATAATAACTTTCTATCTGGAGATATTCCTGGATGGATATTTAGCAGCAAAGAAAAGATGTAAGTGCTCTCTTCTTATGTTTTCAGTATCTTTGACTGTAGAATAGAGATTAGTAACTTTATCACTTCCGAATTTTATTGCAGTGATATATCTTACAACAATTTTACACGGACTCAATCACGGAATTGTCAGTCATCGAGCTTGTAAGGTTTTTTATTTTTTTTTATGTTTTTATTTTTTTATAATGTATATATATTCCGTGATAATAACAACTTTTGCACTTTTTTCCATTTTTTCTTTTTCCAACTTTTTAGAAAACTGATAATAACAACTTTTTGAAAAGCAATTTAAAAAAAAAAAAAAAAGCTTGTATAGAAGGTTTAAACAGCAGTTGTTCTACCAAGGGACTGTTTGGTTTTGTTAAGGCTGCCAAGGGTCCTACAAGCTACAAAAAGCTCTAAAAAGCTAATAAACCATTGAAATATACTCTAATACACTAAATAAGCACTGAGGGATCATAAATAAGCAAGAACGATAAGCTCTTAAACTAGTCCTAAGCTATACTGGCAGACTTGCAGTCAAACAGCCTAAGGTGGTGTGTTTAAGCTAATCTAAAAGCTCACAAACAATAAGCTAGTGAACTAAAACCATGAAACAGCATACCTAGGCTAACAAATAGCTTGTAAACTAAAGTTGGAACAATTTGGAGCTTATAAAGGGACTGATAAGGCGGGTAAGTGGGCTGTTTTTGACTTTTTCTTAGACTCTAAGTTTTGACCCACTACTTTTGATGCTAAATTAAAGCTACCTAAAGCTAATGGAATAAGATAAAAACAAAAAACAGCTGAAAACCACCAACTAAGGATTACAAAAACTACTAAAATGCTGCTGATTACACTAACTTAGAGCTAAAAAAATTTGATTTAAAGACTAAAATAGGTGAAAACAGTTTTTAGCTATATGTAAAATGCAAATCCAAACACCCCTTTCAAGTTAGAAATTGATTTACATGGTTGCCTATATATGTTTCTGATCGTCTAGCTTTGGCTTTACAGGTTCGGTTTCTTACAAAAATCTACCATCCCAACATTGACAAGGTTCGTTATACCCAAATTGGTGTTTCAGTTTATGACTGTTTGACGTTTCTCTTTTTTTCATACTATTAGCCTTATCTATGCAGGATATGTCTTGATATACTTAAGGACAAATGGAGCCCTGCTCTCCAGATTCGCACAGTCCTATTGAGGTAAAATGATTTCTGATTACCAGTAATGCAGTTCTTGTAACAGCGGTTTACCATCCATCATATACTTAACTGTTAAACTCTGACTGCAGTACAACCATCAAGCTCTAGAACCTGCCATCCCAAAAGCCAAACATAAGACTATAGCTGATCAATTTCACGAAGCTCTAGATGTTGCTTCTACAAATGAAGAGGAACACATGTATGCAGTTCCTAGAAACACAGGGTAAGTCTTTTGCAGATGTTGTAGATGTGCAGCTATTGGATGGAGTTCTTATAGAGCATTTTTTTCTTTGTTATCCTTGTTTGATGTTGGTCATATCTGAGACCTTAAGGTTCTGAACGCTTTTTGCTGTTTAACATGTGGGAACCATTTGATTCATATGTACACATATACATTTTGGAAATGGGTGAATTTGAGTTGTTTCGACTTGTTTTTGGCAATAAAGTTACTTTGTGGTTTGATATATGTGAATTTCTTATAAATTCATTTTTATATAGTTTTTAAACAAATACTAGCATATAAAATGCAGTAGAAATGGGAAAAATGCAATAGAAATGAAAAAACTATTGTTCAAGTCTTTTAGTGACTGAATAATTCAGTCACTATTAACAATGTTTTAAGTTTTTCTTTTGGAATTATAGTGACACATAACAATCAGACACAAAATGTAATAGACCTTTTGTGACTGATATTAAGCGTCACAAAAGACTTTTAGTGACGGCTCCTCTAGTGTCTCTTTTTCTTTCAGTGAGAGTAGACCAAAATGCCTTTAGTGACTGATTTTATGCTTTTTCTGACACTTATTATCAGTCACTAAATGTCATTTATCTTGTAGTGTACACATTATATAAATTAATAAAACACACAAAGCTTCATACAAGCTAACAAGTTGATGGTACATATAGTTTTAAAAATCGGACAGGACCCGTTGAAACCGATACAAACTGGTGAATCAGGTCTCATCGATATCTATTTCTCCGGTTAATCGTTATAGAGTACCCACCGCCCAACGCGCGGGTATCCTGCTATACAATATATAAAGGAAAAAACAAAAAAGTAAAAAGTGAAAAGTTGAAACTAAAAAAGGAAATGTTGAAAACATATATTTCAAAAGAAAACTATTAATACATATTGAAAACTAGGTTGACCCGGGACGCTTCAAACCCGGTTGGTTGACCCGGTTTAATTTGACCTGTTTTTAACCCAACCCGTCGAGTTGACTCGGTTTGAATCGACCCGTTTTTTGACCGGAACGGTTCAACCGGTTGAACCACTCGGGTCGAACCGGGTTTCAAAACATTATGTTTAATCCCCAAATCTTCAAACTTTTATTATTTTTCGTTTATAACCCATAAACTTTTTTGTAACACAAAATGATACTCCCTCCGTCTCAAAATAATAGTCCACATTTCCTTTTTTGGATGTTTCAAATTAATTGTCCATTTTCCTTTTATAGTAAAAACTAGGGAACTTTGTGGGGAAAGATTCCTTTTGAATGGTTAGAAATTAAAGTGGTCCCACTTTTATTAAATTGTGTGTTTCTTGTCTCCTGACAATAATTTTGAGACGGAGGGAGTATGTCGCTATAAAATTTCGTTGCTATGCACGGGTACTCATCTAGTACATGTAAAATGGGTGTTTGGGTCACATGTTAGAAATAATGCAACATTTTTTCTTTTTTTACTGATATGTCAAGTTTGTAATAAAACATTCAAAAATGTTTTATACGTGTTAATTATTTAAGGTACATCACTGATCCGTGCATGTTGTAGACCATGTGGATAACCACATGGTTTTTACTCTTTTAATTTTTATTGCGTATGTTTTATAGACCATTTGAATAATAACCACCGATACCCTAGATAAATGATGACTATCTGATAATTGATCAACTATGGCAATCTTGCTTGATGGGCACATCATAAATAATTTACAATTATATCCTTCCACTTTTTCCGTACAAAATGTGTTTAGTCGACCTCATTATTGCCAAATCAACAAACAAACATTTTTACATTAATTTCTTAGGCCAATTTCAACCGAATTTTTTTTGTTTATTCGTGACATGTATAAAAACATGAGATTACAAAAGAAAAATGCAAATATAAAGTACATTGTACAGTATTATATAGGGCTAGGATCCACCGTAGCAAATGATAGTAGCTCAGGATTACACATAACAGCATCCATTACCTTTTTTTCAAGTGTTACCCAAACCTCAATTCCTCCGTCAGAACACGAATCTATCAGTATCATCCTGTTCATAAAGAGGGGAATATCTTCATTCACATTACCATAACATGACCATATTGGCTTTCCCCATCCGAAATCTACTTCGTTTGTTCCAGTGTTACAAGTACTCGTTGTTAGATAATACTCATTCCTATAGTCTGAAAATGTTTCCATTGAGCTTCTTATACCTTCGACAAGCTTAACATGGCCGTTTTCGCTTTTGAGTTCTTCAATAGCTTCATTGTTAAAATTTAAGATAGCGTTACTGAGTTGACTTGCCATGGCTGCTATTTCAGGCTCACCTGTATCAGGATCAAACCTCGCGTAGGTGCCTAAAACAGGGTTTCCGATAGTATATTCGGGCAGTGGAGGTGAACATCGTGAACGGATATTCAAGGGAACATGTAGAACAGATGGCTTGTATTGTGTTTCAATTGTAATGCATTTCCAAATAAGAGCTAGCATAGCTGTGATTCGGCTGACTGGTTGATGTTTTGATGCTTTTAACTTCAGTTCTCTTAAGGACAAAGCATCAAAAACAAATCTTTTACAAGAAGATCTCCCATGCTTTAAAAGAGCTGGAGTACACGTTAAACACCAGATCGGAAAGTATGGTGCATATGGCAACTGAGTGTTCTGTGGGAAAATTGATGATAAAACATAGCTAGGGTGAATCTTTTTCTTATCTTGTCGGGCAACCGCACTCCAAGCTTTTAGGAATGTCATGTAACTACCTCCATCTACTAATTTGTGGTTGTGCTGCACAGTTATAGCAACACCACCACACTTAAAAAAGTTAACTTGCACCATTGAAACATAAGATCCCAACAATGGTTGATTAGGGACAGAATCAACAACGGGTACTAATTGTTGCAAGAACTTATTATCAGGTTTCTTAAGCACATTTGAGAGGCGATCATTAACTCTAGTCTCAACGAAATACACACCATCATCATTACAATCAATATGAAGCTCGCTAGCAACCTTTCCCGCAAACGGGTAGAATTCAGTTAACAAGTTTGATAATGATTGCTTCAGATTATTTGAGTGTTCCAATATGATCTCCTCCACATTCTTGTTATCGTTGCAGTTTTGATAGAAGAACGTAAAGGGGTAGTACACAGATTGTTGTGTTTGATCGAACATGGAGAGTTTGTAATATCTAAGATTTTCAGGTGTTGGCGAAGATGGTTTTATATGCTGTTTAGAAAAAACTTCGACTCTAATCTTTTCCGTTTCTTCATGGTTCTTGTCTGATTCATTATAACTAGAATAATTAAAAAGAACAAAAAATGCAATGTTAGAACTTGGTACAAAAGTAAGCAACAACTAACCCCGCAGCAAACACAATGTTAAATCAGTCGATTCTATAAATTAGCCTTTTAAATACTTCAAGTATTAAAACTTAATTATCTTTTATATACTCCGTCGTAATAAACCCAACCCTATTAATTTATAAAAGTTTTAGTGTATTATACAAATTTTTCTTGAACAAATTAAATAAAAAGAAAGTCTTTTACACACAATGTATATATATAGAATTATTTATCTCGATTTTCAAAATAAATAGAGTAATTACTTTTGGATACAATCTTATCAAACTGCTAAAAAAAAAGTTCTATTAATGCTTCAGTGTAATAATAGCGTTTTTCCTTAATCTGTAGGTTGCATTGTTGCTTATACGTTACTACGTACTATAATTAATTTGGCACAAAGGGAGTAGGATATTTGCTCACGTACTAATTAAAGGCATAAGTACAAAATTAACTTTTGTAGCGTGTAGGAATCTATCCAGCATAAAATTCATGTCTTTGTTGCTGCATGGTTTCTTTTTAGGATTACCAACGGAATGCATCACTAAATAAATTCAAGAATGATTGAACATTGACAAAAGAACAGGCATTTTCAAGTAAGTTATACCTGTGCATGATTGGATTTGTATTAGTGGACATGAAGCAACGCAGTTTCTCTATATTCACTAGCCATTTAACTCTATGGCCGCCATCTTTTGCTAGAGCAGTTCTGTTGCATATAGTTGCAGGGTTGCTGGAGAAGAAATAACCACGATCTCGAGGGTGACATTGGTGGTGGGAAGGGGCAAACCGTGAGGAATAACGGGATAAAGTGGAGATCATCAAAAGCCTCATGTTGATGTGGTTTTAAAGTTTGGTGATGAAAATATATCTAGCCCATCCTCTCTTTATATATAGTTGATAATGTAGGAAGAATAAGAAGCCAAATAAAAGAAGCCTTGTGGAATTTGAGGAGAGTTATTTTACATACCAAACTTTTGTTATATACCAAGGGACTCATCTCCACTATCCATCTAAAAAGAAATCAATGGCTGAGATTAAAAGCATTTTATTATTTCACCTATTTTTTATAATTTAAATATCTCTTAAACCGTTAATCGTTAAGTGAAAATATTTACACCGTCGCGAAGAGCATTTAATTATCTTTCTATAGACGGGCACTTTGATATACTTTCGAAAAAAGAAAAAAAATCGTTTTTTTTCACTTTTTTCGTCTTTTTTTTCGTTACTTGAAATTTGCATGAAAAAAAATCATATATGATTAAACACTACTTTGAATATCACATGTGATATTAGTGTTATATCATATATGATATGTGATATCAGATGTGATATGATATGTATATCATATGTGATATTACACTAATATCACATGCGGTATTACATATCATATATCATATAACACTAATATCATATATGATATAACACTAATATCACATGTGATATTAAAATTAGTGTTTAATCATATATGATTTTTTAATGCAAATTTCAATAACGTAAAAAAACGAAAAAACTTAGAAAAAAAGTGAAAAATACGAAGAAAAAAAATTTATCGAAAGTATATCAAAGTGCCTATCTATAGAAAGATAATTAAATGCTCGTCGCAATGATATTTTTTTTTCGCTTAACAATTAACGGTTTGAAAGTTATTAATATTTGAAAAAAGAGAATGAAAGTGGGTTTTTTAAATTGTTGGGATTAATCTTATCCATTAGATCAAATAAAAATGGATGGTGGAGATTGATCCCTTGGTATGTAAATTATCTTTTGTCCTCAAATGATCTTAAATCGTGGAATTTAAGGGTTATAATTTAATTAGGTTATGAGCAATGCTAAAAGGGTATTTTAGGTGTTTTAGCTTTCGTTAAGTCATAACCCTATTTAGGGGCTGTTTGATAAAAAATATGATTTAGCGCTGAATGAATCAAAATTGCTGAATGATTCAAAAATGCTGAATGAACCTAATTCTGAGTGAAAATGATTGTTTGATATTTGTTCTGAATGAGCAATCTGAGTTGTCTGAAATTACCAATTTAACCTTCTATCTGATTTTGTATTGAACAAAATATACCGTTTGATAAAAAAGTTATTAACTCAAATAAAAATATAATACAAAGAAAGTAATGTTGGAATAAACAAAAAAAATTTAAATAGTCTTATCGAAAGATCATAAAACAATATAAATTACGAATATATAAAACAACGTAAATCGATTTGTATTCATATACTAACAGACTCGAACTTCATGAATTAATCGGATAAAAGAAAGACCATTATACCAAATTCACTTCGTAAAATTTAACCAACGAATATATATGATCGAATACTTGTACTAATTGAATGTTATTTTCAACATATAAAAAGTATACAATATGCTAATTATAACTGATGATTATTTATTGTTTTTTAAAATGAATAAATTGGATAGAAGACCATGTGGTGATGTGAATTTATTGAAAGGCCAAGGTGACGTGGGTAACTGGAAAATGTGTAACTTAATCATTTTGCATACTCCATCTCCATAATCGGTCAGCGCATTTACTTATCATTCAGTACTCATTTTTTTTTAATCAAACATTTGACCGATTAAGTTTTTGGCAATCAGTACTTAATCATTTCATTAAGCAGTAATCAAACACACCCTTACTCACTCTCACAAAACTGCCACCGCTATAATCTCCCATCTCAAAAACATGAATCTGCTCTAAGGAAAAAAAAAAAAAAAAATCATTCTTTGTCATCAATATAGAAACACTAACCATTTCCTTATCAACGTGAACTAAACTCCGATCGCAGCTTTTGCGAGAAGTCGTTAAAGGGACCCTCTTAGCCGCATGTACTTTGTTTATCAGTTGGTACAAATGCGTAACTTTCTGTGAGTTGTTACAATTTAGTTCGATATTATTCGATACTCACGTCGAAGTTGTCATTTCCGGCAAAATCAACGGCTATTTTTTTGTGGTGTATCAATCACAGATTATTAGTGCATCAATATCGATTCTTATATATTGGTATATCATCCTTAATAGTCATGTATCATTTGTCAATTGTTCTTGATCGCGTATCAAAACTAAACATCTTGAAATATTGTGTTTGACAAAAAATTAAAGGGAAAATTTTATTAAAAAGGTATTATATTTGTCAAAAATCATCTTTAAAATCTTTAAAGTAATGAATTAAAAAAATACTCTTATGAACACTAATATTAACATTTTTGTCTTTATGTAAGCTATAAAGACAAAAAAATATTTTGTGATGACAATTTTATCCGTGAATTTTTGAAAATTGCATCCACCATCCCTACGGTAAATTACATAAATAATCTTGTAATTTAGCGAAAATTGCATCAACAATCCTATATATATATATATATATATATATATATATATATATATATATATATATATATATATATATATATATATATATTGGATCCACTTCTTATGGTTTTGATCCGTTATGTTTTTATATAAGTTTTTCCTACGTTTTAATTTACGTTAGTTATACATTTTCATTCGTTTTCGTTCGTTTTTCTTATGTTTTAGTCCGTTTTTATACGTTTTCACTCGTTTTCGTTCGTTTTTCTTAGGTTTTCGTCCTTTTTTTTCAAAAAGTTTTTTCGGATTTTTTTTAAACTTTTTTTTTGGATTTTTTTCGTCACATATGAATTTTTTTTGTTCTCAAGTGATATTTTTTTATCGGAAAAAAAAAATATTGAAAATATCACCAAAAAAAATTCAAACTTTTTTTTCACATGTCACGAAAAATTTTTCTAAAAATATATTTTAGGAAAAAAGTTTTTCGACAAAAAAATTACTAAAAAAATTTTTGTAAAAGAATTTTTAAAAAAAATTGGGAACAGTGGATGCAATTTTCTCCAAACAACAAGGACCATTTATGTAATTTAGCCTAGAGATATTGATGCAATTTTCGCAAACCCACATTGATCATTATGAAATTTGAAAGGGTAAAATGTTTATACTACTCACATAGAGACAAAAGTGTCAATATTAATATATTCACAAAAATATTTTTTTAATTCGTTACTCTGAAAATGATTTTTTAACAAATATAATGCTTTTTTATATAGAATTGTCCCTTAAATAAAATGTTGAGAAAGGAGACGAAGATTCGTGGCCAGCGGGTGCATAGTTTGAAATTTAAATATTGGTCTAATACACACACAAAAAAAAAAAAGGAAAAAAAATAGGTCATGGATCAAATTGTGTTTTAAAACTAGCCATCAAGTTCAATCTATTTATTAAAATGCCATCATTTAAACCTCTTTAACATCTTAATTAAGTTTTAATATCTCATTTAAACCTCTTCAACGTAATATCTCACCATGTTTTCATACACATTACTTAAAAAAAGAACTCAAAAGAATTTCGGCCTCACAATAATTTGATTTGTGGGTAAAAATTGGTCTGATTTGACTTGTAGGTCATCATTATCAACAATTAATTTTGTGTGTCAAAAAACTAATTGTTCATTAAAAATGTAGCAAAAAAAACATTGCAACTTTAAATAGGTATCATGAAACTAAAGGCCTGTTTGGTTGCCTATTTTGGATTGGCTTTATATGTGATGTGACATTAGTTATTAGTTTGGTTGAAACTCGCGGGATTTAAAAAAAGGATTGAACCCAAATAGTAGATGAGAAAGAAAACCAGGCAAGTAACACCACTTTTTGTTTCTTTTTTTTTAATATTATTTTATTATATATTGTTCCTACATTCATTTATATCCATACATTTAAATAAGGGTGAGTTATTTTATTATTTTTAACATTTAAACAAAATTTTATATAAATAAAATTATATATTTTCTTCCTCCGACATTAAATCCAAATCCCAATCTTAATCCAAATTCAAATTCTAATCCAAATTCAAATCATAAACCCACCTACAAACCAAACAGGCCCTAAGTTTCTCGTGCACTTAGATTGTCAATAAGCATATGTTAAAAAAGTAATGTATCATTACAAGAGTATAAAAAGACTAAGTGTGTCACAAATAAATGTACAAAAAATTTTGAGTGTCACTAGAAATATATTATAAAACTTGGCGTTTCAAAAGACTAAGTTTGTGACTTTTTTTTTTCTTCGCATTTTTTAGGGCACATTATGCTTCTTGACACATATGTAGTGACACATTAATTTTTTTGACACATTTGTTGTGTCAAACTAAATTTCTTTATACATATATAGTGACATACTAAAACATTTAAAAAATGTCACATTCTATTGGAAAAACGTGTCAACATGTGAAATGATGTGTTACTTTATTAAAATAATGTCTCAATATTTTTAAACATGTTTATGATGTTTGTCATATATTATTTAAGATTGTGCGATGTTTTTAAAGTATACTCAACTATCTTAATTAAAATTTTCAATTGCTTTAAAAATCTTATGGAATCTTATAGGGTAAACTCAAAGTGATACGATTTCCGACATCAAATCACATAATAATACACCTTTAATCTTATTTTATTTCTAACGATATACGTAGTAATATATAACTCGTGGAACGCAAAGCAAACGTACACCTTGGTTTTCACATCACATCTTTTATGAGTTGTGCCATTCGCTCTTTTATAGTCAACTATATTATTAATAATTTTTAATTTCTTTTAGAAATCTTATGGAATCTTATAGGGTAAACTCAAAGTGATACGATTTCCGACATCAAATCACATAATAATACACCTTTAATCTTATTTTATTTCTAAAGATGAGTCACTTTATTTTGTTTACCCATAAATTCATGCTTATCAAGAGACAAATCCTCACCATCCATTTACTTTGATATAATAGTGGGGATTAACATAAGATTTAAAAATAGAGAAATGCTATGATCACAAAAAATTTACAAATTTTGTTTTTCACACAATGACATGGAATGGTTATTTGTGGATGAAAATTAGAGAGATAATTTAAAAGTAAGAGAGAAAATGCCAATAGTTAGATGACAAGTCATTATGTGGATGATTTTTTGTATATTTTTTGTGGTTCTAGCATTTCTCTTAAAAATAAACCTAATTCTATGTTTTTTTTTCTTTTTTTTTTGTCTTTCTTTTTTATTCACAACTTTTTTGTTTTTTTTTTCTTATTCACGTTTTTTTGTTTAAATCCACGTGTTTTTTAATTCATGTTTTTTTCTTCGATTTCATCATTTTCTTCATTGTCATACGTTCTTATACGTTTTCGTCCGTTTACATACGTTTTCGTTCATTTTCCATACGTTTTCGTCCGTTTTCATCATTTTTCTTTCGTTTTCGTCCATTTTTCATACGTTTTCATCCGTTTTCAGACGTGTTTTTACTCTTTTATACGTTTTCGCCCGTTTTCATACGTATTCGTCCATTTTCTTACGTTTTCGTCCATTTTCTTAAGTTTTCGTCCGTTTTCATACGTTTCTGACTATCACTTGTGATTTTCTGAATATCACTCTGTGATATTCTAAATATCACTTTATGATATTATGAATATCACCTGTGATTATTTGAATATCACTTTGTGATATTTTGAATATCACTCTGTGATATTCTTAATATCACTCTGTGATATTATGAATATCACTTGTGATTTTCTGGATATCACTGTGTGATATTCTAAATATCACGTGTGATTTTCATGTTACAAAAAATTAGTTGAAAATCACTTGTGATATTCAAAAAATCACTTGTGATATTCAGAATATCACAAGTGATCTTCTGAATATCACTGAATATCACTTGTGATATTCTGAATATCACAGAATATCACTTGTGCTATTCAGAATATTACTTGTGCTATTCAGAAACGTATAAAAACGTCTAAAAACGGCTGAAAACATTTAATAACGGAGAAAAACGTATGAAAACGGACGAAAATGTAAGAAAACGGCTGAATATGTATGAAAACGTATGAATAATGGACGAAAACGTATGAAAACGGGCGAAAACGTATGAAAACGGACGAAAATAGATGAAAACGTATGGAAACGAACGAAAACATATGAAAACAGACGAAAACGTATGAAAGGAAAGAAAAAACGAGAATTTAATAAAACGTAAATAACGTGAAAAAACGTGAATATAAAAAAAAACGTGAATTAAAAAAAAACTTGATTATAAACAAAAAACGTGAAATAAAAAAATTAAAAAAAAAGGAAAGAAAAAAAGAAATACAAAAAAAGAATGTGAATTAAAAAAAAATAAAAAGATAAGAAAAAAAACATAGAATTATGTTTATCTATTTAATCTTAGGTTAATGCTACCTCATTAAATCAAACTAGATGGATAGTAGAGATTTGTCATTTGGTAAGAATCAAAATAAGAGTAAACATTTGAAAAAATCTCCTCTAACGATATAATTAGAACTTGATTATATAGGATATGTTATTAAAACCCCCCATATAATATGACTATAAAGAGGTTTTTGTCAAATTGTACAAACCGCGATGCACACCATACAAACCCGCAATATACAAAGCCTCACGAAACCCTCTTATAAATAAAGTATGCAAATCACATCTCTTATTAAAATAATGCGTCAATATTTAAGATTGTGCGATATTTTTAAAGTATAGTCAACTATCTTAATAATAATTTTTAATTGCTTTTAGAAATCTTATGGAATCTCATAGGTAAACTCAAGTGATACTGATTTCCCACATCAAATCGCATAATAATACACCTTTAATCTTATTTTATTTCTAACGATATACTACATCCGTCCCTAAATAAATGTCCACGTTTGACTTTCAAAGTCTTACTTATTCAACTTTGACCTTAAATATTTGTGTTTATCTTATATAATACTTGATACAAAATATATGAATGAATTGTGTTTTAAATGTACTTTAAGTTGGTATAATTTTTATCAAGTATTATATAACACAAATAAAAATATTTAAGGTCAAAGTTGTACAAGAAAGACTTTAAAAGTCAAAAGTGGACATTTATTTAGGGACGGAGGGAGTAATATATAACTCGTGGAAAGCAAACGTACACCTTGGTTTTCACATCACATGTTTTATGAGTTGTGCCATTCGCTCTTTTATTACTGTAGTAGTTAATTTTGCACACTTGACTGATTTGTATCATGTGAAATGATTTGTACATTCTCACTTTTTATTGATATATTTTATTGCGTACATAAGATAGTTGTACTTTAAGTATAATCTGCTTTAACTGTTTATATATTAGAGTGTCCAAATAAGGATTAAAAGTGTGTAAATCACTTTCCTTTGTATCATTCTCATAGAAACATTTATTAAAGATTGTATGATCATGCAAGGATCATGCTTGTGATGTGAATTATGTTTAAATAACAACTTGAGCTCTTTTGCTACCTGGATCTCCAAAGGCGTTAAGGTATCAAGACTCAACACAATCATGACATAGTAATTTAATACTTGAATATGTGTTGCTGGCATTTAGGGTTCAATGTGTGTTATTGGTAATTAGTTGAATGTGTATTGCTTGTACTAATAGAATAATCTAAAAGAGGATTTGTGCAAAAATAAAAGTACGGTATAACATAGTTGAAGCCACATAAAGTCTTAAAGATGTGGAGTCATAAAGAAGTGAAAATAAGAACACCAAAAGCTTATAAAACTACTTTTAGTGTAACTATTAATAGAAGATAACCAAAAGATTATAAACCTCCATCTCTTTGCCTCCCATGAGTTGCAACTTACAAGCAAACCATACAAAACTATCATATAAAGAGTTGTGTGGTAATGTGTAATTAGTTGGCCAAAAGCCCACACCATGTTGATTAGGCAAGCGTCATTTAATCCTTCTCAAATATCTTCTCCTCAACAAGCTACCAATTGTGGAGTTTGAGTAACTCCATAGATCCTTTTGAGCACTAGGAATAACAATAACAATTAACAATAACACGCAGCGGAATAAATCAAATCATAATTTTTATTGATACAAGGTTCTTCGCCATCATCTCTACTCTATTACAAACACTCCAACAACCCCAATTCTACGTGATCAAGTGTAGAACGGTTATCTAACTTATAACAGGGATCAAGGTAAACCTTGATTACCTTGGGTCTATACACTAACCTAGGCGTTTACATTCACACGCCTAGACACACACACACACCCATTTAAGTCGACTACATATTTTTTCTACGCACAATAAACTAAACGACCCTATGTCTCTTTATAAACTTGAGACACTAGGGTTACAGGGAAATAAAGACTAAATATATTTAAACAATTATAAGATATACTTTAATCTTCATCCTAAATAAAGATTCCTCCTTTATCATCTTTAGTTCTTCAAGTTTCATTTTTTGTCATTGTTACTTATTAGTTTTGTACTTATCAACTCAAATTCACGACCCAACATAACTTACCATGTATACTAACACTAAAAAAAAAAAATACATACATACATACAATTTCATCACTAAAAAAAAGGGGCAAACTCCCTCGTTAACACGCATACTGGCCATGTCCTTATTACACTTCACAAAATACATATAACTTTTGCTTGCACTGATATTGGTCGCGTCCTTGTTACAATTAACAAAACATACATAAATTTTACTAACAAACTGAAAATTAGTTATGATGATAGTGAACGAGCCAGAGTGGCATACTCTTTGATATCAGGGTCTTGTTCCAATTGGAGCATCGTTCGCTTATCCAACTGAGCCCATACTTCTACCCCATCACCTTCTTCATCATCCATTAAGACTATAAATACTGTGCTTGCAATATTCTGAATGCTTCGCCAAACGGGCTTACCCCAACCGTAATCAGTTTTGTAGAAGGAGAACTTGCACCAAGAAGTGAAATTGTATGATTTCACATTGTCACACATTAGGATATGACTCATTTCCAAAATGGAATTAGTTAAGTGCACATGTCCTTCCTCACCAATCCCTATTCCTTTAGCACAAGAACTAGCTGTTTTCTTGATTGAATTATACAAGACCTCATAGAAGTCTTGATAATGGATTGTTTTTCCCTGGTCAAGTTCAATTCGTGCATTTGCCACACTACAAAAATTCCCATACGAGTTTTCGGGTAACTTAGGGATTACTTTGTCCCTCAAGCTAACGGGTTGGATAACAGAAGTCCCCTTTAATTCTCCGGTGATTGCTTGATTCATTCCCAATAACGCCTTCCATAATAGTGCCTCAACAGTTATTACCTTTGAGGGCCTATGGCACGTATTATCTTCAAATATGAGTTTTTCTTTCAGTGCTGATATCTTATTCCCTTTGAATAAAAAAGTTTGCATAATGAAATTTTCGTCATCTTTTGTTACTTCTATTTCTGTTTGTCCACCGACCTTTGGCAGTCCTCCTCGTGGGAACAGTCGACTCATGTTAAAAGTAGGAGCATATTTTCTCAACTCATCAACTCCAACTTGTCGGCTTCTAGCGGCCCAATTATCAATGAACATGCAAATACTACCCATATCGGAAATCAAATGTGAAAAACACATACCGATGGCCACACCACCACATTTAAACGTGGTGATTTTAACGGTCAACATAGTTTCACCAACCTTAGAAAGAAGAAATTTGTCTAGCAATTTAAGCTTCAAATCCCACCTTAGGACAAGAAAGTCCGAGAGATGGAAATTCGCATTTGCTTCAACGTATGGAGCACCTTGATCACTACACTCAATGAAAGAACCATGGCTGATATACCTCCCCGCCAATGGGTAAAATTCAGATAAGGCATCCGATAGCGAATTTTCCAAATGATTAGAGATGTTTTCGAAATGACCATTTTGTGGTGCATGGTAGTAAAGAATTAGAGGGATATACCCACCACCAGGTGCTAGCTCGTCGAAGAAAGAAATATTGTAATTACGAAGGATGGATGGAGTGGGTATTGAGGGTTTTACAAGCTTTGAGGCATAGTCCTTTACCTCCATTTTGTTTGTTGTTATGTATGTTTTGATTCTTCTAACTTAGACCTATTTATAATAAAACTTGATTTGAATATAGCTTCGAGTAACTTACAAAATAGTCCCACAACTATTACTTAAATCACAGATTGAGTACGTACTTTATCATAAATTATAAATAGTTCATACAAAGAATCAGTCATCAGAAAATTCATTCAAGACCTTAAGTTATCAAAGAAGGAGACCATCATCTCAATCTTCCGTAACAAAAGGGTCATCACATGTAACATTGCAATTTCGATATAAAGATCAACTTAACCTTTTTTATATTTATAACTCCGTGCAGTGTGTATATAGGATTTTCATATTACAACTAATTTAAATATATGCTCATTTTTACAATATATAATTGATTTAAGATCATTTGAAAACAAAATATTTTTTACATATTAAGGGATTAATTTACACTCTACATATTCTTTTTATTTTTATTTGATTTAATTAATGGGGTTAATCCTAACAATTTAAAAAACCCACTTTCCACCTATTTATCACATATTAATATCTTTCAAACCGTTAATCGTTAAGCGAAAAAAACATACAATTACAACAATCATTTAATTATCTGTTTATAGATAGACACTTTAATATACTTTTGATAAAAAAAAAAAAAAAATCATGCTTTTCACGTCTTTTTTTTACATTTTTTTTTTGTTTTTTTCATTACAGAAATTTGCATGAAAAATCACATATGATAAACACTAATTTGAATATCACACATGATATCACATGTCACATGTGAATATCATATGTGATTTAACACTAATATCACATGCGATATTTAAATTAGTGTTTAATCATATGTAATTTTTTCATGCAAATCTCATATTCAAAAAAAAAAAAAACGAAAAAACGTGCAAAAAACGATTTTTTTTATTTTATTTTTTCGAAAGTATATTAAAGTGCCCGTCTATAAAAAGATAATTTAATGCTCGTCGCGATTGTGTAATTATTTTCGCTTAAAAAATATGTGAAATAATAAAAATGCTTTTAATCTCAACCATTGATTTTTTATAGATTGAGGGTGGTGATAAGTCCTTTTGATATATGAGAAAAGTTTGGTATGTAAAATAACTCTCCTCATAGTTTAAAACTTGTTTTGAATGTGGGTTCAAGTCCTGTTTAAGACATGTGAGATATATTTGTGATTTAAATATTGTGAGATAGTTAAAATTGTCGTTTTAAAAAAAATAAAAAAATAAAATTGTTTTGAATAAAGCTTCGAGTAAATTACAAAATACTCCCACGACTATCACTTAAATCATAGATTGAGTACTTTATCATAAATTATAAATAGTTCATACAAAGAATCAGTCATCAGAAAATTCATTCTAGAATAAGGAGACCATCATCTCAATCTTCCGCAACAAAAGGGTCATCACATGTAACACCGGATTTTCGGTATTAAAATCAACTTAACATTTTTTATATTTATAACTCCGTGCAGCGTGTATACAAGATTTTCATATTACAACCAATTTAAAATATTTGCTCATTTTTACTCTCCAAATAAATCCGTATATACAAATTGATGCTACTATACAACATCATCGTTATGCAAACGCAATCGTTTAGTTTATATAATAGTAAAATAACATAAGTCTACTTTTCAATCTACTAGCGAGGTACAAGGCAAGTAAATGGCCGTACTCGTAATAAGTTTTACAATGACAATCTTTTTCGATTATACATTTCTCGTGACAACAAATTTACGAATGGTGAGGATGTTTTTTTACGGTATAGTGAATCTTAATAATGGTTTATCCCGAACTCGTCAATAAAATATAACCCCATAAATTAGTCACTTTGTCATTACGGAGCTTAGATATAACCATTATCCAATAATAATACAAAAATTTAGCCAAATTTAACATTAGCTAAATAATTCATCCCAAGCATATCATACCCATTAACAAAATTTCGGCCCACCATCAAATTAAGTCACAGCAAGACATTTTTATAGAAAGTTTTCGGATAAGGCCCAAGCTTAGATTTAAATAATGCATACATAATTTTTTTGGGTAAAGCCACTTATATCAATTTAAACCTTAAAACATTCTCAACAAATAACACGCCTCCCACTTTTCTTTCTTTTTATCTCACAGAACCGCATTCTCACAAACACAAATCATTCATTCTTCTACCACTTTTCACATCCAAAACACAAAACTCAGTCCTTCTGATACTCGAAGGCTCAAAGCACACAAGCATTTTTTTTTCAAACTGAATCTCAGAAACCGAAGAATATGCACACTCACAAACCACTTTGACTTCCTACCTTCATGATATTACTAACCAAACCCTTTATACTTCAGTTCGTTTTGTGAAACCCACGAAGAACTTTTAAAGATTTTGGCTTCAAGATCTTGTTAACAAGGTCTACGGTAGGTGTGTATTATTTGTTTTGTGGTTTGAGACTTTTAAGATATATGACAAGTTTAGTTTCTTACTTATAAAATCTTTAAAGATTTATAAATAAGTTGAAAATAAATCTGATATTCCTTTTTATTTTCATTTTCGAGGCTGGAACTCTGAGTGGAAGCAAAAGTTTTCTCACATTTATGTTTTGGGTCAAGCATGCATTGTGGAAGCAAAAATATTAGTTATATTTGTACATTGTGCTTAGTTGGTTATATATTTTGGTGAAAGGGTAAATTATTGTGTATTAATTATATATGTTGAATAGTGTTTTTTAGTTTTAGTTGTGCTTTAAATACTTGTAAATGATGCTTCTTTAATTGTATTTGCTTAAAAATCTATTTTAGAAAATCTTAAAAAATTAATAGGAGAGAAGTGTCTTCCTCTATTATAAGTAGTATAGATAATATCTATAATACACTTAGAATGTCTGTTATTAAAAATCTTTTTCTTTAATTTACACAACTTACTGTTTTAGTAATTTTTAAAATCAAATTTTAAAATACACTAATTTCACATAAAATGATAGCATTTGAGCGGATGTTACAATAATAAAACTATTTCATCACATGCCCACAACCGGTATAACACTACTACAAATTTTGGAATAAACCTCTTTAATAGAGCCCTGTTTATGTTAAAAACGGGTTCTATGAGAGTTCCGTGTCAAATGCATAGGCATATAACCCGATTTCAAAATAAAAAACTAGGCTTTCATACATGCAAGCCATAGAGCCCTGCTTTAAAAGAGAAAACCAGGCTTTATTTGTTTAATTTTTCCTCAAATTCTTAGCGGGATTTCTCCCCCTTTTTCTTCATTTTCAGTCTGAGTTTGAAACTTACTTTTGTGCCTATCCAGTGTTTAAGTTCAAAAACATATAACAATCAAGTATGCATTTTTTAGTTTTATAGATCATTTCAATTATAAATATAGGTGTTGATGGGTCCAATTTTGGGGAGGAAGGTTCATGTTTAACTGTTCCAAAACCATCATTCATGTAAAATCCTTGCTATCACTACAAAAAAAGAGCCATTTAGTGGCACACGTTTTTAATAACAGATTTATATGTGTCACTATATTACATTTTTAGTGACATATTTAATGTTATAATTTTATAACTATAGTGGCATTTTATATTATGTCACATGAGCCATACAAAAACAGTGTTGTGATAACCCAAATATTTGCCATTGTTACTAGTTTCCTTTATTTTTATATTCACAATTGCCTTTACTAAAAATCCCCACTAAAAAAACAAATGCCTTTTCTTTATTAACTATCTGCAATTGTTATATAATCCCTAAATTAATTCGTACACAATCTCCAGCGCCCACCATCTCATTTACAACTTTCAGTTATCCCAAATTCCCAATAAGAGAGATTTTCTTAATTTCGATCATTGTCCTCATCCTTTTGTCAGGTAATAGGATTTAATTTTTAATCCACCTTTTTTGTTTGATACAACCTGATCGTGATTCAATGTGATTGTTAATAATTTTATTCTTTGATTATTACTAGTGTTTGCTGTGTAGTTTTGCATTAAAATTATATAACACTTGAAAAACTGGTTTTAAATAAATCTTTGTTTTTTAAAAATTGGAATTGTTAGTTTTTTTCGATTGTTATTAGCCTAATGGTTATGTGTCTTTTGATGAAATCTTTGTACTGTCATTTTTATTGTTCTGTTGTTAAGAAATAGACTGTCTAATGGTTATGCCAAACACCCCTATGTTGCAGTTCTACTGCAAAAAAAATGGTATGCCTAATATTGTTGAAAACACAAAGACCTTGATAGATCTTTAAGCACTCGGAGATCGTTAGTGTTGCCTATGTAATCACAAGCAAACTAATAGAAGATCTCTACAACTCGTATTTTGTAGCGGAAAGTAAACACAAGTTATAATAACTAAGAACTCTTTGATCCTCTATGGATCTTTTGATTATAGAAACTCTATGTTTCGTGATGTTTATACAAGACTTGAAAGACTTTTTCGAAAAACTTATCTATTACAAACTATAATGGTTTCTTATATAGGCAAGAAACCCTAAAGGGCGTTGACAATTTACGCTCCTAATACTAACATAGACTAAGCATGCATCTAGACAAGCATGCAACTAATCATATTGTTTTGTTCATCATATTGTTTATTCTGATTAAGCTCTACATAATACGGCGCCAACCTATCTTTAATACGGCGCTGACTTTTACTCTATTCGAGCTTATCTCCTACGTGGTAACGACTTTCCAGCAGAACACAATATCTCTTTACATTTTTCTGAAGTATAACTTCAGCAGAATCCATTCTTCTTCGGCAGTAATCTTCGGTAATCAGAGTTTACCTTAATTCCCAACAATCCTCCCCTAAACTGAATTTGACAAGGTTAAGTTCCAGTTCGTGATAGATCTCAAAAATTTTGAGGATTGTGTTCAAACATCAGCAACAAAGGAAAACGAGGAACATCTCTATGATGACTGAACTGTGAGACGCCGTGATCTGCAGAACATATGACACCATGTCCATCAAAACATATAAGTTTCATACTATTCTCATCACTTCCAGGTGTGTTGACTCCTGTGAGAGGTGAATCATTGAAATTAATGGGTTTGATGTCTCTTTACCAATAGCCATTACTACTGAGTAGCCACATGTTTAGGTTCGTAAACTTTGGTACATTGATAACCATCTGATTTATTGGCAAACCAAAGAACCATATAAACGGATTTGATGTGTCTTTACCTGGAGCCGCTTGCTCAGACTAGTCAATTTTAGAATTGGTGAATTGAGAACCAAATATGGAGTCAGTGGCCTTTACCACATGCCATATACATGTGGGCTAGCCAATTCTTGGATTCCAAAGAGGAATAGACCATGGTGAGTTGATGACCATTCAACCCCTCAGCTAAGCATGGGTGGTTCAAACCCTATGATTTTGAGCAAACCATTACAGCTATCAACAGATTTGAGGTGTCTTTACCAAAGCTGTACCCTTTGGACTAGCCAACTCTTTGACATACACAAGGTACATCCGGTGAGTTAAAGACCATCTGAATTGGACAACAAGCAACCAAGATAGAAGTGTTTGTTTTTTGTTTTTTGTTTTTTTTTTTTTTTTAATAACTAAAACTAAAATATAAAACTGAAAAAGATTAATGATAAGGTAAAAAGGAAAATTAAAACTTAATTTTTTATTAAATAAACGCTATCACTATTTTTAAAAGGATGTTTTTGTGAGTTTTCCGTTTATGAAAGTCTTTAAAAAATTTTGACAAAAATAGACAAATAACATAAATAAAGCAAACTAAATGAACAAAACAAAGTAGTGCAGAGAGTACCAAGTGTCCTGATATGGATGAAGAATAAGCCTATTGCAGTTGTTGAAGTTGAGTTTTGATCAATCCCACCAGTGTTAAAGCAGACTGTCTTTCATTTCCCACAGGATCTGGAGGAATTTCCAATTTTTGACTCAGCATCTTTTCCATAAGTCTTTGGGGCAAGTGATACTTCCTTTCGAAAAACATGCATAAAGGATTCCACCCTTAGTCTCAAGCACATGCACACGAGGGAGAGGATAGAATCTCCAGGATGTAAGCTTCCACCGATGTGAGTTTTCCCAAATGGAAGATGCTTTGCTATTGGGAATGTGGGATTTGAACAGAACTTGAAGATCTCCTGGTAAGATCATCCCAGAACCTTGTGGTTCCTTGTTGCAATAATAGGTGTTAACTTGAGTGAACAAAGAAAGCAAGTCCGCCCTGTCTACTGTGTGTAGAATTTCCTTTAGAAAGGTGAATCCTATGGAAGTGGAGTCTCTTCAAAGAAGAACATTCATCTGATCATCCTTTAAGGTCCACACTAACACCTCATCTAATGTCCATCAGAAAATCAGCAGCAACCCTTCTATAATGAAAGTTGAGTCATCAGCTTCAAGATCTAAAGAAGATCTTTTGGCCATTCTCTTCCTTCTCCCAGGCTGATAGATTTCCCAAGAGGGAGCATTTTCATCTTGTGCATTTGTGGTAGGACTTGAACCGGTAGATTGAGACTTGGTTGAAGCCGGTGCATTCATCCTGTGGAATATCTTTACGCCCTCTTTGTTTTAGTTTCTGTGAGATCGCCTTCCTTTCTTCTCGAATCTTCCAGTGTGACCACAGGTGCCACTGAGGGAGAGGGAGTTGAAGCTTTAGGTGCTTCAGGAGAAATGGAAGATGGTTCAGCAGATTGACCCTTGATAGTAGAGGAAGCAACTTCGGTTGCTTCACAGAATGATGAGGAGGATTCCTTGGTTGGAGCATCATCACCTTGAGTCTTTTGGCTTTGGAGCATCTTCATTCTCTGAAGTCCCTTTTAAGTTGGTAGAAGGAGCTGAGGATGATGATCTGCCCTTCATGATTTGATTATATTTGCGATATAGGACATGATCGTGGAAAGCCTTGACTTGTTTCATTGTTAACCCAGAGTTGTACACTGAGCATTGGTTCTTCACCACCCTTCTCATTTCATCTTTAGTAGGGGGTTTGGCTTTGGCCTTCGAGCTTGATGGCCCTCTTTTGTGCAATTGCTTCTTGCCTCCTTTGTCTTCCCCGAGCCATCATTCTCTACATAAGTGTCACTGAGAAAATCACCACCTAGGATGCTTTGAGCTAGAGAAGGTCTTGAAGTGACTTGCTGAGTTAGAATATCCCAGTGTTCGCAGACATCCTGAGTCCCTTCATCAAGTTCTTTTCTTCTCTCGTGAGTTAAATATGAAAATTCCTCGTGTCAAGTTGTTTAGCCATGCCGCACTTTCCTTTGACTTCTCAAACTCCCAATCTACTTGCTTGACCCAAGTCTTTCCACCTCACTCACCGTGTCGACCAAGCTCATCTTCGTGATGACATTTTTCCTTTATCATCGGCGCTTTGGCACACTCTTCTTCAATCAATGACGTGTACCTCTGTAGTAGTACCTAGGTTAACATGTTGATGCTGATCATCCATTGGAGTGGTCATAGTAGCAATGTCGCAGACTGCTGAGGGGAAAGGTCCGTTGGTTCTTGGAATGATGCAGTTTGATTAGGATCTCAAGATACATCCTTCATAAGTACATCGCCAGATGCATCCTTATCTACCCCTGTGTTCCTTTGAAGCTCGAAGAAACCTTATGAGAATAAGATCTCTTCCTTCTTCTTTGTAAAGGATGGCTCCTTCTTCTTTGAGGAAGTGGCGGCTAATGACAAAGGATCATTGAGAGAAACATCGCCAACATGTCCGAGACTCAAAATGGGGATCTTCTTGTTCTTCATCGAGGAAACCACAAGTTTCCTTTGGAGGCCCTTTTAGTTTGTGCTCTAAGACCTTGACTGATTTCCCTCTTCAATCTTAACCCCAAGAGAAGACTTGGTCTCTCAAGCTCCTTTTTCGACTCTTAACCTCTCAAGCAGCATACCCGTGACAAGAGCATACACCGATGAGAGTGTAATGGGTCCTCACCCACCGCCAGCAGATTGCTCTGGGTAAGGGGAGCCTCATTGGACCTTCTGAATTAACTGTCATGCTCAATGAGGAAGATCTTCATCGAGAGGATTCCTCACAGACTTGGTGTGGGTGGTCTATTGAGTTCTGACTCATCATGAGTAGCTAGAGTGGGTGGAGGACTGGGACATGGTGGTTGGTCTGGAGCAACATGAGTTGCTTCAATGCTTGAAGATGGGCCTCATCAAAGTGAACCAGTGGATTACCATCAGTAGCAACAGGTGAGGAAGGAGGACCATGAGCCACATTCTCATCAAGAAGCCTCATTACCTTGAGGCAACATGGTGCTAGCAAGGGATGATGTTCCCCCTGAAAGTGGGTTCTCATTGTAGCAAACAATTTAGCAGTTAAAGTACTTATGGATAGAAAGATTGGGCTTGGGTATTTGTGTCTAAAATCATATGAAGAAACCTTGGATACATTAAAAACTTTCCCTTTGTCTTTTGAATATTTTCAACCAAGTTTTCAAAAATATACTTAGAAAAATTGAAAGTTACCCCTTGTGAGAGACATACAATACCATAGCCCAATGAGTGGAGAACTGGTCCCATCCTCCGCCTTGTTGCTCATGCATTGGAGCAGTGTGTGAACCAAGAACCTCCATTTTGGACAGAGTTCCTTCTTTAGCCACATATCCGTTTTGTTCCTCGATACCCAATAGCCCTTAGCCCATTAAGCACATCTTCCTGATTCGAATGAAATACTCCTTCAGCATCTTCCAGTGAAGCTTCCTCTGATCACTCCTCGGTCACAATGTACTCTATTTCATCAATCACACTCTAATCTCTGCCTCGCTCCTCTTCTCGCAGCTTCCCAAAATTGAGTGATTAGAGACTCATATATCTCATTTGGAGAATGAGATAGAGCATAGCAAATCTTTGACCTTTTCAGAAATTCCACCATAGGTTCGCATAGCCATAGCCCCTGCCGTTTCCCGAAATGCGACTTTGTTGTGATCATGTTTGAATTCAAGAGCCATGAGGAAAATGAGTGTTTAGGATTATGATTTTGAAGTGGTGAGTGTTTGTGAAAGAGGAATGAAAGAGAATTGGTTTGTTCGGCGGTAATGGTGGGTGAAGTGTTTTTGCCCAAATTATAGTCAAAGAAAATGGACCGCTTGTTTGACCTTTTGCCGACGGTATTGCATCTTTGTCCCAACCCAAAATAACACACCGGCAAACATATGATCAATCTGAAGTTATACCTTCGCGAATGCATCAAAGATTAGAGTATCTTCGGTAAGTTTCTAGAATTATTGTGCCACCCACTTGCATTAAACTCATTGAACCTTGAACCGTCTATAAATGATCCCAATGTAACTCCTCTCTTCATCAAGATCCCCAAATAATTACCACAAACCCTAGATGCAAAATACACCCAATTAACAGAATTGCACCATGAATACAAACCCGAGATCATAGATCTCACTTCCTCATCTTCATCATCATCATCAAGTGGTGAATCAAACCCATGGTACCATTACTTCCCTCAACCCTATCTACGACCAAATAAATCGCCCTTTCTTCCTTCTTCTTCTAAGATGATGTGTAGTGAATCCAAGTGAATCTGCTGATGATTTTGATGACTCCTATAAGGAGGGAACGTCTTACTCCCAACCCAAAGACCTTGGTCTCCACAAAGACCTCGCCGAATCCGCCACTCCCCAAAGATAGAGAGGTGGTTCTTGGTCTCATCAGCGCCATCATTTGGTGCATGAACACACATCGTATAGTAGAAGGGCTTAAGGAGGGTGGATCGATTGCATTTTGGTTGAAATGAGTAGATGAAGCACACAGGACACGTTAGTTCTCTACGCCATCCTGTGGTCATCGTCATCCTCAATCGTTTGCATCAATCCATCCTCCCATTTTGGTCCTTAGCATCTTCGTCGAGTTGGTCATGCATATCCAACCGCTTAAACGGAATGGGTGGTTACGCAAGACTCGAAAGCAAAGCCGCATCTAATGCATATCCAACATTCACTTAGATTTCGGAATGAAGGATATACACTAGTTTAGGCTTAGCTTAAGTGTACATCTCGTATCTTGTAGATGCATAGTAGTAGGTTGACTTTATGTGTTCTAAAGTCTGAATCTGCTTTGAATGAATGAACAATTTGACTTCAATTTCTTTACTTCAAGATATAACTTCAAGGGAATCAAATTGTATGCTTCAGATTTGATATCGAAGAAACAAGCAACATTCTTTTAGCTGCTTGACCATATACTCATGAGCCACACTTGATGAATTTGAACTTAATCAGGGAAATACAAACTGCAATCCGATAATGAAATGATAACTCGCAAAACGTATATAAAAACACATACAAACAACAAAAACAAACAAACTAGAGAATAATTAGAAGTTAGAGTTAGAATACAAGCTAATATACAAAAATAGTGCAGAGTTTGCACAAAAATCCTCCCCTGAGGCATATGCCTCCCCGAGGCCTATGCTCCCCTCAAACTATGCAGTAAAGGGTTTAACATTCCAATATTGACCACGAGGTGTTGAAACCTTGGTCCATCAAACGCTTTGTTAACAAGTCCACATTATCATCGGATGGATTTTAGCCACTTGTATCAAATGTTTTTCATAAGCATCTCTTATAAAGTGGTGCCTGATTTCAATGTGTTTCGTTCGACCGTGAAAACCGGATTTTTGACTATGCAGATGGTACTTTGATTGTCTATATGAATTGTAGTGTTCATAAAGTTGTACCCATAGTCCAAAGAATTGGTTCTGAATCCAAAGGACTTGTCCACAGAATTTGCAGAAAGAACGCATCGCTTCAAGAGTTGAGGTGGCCACGATGGTTTGTATCTTGCATTGCCAAGAAATCAACCTCTTACCAAGAAATTGGCGACCCCAGTTGTGGATCTTCTATCCAGATTTGCACCAGGATAATCACTGTCACTATATGCTTCCAACTTGAAAGGAGATTCTTTTGGGTACCAAAGGCCTAAAAGAGGTTGGCCTTTGAGGTACTTAAAGATCTTCTTGACAGAATTGAGATGGGAAGCAAGTGGAGTGACTTGATGTCGAGAACAAACACTCACAAAGAAATGTAATATCGGTCTTGAAGCCGATACATCAATGAACAAATCATGGACCTGTACAGATGAACATTCACAGGTAGATCTGGTTCATTATTTGCTTTAGGCTTTGGAGCTTCATAAGGTGTTGTTGCGGTCCTAACACCTTCCATACCAAACTTTTTCAAAATGTCCCTCACATATTTATCTTGACTGATAAAGATGCCATCCTGTTTCTGCTGAACCTGGAGACCCAAAAGAAAGTAAGCTCTCCCATAGCACTCATTTGAAATTCACCCTTCATAAGTTCCTCAATTCCTGCACCAAGCTTCATTTGTGGAACCAAAAATAATGTCGTCCACATACACTTGCACCAAAATGATGTCCGAGTAATTCTTCTTGAGGAACAGAGTTTTATCAATAGCACCTCTTCTATAGCCATGCTTCAAGCAGAACGACAAAGCCTAGCATACCAAGCTCTAGGTGCCTGATGTAAGCCATAAAGAGCTTTAACCACCTTGTAGACATGATTTGGGTGATCATGGTCTTCAAATCCCTTGGGTTGAGTGACATAGACCTCCTCTTCAATCTCACCATACAGAAAAGCACCCTTGACATCCATTTGATACACCATGAAACCCATGTATGAAGCATATGCCAAGAAAATGCGAATTGCTTCAACTCGGCAACAGTGCAAACACTTCATCATAATCAATCCCTTCCTCTTGTCCAAGCCTTGAGCTACCAACCTTGCTTTGTTTTTGATCACAACACCCCTAGCATCTCTTTTATTCTTCAAAACCCATTTTGTCCCAATGGCATATTTGCCATCGTGAGTGGAACCAAAATCCAGACTTGCTGATTGTGAAATTGTTGCAGTTCTTCTTGCATTGCTTCTATCCAGCTTGGATCGTTGAGAGCTTGAGAAACACTAGTTGGTTCCACTTGAGAGAGAAAACAAGCAAACAGACAATGCTTGAGGTCTGTGTGATTGTCTCGTTGCTGGTTGGAGACATAAGAGAGAAAAGCAATCTGTCCAAACTGAGGACCGGTGATAGCCCTTCTAGTTCTAACAGATGCCAGAAGATCACCTATAATGTTGGATTGAGGATGAGCTATGTTGATCCGCTGAGTAGTAGTGGGGTTGACTTCAATGGATGAATCAAGATTAGTGATGGTTGGTTCAAATTCAGAATCATAAGAGGGTGACGTGAAAATGCCAGCTTTGGGTTGATGATTTCCAAGATCTGAAGGTTTTGGAAAGCGTGTATAGGGTTCACCAAAGTCTAAAGATACTTGAGGAGGAACAGCATAGCCTTCAGCAGAGTTGGGGAAGGTAGGTGTGACAGAATCAACTTCAGCAGAAACATGGTTTCTACCGACTCCTTCATTATTAACCTCTCCATTCAGCTCGCCTGCTTAGCTGCAAATTCTTGAGTCCGAGCCTAGCAAGGTCCTCAGATAATGAGAGTCATCTTCATCACTCGAATCAGCAGTATCCTTGGAGGTGGTACCTGCAATATTTTTAGGGGAGAAAGAAGGTACAAGTATGGGATGCTCATCATCTTCAAACTCATTTTCAGAGCCATCATCTAGGGGACCCTGATTGTTAGTTGGAGACACTTGAGGACCTCGTGATTTGGTTAGCCGATGTCTGTGGTAACCCGATAATCGCTAAGTAGTCAAGATCAAAGGACCATGAATAACCTTGTCCTTGAACATTAGGCTTGTCTTCCAAAAATCTCAGGTTCAAAGTCTCCTCTATTTTCTTGGCTTGCAAGTTGTACACCCCTGTATGCCTTACAATGAGCTGAATAGCCCACAATATAACCATCATCAGCCTTCTCATCAAACTTTCCCAATGGATCACTGGTGTTCAGAATGGTCACTTGACAACCAAAAGGTTTTAGGTAGTGAATGACGGGAACCTTCCCAAAGAGAAGTTCATATGGGGTTTTGAGTTGTGGTCTAGTAATGGACACCCTGTTTAGCACATAGCAAGGGCCCCAGCTTCACCAGAACATAGTGGGCTTTTAGAGTCTGCAAGCATGGATCTTGCACCAATTAAGGTCCTATTCTTTCTTTCAGCTACCCCATTTTGTTGTGGGGTTCTTGGATTACTATAGTCCCTCTTTATGCCTTTTGACCCACAGAGTTCTAAAGAACAAAGATTTTTAAACTCTGTTCCATTATCACACCGAATACCTTTGACCTTTTTGTTCAACTGATTTTCAACAAGAGTGATGAATTCAGTCAGAACTTGAGATGTTTCATCTTTGGTTCTGAGAAAGAAAACCCAACAAAATCTGCTATAGCCATCAGTGATCACCAAACAGAAGTACTTATGATCAATGCTTCTAACTTGAGTTGGACCAAACAGATCCATGTGGCAAATGAAGAGGTTCAGTGATGATGCTCATAGCATTGATCGCTTTGTAAGAGGCTCTGTGTTGTTTGCCTTTATTGCAAGCAACACAATTATGATCATTGGTAAAAACTTTTGTGGGAAGACCTTGAACAAGACTCATTTTAGAGAGTTTGTTAATGGTCTTGTAATTCACATGCGCCATCCTCCTATGCCATTTTGTGGATTCATCAAGTGATGCTTTAGCCACCAAACAAGTGAGGTCACCACCGTAGGAACTCATTAAGATTGAATGTGTATAAATTGTGAGTTCGAGGGACTTTCAGAGAATTGAAGTTTCTTCGAGTTTGAAGTCTTTAGACAAAGCAGACATTCATTCTCGAAGAGAACTTTGTTCTTAGTGTCACAGATTTGTGAAACAGAGAACAAGTTGAAATGTTGAAGTTCCTTAACAAAGTACACATTCTCAAAATCTAGATGAGGTGTCTTTATGGTGCCTTTCCCTGTGATACTACCATCACTTCCACCAAAAGTCACATTGCCTCCTCTTTCTATAGGGACAAAATTGTGCATCATATCCTGTTCCAGACATGCTTCTGGAGCAACCACTATCAACAATACCAATATTCTTATGCTTAAGGGGATGATCCTACAAACAAGAACAAAAATATATACAAACTGTTAGTATACAATGGAGGTTCAAGTCATTACTGACTTGAACCTGCCTTGTGGATCACAGGTTTAGGACAAGAGTGTTTAGAGGATCCACCATTGTTCTTGGTCCTCCATTGATAATTGGGTCCCTTGTTAGTCCAAGAACAACCTGCTGAGGGCTTCACAGCAGGTTCCATATCCCATCCCAGCCTACATAGAGTCAACATATGTAGGCCAATAACCATGTTTAAAGTATGGGCTAGTTGGTTGCACATAAGGTCTGGTGACTGAACCTCTCCAATAAGAGTCAGTATGAGTCGCTTGGGACATAAGGTGGAATATTAGCAACATTGGTCCATTTAGATTCGTGTTTCTGGTGAGTAGCACATGCACCCAATCTTTGCTCATAAAAATCACAATCCTTAATCAAATGAAATTTACTTCCACATACAAAACATGTCTTCTTCTTGGAAGATTTATTCAAATAGGGAGATGTTTGATTACATGAAGAAGTACTTAAATTAGAAACATTCAAGGAATTGTTTTAACAGACCGATTATTCAAAGATTTAAAAGACAAGTCTTCTAAGAAGCTGTCTTGGAAGTTGATTCCTCGCAGCCTTCCTTAGAAGGCTTGTAAGTAGACTGGGTGCAGGCTCAGGCTTGGAAAGGTCAGACTTCTCATTTGAATCACAGCTTTCATAGAAAGTAGACCCTTGATCCGATGAATTGTCACTGTCAGAGCAAGAGACAAAGTCATTAGATGAGGTATCGGTCCGCAAGTCTTTTGACTTTTTGCCATATAGATGATGTGATCCATCAAAGTCAACAGTGATGGACAGTGTCTGGGCATAAATTCACCTCTAATGGGTCCAGGGACAGCATGCATATCACCCTTTTTAACAAAGTTAGCTAACCCTCGGTGTGGATTTACGACCATCATTCCTAGCTTCCAATCCTACATACTTTTGAAAACCTAAACCTAAGCCAGAGGTTACAGATTGACTATTATAGAGTTCTCTAGCCAGATTATCACCTGCAATTAACCATTGTTTATTCCTAGCTATTTCCTCAGCTACTTTTTCTTTAAGCTCTAGGTTTTCGATACGCTTCATCCTTAGCTTTCTCAAACAGTTTTAAATAATTATTAGCAACTTCAAGATCAAACTGTAACACCTTTATCTTTTCTTCATACGCTATTTGATTCTTTTGAAACCACACCTTTTGTCTTTCTACTGCTTTTAATGCTAGTTTATGAGCTTCATTTTCAACATAGCATTCATCAAACTTAGGTTTCATAGCATCATACTCTTCTTTAAGTTCATTGTATCTTAGACTACAACCAAATATACAGCTGTGTACCTGAGATAGTCCCATCAAGGCAAACTGATCATGCCTTTCATCCGAAGTACACCTTGCCAGAAATCCAAGCTTATCAGAATCATGAGCTTCTTCATTTACGTGTTCATGTCAATTTACCCTGCTCATCCATGGTGAGAAGAGCCTGCCAAGTTCCTTCCTCGCCAAGCTGCTGATAGGAAAGGCAATTAGCTCCATCTCCACTTTTCCTGTCTTTGCATTCCCTTGAGAAATGCCCCATCTGGTGACAAGTGAAACACTTGACTTTCCTCCTGTCAAAGCGGGCTGGTTCCTTTCCCTTGAAAGCAAACTTCCTTCCAGACTTCTCTTCAAACCTTTTGATGTCCATCGACAGAATGCCACCCGCATTTTCAGCCATTTCCTCCATTTCAAGTGGGTCCAACTGATCAAAGTCTTCATATGCCAGATACTACTGAGTATCATAGTCAGCAACAAATGAATGAAGAACATCCTCCATCACACTACTAGACCTAGCTTGAGAACATGGTGGAGAAGGACGAGGTTGGGCAGGAGGGGGATGAAGATGATGATGGAAAGTAGTTGGAGCTCGGAGATGATGGAAAATAGTTGGAACTAGGAGCTTGCACCATCATGTTGGAGTGAGATGTCCCAACAAAAGCTGCATGGCCGCATGAAGATGTACGGTAGGGAGTTCTGACATCGTGTTCAAGGGTTCTCGAGTCTCATATATAGCTCATCAAAGGTGAGCATATCCAGCCCTCCTTTAGCCTTGAGAGCAATACTTACATGTAACCATGATGGAGGTAACGATCGAAGGAACTTTGAGTTGCAGTCATCATTATCCGGCTTTGCACCCAGCTGGTTTAGCTGACTCAAGATCCTATGGAACTCGTCGATCCTTTGTGAATGCCTTCTTCTTCCGAGATATTGAAGTCCTGAAATTGTTGTCTCAGCATGGACTTCCTCATTCTCTTTGATTCTTCATTTCCACCGAACCTTGCTTTGAGAGCCATCCATATGTCCTTTGCATCATCCATATGATGAAAATCACACAGATGATCTTCTGGAATGGCTTGAAGCAAAATGGTCTTTACTTTATGTTCTCTCTCGCATAGCTAGTACCTCTTCAGCAGTTTTGGTGGAGCCATGATAAATTTCCCACCCCTGTCGTGGATCATCTTCTTCAAACTGTTTCCTTTCTTTACAACCTCCCACAGATTCCAATCAATATTGGAAATCCAGTTTTCCATCTTCATAGCCCAAAGTTCATATTCTTCCCTTTTCAAATAAGGAAGTTTACCATTACTGTTTGAGAGACTGAGTTGTTGCATGGAAGTGGTGTTGGTGTTGTTTGTGTTGGTGGCTTCAGCCATTATCGGATCCGTGCATGGTGAATGAACGTTCTTAGTATCGTAGAGACTTCCCGAGGCTCTGATACCACTTGTTGAAAACACAAAGACCTTGATAGATCTTAAGCACTCGGAGATCGTTAGTGTTGCCTATGTAATCACAAGCAAACTAATAGAAGATCTCTACAACTCGTATTTTATAGCGGAAAGTAAACACAAGTTATAATAACTAAGAACTCTTTGATCCTCTATGGATCTTTTGATTATAGAAACTCTATGTTTCAGATGTTTATACAAGACTTGAAAGACTTCTCGAAAACTTATCTATTACAAACTATAATGGTTTCTTATATAGGCAAGAAACCCTAAAGGGCTTGACAATTTACTCCTAATACTAACATAAACTAAGCATGCATCTAGACAAGCATGCAACTAATCATATTGTTTTGTTCATCATATTGTTTATTCTGATTAAGCTCTACATAATACGGCGCCAACCTATCTTTAATACGGCGCTGACTTTTACTCTATTCTGAGCTTATCTCTCCTACGTAACGACTTTCAGCAGAAACACAATATCTGCTTTATCATTTTTGTAAGTATAACTTCCAGAATCCATTCTTCTTCTGCAGAATCTCTTCGGCAGAATCTTCGGCAGAATCAGTAGTTTACCTTAATTCCCAACAAATATGTTTCATCATAATTTGTATGGGTCAAGTTCTAGGTCTGTTTCCTGCTCCCTTTTATGCTGTTCAGGCCTTACTTGTTTATTTGGCTTTTTTGACATCTAACTAGCTGGTTTTAACTTACTAGTTACTAGAGTGGGTGGCAATAAGTGACTAATCTCATGGGGTGTTTGGCATTAGAGTTTGGGTCATGGTTCTGTAACATTTCATTTGTATGTTTCTTGGCTTCAGATGTTTTGGTTTATTGAGCTCATGTCTAAGAATCTAATATATGCATATTATGATATATAGTAAGATGAGCTCGGTACCAACTCAGACGAATCGGTACCGGATTGGTGGTACCGGATTTTTCCGCCTAATGTGATGTAGCATATACCGACCTGGAAGGATTTCTGCATCCTGCCCGGCCATTCTGCAAGGCAAAATCATTACTATACCGTTAAGTTCAAATGATCATTGTTGAGCAACTTCGTAAGATGGACCTCAATAATTTTGAACTATGAATGATATGTTCATCAATAAAACCGAATGTTAGAGTTGTAATGCATACATAATGCTTTGAAATAATCATATAGTGTTCATGTTAAGCATTGCATTGTAGACATGTAATAGGATGACATGTTATGCATCTTAATATTTGTGTGTTATATGCCTCTTCATGTCTAGAGATATATATTTCTCAGGAGGTTTTATATTGGATTCAGCTTGAGTTTGAGCTGAATAAACATGCTTATATAACAAAAGAATATTGGACGCTAGAGTATGACGAAATAAGTGATGCACCATGTCATTTATTTGAATCTTCTAATTCAACAATCAAATGTTGTAATAAATAGTAAAGTATGATGAATTAAGGGTGTTTGGATAAGCCTGGTAACTAAAAATATCACTCTTTAAATTTCTCGTATAATCCCGCTTGGTACCTGCACCGCTTTGGGTATCCGGATTTTTTGGTGATATCATGGTACCGACCGTCGTTTGTACCGCGAATCGATACCGTTTGGTACGGTTTCGGCTCGTATCGGATTAAGGTCGATATGCTCATCCCTATTTGTAACTCTTATTATTTGATTTTTTTTATTTCTTGTATACTCTAGCATGGCTTGGCACAAGAGATGCGGTATGATCTCTATTGAAGCCGAAAGGAGCAGCCATAATGAAGCACAAACTCAGTCGAATGGGCACTCAACTAATGAAACAAATGATGCAAATTCCTCTAAGATGGATACGGTTTCTAATGAACAATATAATAATCAGAGGGAATTAGGGGGTATGTGTCTTTTCAACACTTAAATCTTGCTAATTTACTATGTGTCTTTTATGTTTTTGCTGTGACAATCTTTATATGCTTCTTTATCCAACCTTAGCTATAATGTTAGGTTCGAATATCAATCGCTTATTAGAAATTGGTAGATTTGGTCTAGAGTTTATCTCGCCGCTTGATCAATGATGGAACTTAAAATGAAATTAATGCATGTACGAAGTTCGACATTTTTGCTTAGCTTATTAATGACAATAGTATATTTGTCATGTTGTCACAAAGAAAGTAATAAGGTTTTGCATGTCAAGTAGGTGAATGTGTGCAAAACAAGTAAAGTCCATATTTCTTTTAAAAATTTTGTAATTTGACTTACAGATTCTCTAATTTAGACTATTAAGAATGTGATAAAATAAATATGAGTTTAAAGAAGTAAATGACCTTGTAATGCAAATGTGTCTACAAATATATTTATGTAAAATCTCATATCCATAGAATGAATATACAATGAGTACTAGTTTTCAAAAGCTTTGAATTCAAAATGGGTCTACGTGATGTTCAAGAACCCTTTTTAAAACTATAAGGATAGGTATGCCGAATCGTTTGACATGTTTCCTCAAGAGCATTTTTTCTATTTTATTCCTTTGGTTGGTTGTTACTAAAATAGAAATTTGATTAACCCATAGTGTTTGAAATAATTAAAATGCTGCGTTCAAAGGGTTATAAAATCTAAAAATGGCAGCCCGTTGTGACCTTCTTGCCAATTTTTGGAGTATATCATGAAGATCTCAATTATATTTAACTTGGCATATTTTGGTAGTTCCGCTAGTTTCATAGAACATAGTTCATGTCAGCAAGATGATTCTTGATATAGGCTACTAAAAATAATGGGGTGCAACCAACACAATGGAAACTATACCAAATAAGCCGCACCCGTAAGGAAGGTAGTATTGTTAATGACAAAGCTTCTCAAGTTGTGGTAATGTAATTTCTCAATATTTAAACTAGCACACGTTAGTATTCATATTATCTAACGGTGGAACATGATATTGCTATGCAAGCATCCCTACAAGTTGTTGCAGATCAAAACATTGGTAAAAGACTATTTTTGTTTCAATACGCTAAGTAACATTAGTTCACTAATCGATTTATTTTATTTTTACTCGTACTCCAACAAATCTTTCTTGAGTATGCTTTTCGCAGGTATACTTCCTCTTCATGCTATGAAAGTTCTTTACTTTTTAACACTTTTCTTGATTCGAATTAGAAAATTTGTCACAGGTAGATGTTTTGTACCTTCAGGTAGATGTTTTGTTGCCTTCATCTTGAATATGAATTTCTACGATTTTACTTTTGTTGGCTTACAGATTATTGGGTGTCAAGAGCTCAAGAGTTATCACAATGCTTGCTACCATTAATGAAGTTACAATAAAGTTGGTAGTTTTTAGGTGTCTTTTATGATATTCATTTGGAGATTTAGACTTAGTTTGCTTCTTTTTTTTTTGTTGGATATTCAAGAATATTGTTTGCTCTGTATATGTTGGATATTTCTGTTTGACAATAAAAGATACCTTGTTCAATGGCAATTGCATTTTTGTTTGAATATGAAATTGTTAGTTTCTTTTTTTCTTTGTGAAGTAATTGAGAATTAAAAATACATTTTGCCACTAGTTTGAAAACATCAATAGCAAGAACTAATATTGTAAAATCTTAGTGGCAAATGTTTTGTCACTAAAGCTATCTTACTTTGTGATCATAGTAAGAGTATAATGACACAAAGTAAGTGCCACAAAATCTTTAAAACTTCATGTGACAGACAATTGTGTGTCACTAAAGTTAGAATGGTCAATAATAACACAATAAAAAAGTGCCACTAAAACCTATAAGGTCTGCAACAACACGAGTATAAAGTGCCGCTAAAACCCTTTAGTGGCAGCGACATTAGTGACACTTTTTTTCGCCACCCATTCCCAGTTGGTCTTTAGTGACATATATTTCGTTTTTAGTGACACTTTTTGTGTGTCACTAAATGGCGTTTTTTTTGTAGTGTATCTTGGTTCTAATATAACAATCAGGTATGCACTATCAATTATGTTTAAAATATGTGTATTTTGGTTCAACTTTGCATTTTATAGAGGATTACTAGCCGTATGGAATTTAAGGTTGCATTGAAATATATGTCTTTAGAATTATATGTATTTAGGGATCTAATTGAAAGTTATTTTTATCATATTATCAATTTTAGTTGTAATATCCTTCGTCTTACATCTTGTATCTTGAAAGCAAGAAGATGCAGGACATGTTTTTTATGTGATTTTTCTACAAGTAGCAACTATTATGAACCTAGGACCAACAATTAAGTTGAACTAAATTTGACAAGATTAATACATCAGTTTGGTGTGTGTTTTTAATTAAGTATGTCTAGCTAGTTTGTAGCTTCACAAATGAATAAATACTTTCCAAGTAAGAATAAGTAAGTGATGTATAACTTGAAATATACATTCAATGATTGAAAATGATTTAAGTTTCGCAGAGCGCAAGGTGACAGCTTAAAGAAAGATATTGTAGAGCCAATGCAAGCTACCGCCAAAAAAGACTCAGAGAATAATGCCAAAGCTTTGAGCTTTCAAAGGTATTGCATATTCTTTTCTTTTCTTCCGCCAGTACGCAGATAATATTGCATCCTATGATATCTAAAGTTGTGAATGCCAACCCATTTACTTATAGATTTGTTTGACTGATGAGATTTGACTGATGAGATTTAACTGATGAGGTTTGACAGTTGAGGTATGACAAGTTCAGTGTTTGGCAGCTTTGATGTTTGACAGCTTGAGGTTTTGATGCTGAGTTTTGACAAGTCGAGGTTTGACACTTTGCAGTTTGACCAAGTTTGACTTATTGTGGTTTGACATATTGCGGTTTGACACACCGCGATTTGACTCACAAGCGTTTGACCTAGTGCGGTTTGTCAACTCTATGGTTTGACCTTGTGCGTTTATCGCTTCTGCGGTTTGACCTAGTGTGGTTTGTCACCCCTATGGTTTGA
>OU343216.1:109753980-109800917 GCA_910596185.1 Chrysanthemum makinoi | reverse complement strand
TTTCAGGTTGCTGTACATCTTCCATAACTGCTTTACCCTTGTCTGTCTTCAATTTATCAAATTCTTCACTTGCAGTGGCAATTGGCTCTACAGTGGAAATAAAATCAGTGGTAAAATCAGTTGCAGTTTGGAAAATGTCTTGATCTTCAAGTTGCTCTCCATGAGTTTGACTTCTTTGCTCCTTTACTTGTGTCTCCTTCATCTTCAAAATCAATTGTCCTCCCCTCAGTGTCAGAACCTGTTTTCCTCCCTTGTTTGGAAGAATTTCCCAAATCATGATCAGCTGAATTACCATCAAAAGGTGAGGATGAAGATGAAATCACCATCTTTGCAGTCTGCTTGTGCTTGGTCAACCTCTGCATCTCTTCCTTTAAGGTCTGTATCTCTGTCTTTAATAGTTGAACATCCTTGGCATCTTTGCTTCTTGACAGTAGCCAAGTCCTTTTGTGTGACAATCCGTACTTTCAGGTCATTTCTCGACACAGTTCATGTCTCATTATTTCAACATTTTTAGTAAACTTGGTTTACTTGTTTCAAATTCGCGTAACCTTGGAGGTTTAGCGGCGAATTCATGATCATGACATCACGTACATATCATATGGACTAAGATTAGTCTACATTCCATGGACATCATTTGCATCTCATTAGTACATTCACGACATTTCATTTCACCTTCAACGCGTAATTTTTATATTTTATAATCTTTATCGCGTGAGTTATTATTTTAAATATTTAATCCGTTAATTTCAAAAATGATCCCGAGGTATTTTTAAACTTACATTTAGTTTATAAAAACTATATTTTTAGTTTTCCTAGTGTTTCAAATTTATTTGGTAAATAAATCGTTAAAGTTAAATTATTACGACGTTTTTCTTAAAAATTATACGATAATTATTTTATCACTCAATTTTCACAAGGAAAGTATTTTTACAATTTTTATCATCTCATTACATTCTATTTTGACTTATTAAAAACTTACTTGCACCAAGTATTACCAATTACTACACAAATTATACTTTACATACACTTTTCTTTACAAGTCTTACAAATAATTATACAAGTAATAGATTTAAAAAAAAAAATATATATATTTGAGAGACAACCCTCCCCAAAAACCGGCCATAGGGGAGGGTGTGTTATAAATGTTGGTATGGTTCATGTTTTCTCAATAATTTCACTCAATCTCAAAGTCTTACAACTTAAATAATTTCACATACATTTCATTATTTTCAAAGTGTTAAGAAAACAAATTTCTCTCTTCTTTTGGGTTCACAAAACCGGCCACAACAACAAGAACAAAGGGGATCAAGATTTTGTAAAATCAAGTGTTTACAACCTAGATTATATCCTTTATATGGTTTTGAAATAAAAACCAAGGATATTTAAGTTAATCCTTGTTACCTTACACCTCATCACTATCACTTGTAAGCTTGTTTTTATCATTTTCAAGTTTCCTTTTCATTTTCATATGTTTCTTTTCATTTTGGAGCTTATATGCATGATATGTGATTTATACCATTTATTTCATGATTTTAGAGTTATATATACATATTGGTCATCCTATAATTATCCCCTTGGTATTGGTTGGTCTTGATGGTGATTAGGAACCCATGACACCCTAAGAAGGTGTATGGTAGGATTAGATTAGTTTTGGAGTTGATTTGAAGGGATTAGAATAGGTTTTGTCCGAGAAAAACTATTTTCGATAACTATATTTTGTGTTCTGTCCTTGTTTCATTTTTCTGGAAAATCCGACAGTAGGCACGACATTTTGGCCTTGATTTTTAGAAAATATACTTTAAAACGAATCCGTGGCCGCTTGAACGGAATAAAACGGACTTATAACGAAGAAGTTATGGATTTTACAAGTTTGACGACGAAAAATATTATTTTCAGAAATTTTCAGCAACATGTTTTTAGTGTTTTCGGGTCAAAAACGAGCCTTAAGCTTCACAAATTATTTCGACTTCTCAAAAATATATTAGTTTACTTCGATACGAAGCTAAGGACATATAAAACGTAGAAAACGGATTTGAAACGACAAAGATATGCACGTTTTCATAAACTTGCCGTAACTAATTTTCTGCACACAATTAGCCAAAACCACCATCTTTAACCCTTATTATCTTTATGTTCGAGACCTTTTGGACGAAAACTCCTGAACTGAAACTTTTAGATATCGATACAAACTTTCCAAAACAGTCGAGTTCGTTCTCTAACGATCGGCGTACACCATTTTACGACTAGTTTTCCAAAGCCATTTTTGTTAATTTCATGATTTTTCCGACGACATTGTTTTGCGACGAAAAGTTGTAATTTCTCTAAAAATCATTATAAAACCATTGTAGGATGACATTTTGGCGTAAAAACATGTAAAGTGATTTTTGATTGGTCAAGGCGTCAAAAGAGTATTTTTCGACGTCGAGTAATATTTTCAAAACTCGTAAATGGTATAAATAACATATCAAGTGCATGCATAACATTACATTGCAACTCATGACATATCATATCATTGATAATAGGTCGGTTGACGCATCACATTAAACCTCGGTGTACTCACTTTTGCCATTATTCGAGTTTATCCAAGTGAGTTTTCATAGCCCCGTTTTACATGCTTTCGATTATTTTCAAACCCACGGGGAGAATACATTGCACTACATTTTCTTTGTACGATACCAAGTATGTTAAATTCATTACATTGCTTAAGTTACGGCATTTGCCAATTTGAAAGTCCCCATTACTTGAACATGAACCGTTAATCTTTGAGGCGAGGATGAGTGGATAGATCTATCGAGGGTGGCGCCTCCATCCGGGTTGGTGAATCCCAACCAGGAAAACGGATGCATTTCATTTGATCACATTACGGAGTTGTCGGGCAAACACTCTGCAGGGGCATACATGATTGAGCAGTCTAGTTTCGGGGTCATGGGCTTAGAGCAATTGTAACATTATTTTTACGTGACTTGATGGTCATGCATGATAGATACTTGTGTAGTCGTATAAAACATTTACATAAACCTATGATTTCTCACCAACATTATTGTTGACCGTTTTTAGCATGACATGGTTTAGGGACCTACATTTTGAGTCGCGGCGTCGACTTACATTATGTACATTATGGCACTTTATTTCAAAACATCGTTTGGATTTGTAATATATTTGTATTTCCGCAAACTTTGTAAACCTTTTGGGACCGATGTTGTACTCTGAATGTTTTTATGAAATATCCAACGATGTGTTTTAAAACGGCACTTTAGGTCGTTCAATATAACTGTGATGTGGTGCTATGACAGTCAATCCCCGGAATTCCATTCCGCATTTGCAAAACAGGTAAATTGGGGTGTGACAGATTGGTACCCGAGCTACAGTTATAGAGAACTAGGTTGCATCATTGACCCTAGACTATAGCTACATTATCATAGCATCTCATCATTTCATCATAGTACATATTCATGTTTATCATGCGGATTCACTTACACTTTATTCGAGATTATTTACTTTTATTTCACATCGGTTGTCACGGACATGTCTTCAGATTCACATCCCATCACCATATCATCGGACTCTAGCTCGGATGATGTCCCATAACCCCATCATGGATGATGTTTCATCACACTCCACTGAGATCGTATCTTCCATTGGATCTACTCGGCCTTCCCACCGATCATGACCGACACGAGACCGAACCCTTCGAGGAGGCGAGGTTGCACCCACTCCTCACGTTAGCCCGGCTCGATCCACCAGCACCACTTCTAGCACCATCACCACCATCATCACCATCTCCATCATATTTTCTTAGAGATCCTTTACCTACGACAGACTTGCCGCCCAAAAAGCGTGCTCGTTTTGATATCCCTACACCACCATCTTCTGAGCCCGAGCCACCCGCTAGATTTGAGTTAGGTGAGAGTTCTAGGGCAGCTGCTGCTCGACAGCCTTCTACCGAGGCATTAGGAGCCCGTATTGATAGTCAGCCAGATCAGATTGATAGGTTTGTCACGACAGGTTGGAGGAGTTGTCAGTAAATAGGATTGAACCCATCGCTGAGGAGGTCGAGGGTTTGATATTAGGCAGGGTTTGTATTGACTTATCACATCAGAGTATTCATAGGCAGTAGAGGATAGGGAGAGTATTGCTTGCTTTGCGGTTCAGTTGATGAGTTGAGGAGTTTGGTGGATAGTTTGGTTACTCGAGGTTCGCGATCTTGAGGATCGAGGGCGGCGGAGCACCATGATGTGCCTTATGTAGACTTTTGTCATTGTATAGTTTTGACCATTATTATCCTAGTCACAAGGTGTGTGGCGTAGTTTAAAGAACTTGTTGTATTTTGGTTGTTGTACAAACAAATGTATCAAGTATTGACTCTACTATGTAGGAATGGTTATTATTATCTATGATATCGGTCCATGTAGGCGAAATTTTCATGTATATTATCCACGTGTGTTGTGATTATATTTGTGATATTTCGTTATTGTTCCGTTGTGATTCCATTTATCTTTATGCATGATGTGGTTGTGGATATATTTGTATGATGGTTGTTTCTACTTACGAGTTCTCATGATTGTTTCATCTTGTGATTTTGAAGAGTTATGGCCTAAGAAAGCTACACCGGAAATGACCCAAGCAGCTATTCAAAAGTTGGTGAATGATAGCATTGCTAATGCTCTAAGAGTCGAAAGGGAAGTGATGGTAGCTGCTGAAGCCGCTAAGCTAGCTACTGCTACTGGTAATGCCGGAGGATCTGGGGTTAAGAAATGTTAGTACAAGGATTTCAAGAGTGGTGAACCCACTAAGTTTCGAGGTACCGAGGGAGCTCTTGCAATGGTACGATGGTTTGAGAAATTGGAATCGGTGTTTTGCTTTGTAGCTGTCCGGATGATGATAGGTCAAATTTGCTACAAGCACTTTACTCGATGGAGCGTTGTCATGGTGGAATTCATACGCTCAACCGATTGGAATGGAGAATGCTTTCAAGCTTACTTGGGAGCAATTTAAGGGCTTGGTGACTAAGAAGTTTTGTCCTCGAACGGAAATCAAAAAGTTGGAGACGGAGTTCTATGAATTGGTCACCATTGGGTATGATATCGACACTTACATTCGGAGATTTCAAGAATTAGCCGCGTTATGCCCGTCGATGGTATCGGATAATGAAAAGTTGCTAGAAGCTTTTATCGGGGACTTCGAAGTTGTCATTCAAGGAGATGTGACTTCGTTTGATCCACAAACAATTGAGGAAGCGATTCGAGTGACTCAGAAGTTGATGGCACAAGTGGTGAAGCGAGGTAAGTACACCACCACCAACCGAAGCAACAACAACAACCCCAACAACCGTTTCAACAACAATAACCGAGGCAACTACAACAACAATAGCAACAATAACAAGCGCAAGTGGGACAACACTAGGGGTAGGAATGCTACTCAACCACCACCCAAAAGGCAAGAGGTTGCTAAGGCTTATGTTGCGGGTCCAAAAGAAGGAAAAGGATATACGGGGGTTTTGCCGAAGTGTAATAAGTGTTTGAGTCATCACAATCCGGGTCGATGTCCTGATCCGTGTGAAAATTGCAAGAAAGTTGGTCACCGTACTAGGGATTGCAAGTGGCCACAAGTTACATGTTTTGGTTGCGGGGGAACTGGACACTACAAGAGGGATTGTAAGAAAGGAAAGAATCAAGCAAATCCGAATCAAGAAGGTTTGGCACGAGGAAGGGTTTACGTCATTGGAGGCGGAGAAGATAGGGAGGACCGAATGTCATAGCAGTGCGTTTCTTCTCAATAATCGTTACGCTTCAGTTTTATTTGATTCGGGTGACGATAAAAGTTTTGTGTCCAATGCATTTGCACCTTTGCTCAACATTAAACCAACTACATTAGACATATCATACAACGTCGAATTAGCTAATGGTAGCGTAGTTAACACCAACACCATTGTCCGCGGTTGCACATTCAATTTTCTTAATCATCCCTTCAACATAGACCTCATGCGTAGAGCTTGGTAGTTTTGGCGTCGTCATCGGCATGGATGGTTATCTAAGCATCGTCGAAAGATCATTTGTGATGAGAAAGTTGTTCATCTTCCCTATAACGGCGAAACTTTGATTATTAGTGGGGAGCGAAGTGGAACTAGAATTAGTATCATATCGTGCATCAAAGCGGAGAAGTACATTAAGAAAGGTTGTCTTGCTTTCTTAGCCCATGTAACCGAGAAAAAGTCGGAGGAGAAGCGACTTGAAGATGTTCCTATTGTCCGTGAATTTTAGAAGTATTTCAGAGGATTTACGGGACTTCCACCGGCACGTCAAGTAGAATTTCATATTGACTTAGTGCCCGGAGCTGCACCGAGTGCGCGAGCACCGTACCGTCTAGCACCATCCGAAATGCAAGAATTGTCTAATCAATTGCAAGAGCTTCTCGACAAAGGATTCATTAGGCCGAGTTCCTCTCCTTGGGGAGCACCGGTCTTGTTTGTGAAGAAGAAGGATGGATCCTTCCGAATGTGCATAGATTATCGAGAATTGAACAAGTTAGCGGTGAAGAATCGTTACCCACTCCCGAAATTGATGACTTGTTTGATCAGTTGCAAGGTTCTAGTATTTATTCCAAGATTGATCTTCGATCGGGTTATCATCAACTTCGAGTTCGGGAAGAGGATATTCTGAAAACAGCGTTTAGAACACGTTACGGTCATTACGAGTTTCAAGTGATGCCGTTTGGATTGACTAATGCACCGGCGGTATTCATGGATCTCATGAATAGAGTTTGTAAGCGGTATTTGGACAAGTTTGTTATAGTGTTCATTGACGACATCTTGATCTACTCCAAGAGCAAAGAAGAGCACGAAGAGCATTTAAGGATGATTTTAAGGCTACTCAAGAATGAGAAGTTGTATGCCAAATTTTTGAAGTGTGATTTTTGGAATCACAAAGTGCAATTTCTTGGTCATGTCATTGATAGTCATGGACTACAAGTTGATCCATAAAGATTGAAGCCGTAAAATATTGGGCTACTCCAACGAATCCTACGGAAATTCGACAATTTCTAGGACTAGCAGGGTATTACCGAAGGTTCATGAAGGTTTTTGAAGATAGCGAGACCTTTGACCAAGTTGACACAGAAAAACAAGAAATGCAGTGGGGAAAGAAACAAGAAGCTGCTTTTCGGTTGTTGAAGCAAAAGCTTTGCAGTGCGCCAATTTTGGCACTACCCGAAGGCATTGAGAACTTTGTTGTATATTGCGACGCTTCGCATAAAGGACTTGGGGCTGTTTTAATGCAAAGCGAGAAGGTGATAGCGTATGCTTCTCGACAACTTAAGACTCATGAGAAGAACTACACAACTCATGATCTCGAGTTAGGAGCCGTAGTTTTTGCGCTCAAGATTTGGAGACACTACCTCTACGGTACAAAGTGCACGGTGTTTACCGACCACAAGAGTTTGCAATATATTCTTGATCAGAAGGAGCTTAATATGAGACAACGTCGTTGGTTGGAGTTACTCAGCGACTATGATTGTGAAATCAAGTATCACCCGGGAAAAGCCAATGTTGTGGTTGATGCTCTTAGTCGGAAAGAGAGGCCTAAACCTTTAAGAGTTCGATCATTGGGAATGACGATTATTTCTCCTTTACCATCGAAAATCCACGAAGCACAAGTCGAAGCACTTAAGGAGGAGAATCGACCAAGTGAAAAGCTTTATGGTATGCCCGAAAGCGCAAATGGTTTTGTAAAGAGAGTAGATGGAGTATTATGTTTCAAGGATAGAATGTGGGTTCCATTGTATGGCGGAATACGAGAATTGATTATGCATGAGTCGCATAAGTCAAAGTATTCTATTCATCCGGGATCGGATAAGATGTATCAAGATCTTAAGAAGCTTTATTGGTGGCCGAACATGAAAGCGGAGATTGCCACGTACGTTAGCAAATGTCCTTACACTCGCTAAGGTAAAAGTTGAATATCGAAGCCTTGAGGTTTACTCCAACAACCGGAAATTCCTCAATGGAAATGGGAACGAATTACAATGGACTTTGTTACGAAACTTCCTAAGACATCGGGAGGTTACGATGCTATTTGGGTAATTGTTGATCGCCTTACCAAGTCAGCCCATTTCATACCGATTAGAGAGACTTATTCCATGGAGCAACTCACTAGACTTTATGTCAAGGAAATAGTCTCGAGGCACGGAGCACCAATTTCTATCATTTCCGAAAGAGATAGTCGATTCACTTCAAACTTTTGGAATTCATTGCAAGATTCATTTGGAACCAGATTAGAGATGAGCACTGACATATCACCCACAAACCGACGGTCAAAGTGAAAGGACCATTCAAACGTTAGAAGACATGCTGAGAGCATGTGTGATTGATTTTGGAAATGGTTGGGCTAACCATTTGCCATTGATAGAATTCTCGTACAACAATAGTTATCACACCATTATCAAGATGGCACCATTTGAGGCACTCTATGGTCGTAAGTGCCGATCACTGTTTGTTGGGCGAGGTAGGAGACGCACAACTTCTTGGTCGAGAAATGGTACGGAAACCACGGAAAAGATTGTTCAAATTCGTGATAGACTTCGAAGCGCAAGGAGTCGACGAGAAAAGTTATGCGGATGTTAGGCGCAAGGATTTGGAATTTCAAGTGGGAGACAAAGTTATGTTGAAAGTATCGCCTTGGAAGGGCGTGGTGCGATTTGGAAAGCGTGGGAAGTTGAACCCGAGATACATTGGACCATTCAAGATTTTGAGCAGAGTTGGTCCGGTAGCTTATCGTCTTGATCTTCCATCGCAACTTAGCCATGTGCACAGCACGTTTCACGTTTCAAACTTGAAGAAGTGTCTTTCGGACGAATCGCTCGTTATTCCATTGGATGCGAAGTTCAGCGACGACAAACTCAATTTTGTGGAAGAACCTGTAGAAATCATGGACCGCGAGGTCAAGCGGTTGAAACAGAGTCGTATTCCTATTGTGAAAGTTCGTTGGAATTCTCGACGAGGTCCTGAGTTTACTTGGGAGCGGGAAGACCGGATCGACGCAAGTATCCTCATCTTTTCGCCGACACCGTTAGACCTAACAACGATTGAATTCGGGACTGAATTCCTTATTGGATGGGCGAATGTGACAATCCGTACTTTCAGGTCATTTCTCGACACGATTCATGTCTCATTATTTCAACATTTTTAGTAAACTTGGTTTACTTGTTTCAAATTAGCGTAACCTTGGAGGTTTAGCGGCGAATTCATGATCATGACATCACGTACATTTCATATGGACTATGATTAGTCTACATTTCATTGACATCATTTGCATCTCATTAGTACATTCACGACATTTCATTTCACCTTCAACGCGTAATTTTTATATTTAATAATCTTTATCGCGTGAGTTATTATTTTGAATATTTAACCCGTTACTTTCAAAAATGATCCCGAGGTATTTTTAAACTTACATTTAGTTTATAAAAACTATATTTTTAGTTTACCTAGTGTTTCAAATTTATTTGGTATATTAATCGTTAAAGTTAGATTATTACGTCGTTTTTCTTAAAAATTATACGATAATTATTTTATCACTCAATTTTCACAAGGAAAGTATTTTTACAATTTTTATTATCTCATTACATTCTATTTTGATCTATTAAAAACTTACTTGCACCAAGTATTACCAATTACTACACAAATTATACTTTACATACACTTTTCTTTACAAGTCTTACAAATAATTATACAAGTAATAGATTTTAAAAAAAAAAAAAAAAAAAAAATATTTGAGAGACAACCCTCCCCAAAAACCGGCCATAGGGGAGGGTGTGTTATAAATGTTGGTATGGTTCATGTTTTCTCAATAATTTCACTCAATCTCAAAGTCTTACAACTTAAATAATTTCACATACATTTCATTATTTTCAAAGTGTTAAGAAAACAAATTTCTCTCTTCTTTTGGGTTCACAAAACCGGCCACAACAACAAGAACAAAGGGGATCAAGATTTTGTAAAATCAAGTGTTTACAACCTAGATTATATCCTTTATATGGTTTTGAAATAAAAACCAAGGATATTTAAGTTAATCCTTGTTACCTACACCTCATCACTATCACTAGTAAGCTTGTTTTTATCATTTTCAAGTTTCCTTTTCATTTTCATATGTTTCTTTTCATTTTTGGAGCTTATATGCATGATATGTGATTTATACCATTTATTTCATGATTTTAGAGTTATATATATATATTGGTCATCCTATAATTATCCCCTTGGTATTGGTTGGTCTTGATGGTGATTAGGAACCCATGACACCCTAAGAAGGTGTATGGTAGGATTAGATTAGTTTTGGAGTTGATTTGAAGGGATTAGAATAGGTTTTGTCCGAGAAAAACTATTTTCGATAACTATATATTTTGTGTTCTGTCCTTGTTTTGCTTTTCTGGAAAATCCGACAGTAGGCACGACATTTTGGCCTTGATTTTTAGAAAATATACTTTAAAAGCGAATCCGTGGCGCTTGAGGCGGATAAAACGGACTTATAACGAAGAAGTTATGGATTTTTGAAGTTTGACGACGAAAAATATTATTTCTCAAAATTTCAGCAACTGTTTTTATTTTTGCGGTCAAAAACGAGCCTCAAGCTTCACAAATTATTTCGACTTCTCAAAAATATATTAGTTTACTTCGATACGAAGCTAAGGACATATAAAGCGTAGAAAGCGGTTTGAAACGACAAAGATATGCACTTTTCATAAACTTGCCGTAACTAATTTTCTACACACAATTAGCCAAAACCACCATCTTTAACCCTTATTATCTTTATGTTCGAGACCTTTTGGACGAAAACTCCTGAACTGAAACTTTTAGATATCGATACAAACTTTCCAAAACAGTCGAGTTCGTTCTCTAACGATCGGCGTACACCATTTTACGACTAGTTTTCCAAAGCCATTTTTGTTAATTTCATGATTTTTCCGACAACATTGTTTTGCGACGAAAAGTGGTAATTTCTCTAAAAATCATTATAAAACCATTGTAGGATGACATTTTGGCGTAAAAACATGTAAAGTGATTTTTGATTGGTCAAGGCGTCAAAAGAGTATTTTTCGACGTCGAGTAATATTTTCAAAACTCATAAATGGTATAAATAACATATCAAGTGCATGCATAACATTACATTGCAACTCATGACATATCATATCATTGATAATAGGTCGGTTGGCGCATCACATTAAACATCGGTGTACTCACTTTTGCCATTATTCCAGTTTATCCAAGTGAGTTTTCATAGCCCCGTTTTACATGCTTTGGATTATTTTCAAACCCACGGGGGAGAATACATTGCACTACATTTTCTTTATGCGATACCAAGTATGTTAAATTCATTACATTGCTTAAGTTATCGCATTTGCCAATTTGAAAGTCCCCATTTCTTGAACATGAACCGTTAATCTTTGGAGCGAGGATGAGTGGATAGATCTATCGAGGGTGACGCCTCCATCCGGGTTGGTGAATCCCAACCAGAAAGCGGATGCATTTCATTTGATCACATTACGGAGTTGTCGGCAAACACTCTGCGAGGGGCATACATGATTGAAAAGTCTAGTTTCGGGGTCATGGGCTTAGAGCAATTGTAACATTATTTTTACATGACTTGATGGTCATGCATGATAGATACTTGTGTAGTCGTATAAAACATTTACATAAACCTATGATTTCTCACCAACATTATTGTTGACCGTTTTTAGCAATGTATTTTCAGTGTAACGAGGCATTATCATCATGACATGGTTTAGGGACCTACATTTTGAGTCGTGGCGTCGACTTACATTATGTACATTATGGCACTTTATTTCAAAACATCGTTTGGATTTGTAACATATTTGTATTTCCGCAAACTTTGTAAACCTTTTGGGACCGATGTTGTACTCTGAATGTTTTTATGAAATATCCAACGATGTGTTTTAAAACGGCACTTTAGGTCGTTCAATATAACTGTGATGTGGTGCTATGACAGTCAATCCCCGAGGAATTCCATTCCGCTGCAAAGCAGTAAATTGGGGGTGTGACAGTATCGCATTACGATTGTTATGCTTAAGTTATACACTATTGCTTACTAAAGTCCCTCTATCATGAGCCATTAATCACTGCGGTGAGCGCGAATATAGTGAATAAGATCTATTGCGGTTGGCGCCCCATTTGTGTTAGCGGATAGGTAACCAAATGCACTTTATTGAGAATACTAGGAGAATGGCAAACTCCTACCGAGAGGGCATCGTTATACATCATTATTATGATGTTTTGTAACTACGTCATTATTATGGCAGCGTTAGGTATTAAGGTTTGTGTTCATGAGACTTAAGAAAATATATATTATGTTGCAATGATACAATGACGCAACTTCGAATTTATGGGTGCAACAAGCGTGGCCCAACCGGCTGTGTTCAACATATTACTAAGCAAACGAACTATGGGTGGATAACAACGTAGAACACTACTTATTTCATCGATAATTGTATTTATTACAATAATCCTCAAACTCGAAACTATTGAACTCAACTGTTTTATCTATAAACTCTATGAACTCACCAACCTTTGTGTTGACACTTTTAGCATGTTTATCTCCGGTTCATAATTTCTGAGGATAGCACGGAGGCCCGCGGTTACTCAAGGAAGCTATATATATCATTCGAAAACTTATTTAATAAAGCTGTAAAACCTCTGGGACCTCATTTTTTAAACTCGATATTTATATAAATCGAATGATAAATCTTTTAAAACGACACAATTTGAGTTCGTTTTCTATTATTATAATTGTTGATCCATGAAGTAACACCCAGCTTGAATTCGTTGCATTATGCAGTAGGTGTTACAAAAGATATGGAAACGAAGGGGAGGCGTTGTCGGAGACCCCATTTTGTTTCATACTCACGAGTGGCGGTAGAAATTTGTCAAGATGCTTGTTAGCATCTTCATCTGGTAAACCATGAAATTGAAAACTATTTTTCACTTGTTCAATCATATTATGTTTCAAGCTAAAATCCGTAGCTTCAATATATGTCAGAGCAATGGGTCCTCCCCTCCCATGCATGGTCGGTTGGCATAGCTCCTCCATGGTTTGGAGATCGGGAGCTACATTTTGATTAATGGGAGGAGGATCGGGCCAGGCAACGGGTGGTCCTTGATTAGCGACCATATGCAGTAACTTCAGTGCGTTTCTATTCTGGGGTTTTCATTGGTGAGCAGTGCGTATGAACTAAAAATAAAAATCAAAAAGTGAAAAATAAATTTAAAAAATGAAAATCTTTTTGTTTTTATATTTAGAAAACTTTTGAAAAACAATCTTTTTGTAACCTTCGCGTCAACTGGTGCTCGGTAGCTCCCAAAAGTAGCCTTGTGTGGCGGAAAAGAAGAGTGGATCTTTCTTCTTCGCAATTTAATGTCAAGACTTCCGTTTACCCCGTGTATAGGTTGTACTTTTGAGGTGAGCCGACGTAACAATTGAAGTTTCGGTTTGTTTTGTTGTTTTTTTACTTTTTATGGTTTTGTAAAAACTCTAGGAAGAATGTTTTGGTGTTTTTACATGTTTTTGGGTTTTTGAAAAAGTTTATGTATACAAAAATGATGGTAACTTCCCTCGGGGAAGGATCTTCAAATGCACGTGAATCGGGACAGAATTCGAAAACTCACTACATGCCCTCCCCGGCAGCGTCGCCAAAAATTGATTAAGGAAAACAAATTATAGAAGTTTGTAGTATAAGGGTAAGTCAAATGTGTTAGGTTTGAAACCTGCAGAGATAGATCATTGAGGGTTGAATAAAATTTTCAACCCAGCGTGCGATTATGTCGGAGATTTGAATGGAAAAAAAGGATAATTTGATGTTTTCTAAACTATGGGGCAAGGAATTATAAAGGGAAGCAATAGAGGGAGCTAAATCTATAATGCAAATACCAAATTACAACTAATTATGCAAATTTACGCTAATATAAAAATTACGAACTAATTAAAACGCGAATTAAATGTAAATAATTCTAAACTAATCCCTAAATATGATCTAAAATTATTCTAAAATGGAAAATACAATTTCTAAATTATCTAAAATTTAAAACTATTTTTTTTATTTTTATTGAATTTATTTGAATTAAAAACTAATTTCTAATTTTAAAAATAGAACTAAATAACTAAAAATTAGGAAAATAAGTGGGAAGATTATGAAACTATTTTTCAAAAATCTAAATTAACTAAAAAGACTTTTCAAAATTGGATTTGTCTTTTTCTGAATTATTTTCTAATTTATATGATTTAAGAACTATTTTAAACTAATTAAAAGTATAAAAATTACCATTTAAACTTAAAAAATTATGGAAAAATATTTTTTTGACTTTTTATATTTTTCTTAATCTATGAAAATTGAAAATAAATTTTTTAGAGCCTTTTCTGAGTTATTTGTATTTAACACTAATTAAAAAGTATTAAAAACTAATTTTAAATCAGAAAAATAGCAAACAGTGATGAAAAATTATGAAAAATTTAGGGAAATTCTAAAATATTATTAGGAAACTAGGAAAATTAATAAAAACTATGCTAGTGTGCCGGAATTGAGAGTTGCTATGTAACTGCTTAACTATAAGCAAACTAAAATACGCAAATAGCTAATATAGTGTACCTAAAGTTGCCAGAACCTATTTTAACTATAACTACCAACAATCAACTAATTTTAACTATTCTACACTACAAATTAACAAGCTACAATGATTTTATATGAATTAAGCTAAAGTGCAACAGGGCCTACCACATCTCTTTAAAGCTTATGCGATGTTTTGGCTGCTTAATATCAGCTAAAATGGAAACCAGAACTTGGAAACTTTAGACCACTAAGCAGAGAATAGTTAGACCAAATATTAGACAAAAAAAAAACTTAATTGAACAAGTTATGCAATCAAAAAGTCACCATGCCACTACTTCGATTAATCTTGAGAGTGTGCCACAGGCGAGTATCAACCAAAAACCAAACTAATTTAGTGCTTATAAAATTTCTAAAAATTATACTAAAATGGTACTTTTAAAAACAGCCAACTGAAGTTTATAAATCCAAAATCTCAACTAATATAGACCAGAAATAAACTCATTAAAAATCCATAAAGTTTTGCTTTTAAACTAGTTGAACAACTTTTGACCTTTTTGACAGATTTAAGAAAGTTGACTATAATGAGATTTGCGCTTATGATTACTAATAAAAATGATGTTTAATGTTGAAATAAACCTAATGCAAGCTATTTTAACTATTAGTGAACCTAAATGCAAGATGACACTAACTAATTGTAACAGAAATGAACACAAGAGAAGAAATGATGCAAGTTTCACTATTGATGTTCTAATATGCAAATGACTCACTCAAATGACTACAGTGAACCTAAATGAGACTTAAGCAACTGATTCTAGCCACTGATAAGTACTAGAACACCATATTATGGCTTATACCAAACACTGGTTATGAATCTGTGTCACACCCCCAATTTACCTGTTTTGCAGCGAAATGGAATTCCTGGGGGTTGACTATCATAGCATCACCATCACAGTTATATTGAGCGGCCTAAAGTGTAATCGTTTGGAAAGTACATAAATGATTTAATAAAATAATCAAAGTTTACAAAGTATAGGTCCCAAATGAAAATCAACTTGTGCAGAAAATAAGTTTGGTACAAGTCAAACGATGTTTTTAAAGTGTATAAATCCCATGTGAGGCGCGTCGTCACCGCGACTCTATGATATGTCCACATGCACTCGAGCCATGAAGTGAATGTCTTAGTTACAGAAAATACATTGCTAAAGGAGTGTCAACACAAGGTTGAGTGAGTTCATAGAGTTGTTAAAATGTTTATCTACGACTACCACAAGTATAGGCCATGTATGACAATATGTCACAAAAGTGATACAATTGCTTAAGCACATGACACGGCTTGTGATGGTAAGCCCCAACGAGTGTTTTGCCAAACAACTCAAATAATGATAATGAAGTGAAATGCATCCGTCTGGTTGGAATCCACCAACAGGATTGAGGTGTATATCACCCCGATAGAATCTATCCGCTCACCTGCGCTTCTAGAAATTAACGGTTCACGATTATGAAATGGGGACATTTAACTGGCAATGAGGTAACTTAAGCAATGTAATGAATTTGATATACTTGGTATATAATAAAAAATGATGTGCAATATTGTATTCTCCCGTAGGTTTGAAATAAAGTAAAAACTTGAATAAATCGGGCTATGAAAACTCACACATTTGCAATGATTATGATGATATAATGGCAATCTCTCTTGAAATGAGAGCAACCTCGACGTGACATATTATGAATGATATGTTCTAATGTAAATCATGAAACAATGTCGTGCATGCAAATCCACATGTAATCTATACCACTTATGCGTTTTTGAAAATAGAATTTATAAACGAAATATATGTTTATGATATCTCGTCATGTTATAAAATACTTTACAAGTATTTACGTTGAAATGATATCTTCACGATAACCATTTTGTGATTTAATATGAAATTATAACTTTTGTTAGAGTAAAATAATGTCATTTGACAATTTCATGAAAGTGACTAATCATTTTCGAAAAGCTAGTTAAGTAAAATGGTGCCGTCGAGTGTTAGGAAACGTACTCAACGGTTTTGGGAAGTTTGTATCATTATCTCAAAGTTTTAGTGTTTAAGTTTCCATCCTAGAGGTCTCGATCCGCGAGAGAAAAATATAGGTTGAGTATGGTACTTGTGTCCAAAATATAGTTTAAGGGTGGTTTTCGGCAAAGTTTAAGTGACCGTATTTTATTCATTACAACTCCGATTGACGAACGGTTGGATATTTTGGAAAATATGCTTGGTGAACTTACTTTTACTAGAAGACATCATGTTATAAAAAGTACTACGTCAATGTTAAAAACGACCCTCAACATGGTCCTTTGTACCCGTAATATTTGTCTAATAGAAATATATTAGTTTTTCTTATATAATAAAATTACGGCAACTTTGTGTAAACATGTATAATTTAATCGTTACAAGTCCGTTTTCTACGTTTTATATGTCCTTAGCTTCTATCAAAAGTATACTAATATATTTTTGGTAAGTCGACACAATTTATAACGCCTAAGCCTCATTTTTGACTCGTAAAAAGTTGAGAATACATGCTGAATTTTCTGAAACAAATAGTTTTCGTCGTCTAACTTGTAAATAGCATAACTTCTTCGTTATAGCTCCGTTTTAATCCGTTCAAGCGGCCACGTTTTCGTTTTAAAGTGTATTTTCTAAATATCTAGGCCAAAAATTTTTACCTAATGTCGACTTTTCCAGATTTCGAACATAAGGACAGACCCTTTAGAAAACTTGTCGAAATGAGTTTTTCACGCGCCAAACCTATTCCAACCAATTCAAAACAACTCCGAAGCTATTCAAATCCTACCATACACCTTCTTAGGGTGTCATGGGTTCCTAGACATCATCAAAAGTGATATGTTACATGGGATAATTTATAGGATGATCATATTTCAATATAAGTAATAAAAACATTAAAAGTGGTATAAATATCATTATGACTTGCATGTTTTTCTCAAATATGATGAAATGAACATAAAATAAATATGAAGGATGAAAATGAATATGAGATGCTTACTAATTACTTGATGAGGTTTATGAACAAATGATTAATCCTAGACACCCAAGGTTTTTATTTCACAACCTTAATCAAGAGTGTAACTAGATTGTATATAACTTGACTAGAAAAGTTTTGGTGATCTCCTCTTTGAGCTTCAAGGTGGCCGGTTATGGAGAAGAGAGAGAGTGTTTTCTTTTCACCTTGTATTTAGTATCTATGTGTTGTAGAGTATAATATGATATATTTGTATGAATTGTTTAGATATTTTGTGCAAGAAATGAAGTGACTCACCCTTGTTGTCGACAAGGGTGTGTTTGAAATAGGATTAACACATTTTTTTTTAAATGTATAGATGTGTAGTAAAATGTATGATTATTTAAGGATAGTTAATAAGTTGTATATTTATTTAAGCATTTAGGGTAGCGTTAGCTAAAAGTAAATTTTAACGGAACAAAATAAAATATATTGATGTCATAAAAATTATAAAAATACCTTTTCTTACATGAGTTGAGTGAAATAATAATTATCAAGTTACATATACGAAAACCGTCGTAAATATTTATACATAACAATTTATATGCAAAATAAATTTAAAACACCGGGTAAACACATAATATTATTTTTATAATCTTAATATGAGTATAAAAATATATTAGGATTATTTTTGGAAGTGTCGGATCAATATTCAAAATAAATGTTTACGCGATAGCGTTTATTTAATAGGAAAATATGCGTTTAATTGAAAAATGCAAATCCATGCATGAACCGATATGAAATGATGTTATTAATGATGTGTAGACTAAACCTAGTCTATATGAAATGTCCTTGATGATTGTTCATGAATACTTTGGCTAAACCCTCAAGGTTTGCGTATTTGATACTCGTAAAACGTAGTTTACGATAAATGATGAAATAGTGAAACTTTTAAAGTTTGTAAAATGACCTGAAATTACGAGTTGTCACAATCTGTTTTGCAAATTCTCCTATATCAAACTCAAATCTAGACTTTGTTATTCTACCATCCAGATTTAATCCTTTCGAATAACACCTATATGGACCTATTAGAACAATGAATGAACACATAATTCTATCAACCAATTTTATGCAGATAAGTACCAAGATTATACAGTTAATGAATAAAGCTAGAATTAGACTAAACAACAATCAAACAAGCTAAATTACTACTAATTACACTAGATTAAACTAAATAGAAGCAATATGAACTAATCTAATGACAGATTCAAAAGTGAAGTAATAAATGCACTTACAATAGACCAACCACTATGGTTTGCAACTGAGGATCAATGAACCACTACCTAAACTGTTTTCATCCCAAATCCAACTCAATATCAACCCATTTTCATCATCATATCAGCAATCCAGTTTGATCTAATCTTCTATGTAATAGTTCAACTTTTGTTGACTAAGTGAAATTGAGAGTAGTTACTGAGTAAGAACCTTAGATAAGCACTAAGTAAGCTTTAGATAAGCTTATAAGAGCTTATGATTACAAAAACATAAACTAAGTTAAACCTGAAAATAGACTTAAGATTTTTTTGTATGTTTGTAGTATTTTTTATTTTTTTGTGATTTTTATGTTTAGAACGATTTATAAGATAAACATGATTTGAAATAAGCTAATTAATCAAACAATAATGAAATTAAGCAACTATAATCATAAAAACAGAGATCAAAAGTAAAATATGAATTAAAGCTAAAATCTATTTTATTAATGAAAGTTGAGTACAAAGTGAAATAGAAATTCAGTAATTAAACTAAAACATTTAATACAATTTAAAGACTAATGATACTACTCAGAAACTGCACTACACTACTTGAATACATTGTGAAATAAAGGGTCCTATTTATAGGAAAATCTTTAGCTGAAGAAGGGTCTGGAAGCTGGCAATCTGTGCTTTCTCTTGGCATATCTCAACCCTCAGATCAATCTTCCACCTCATCCCATCAATTTAGACCATTGGATTAATCATTCCACGCATCTCCAGCCAATCAGAAGCAAGGGAATGGGATGAATGACACACGGATTGCCAGCGTGGCATTCCGTGTGTCAGTCTTGTCAGACAAAAGTACACATTTACCATTAATTTAAGTAATTTGGCCAATTGATGCAAAGGGCAATTAGGGTTCTTCATTTTATCTGGGTAAATAAGAATTGGGGAAAATGGAAGCGCGGGTAAAAGAGTTTGGCTAATTTAATATTTTTTTAACTGTTGTTGACTTTTTGACCATGTGGGAGGGGGTTCGAATGATTAGTGACCAGGTTCAAACTCAAGTGAAAGGTTCAAATGTTTATTAGTGTTAGTTGACCAGTGTTGACTTGGGCTTGAGTGATTGGGCTTTGGAATTTATTTTGGCCTTAATGGTGTAGATCATGGACTTGGACTAAAGATTGGATCCGTGTAATAATATAGGGACTAAAAGTGTACAATCTGATTTTTAAAGGACCAAATGTGTAACTTCTAAATATATAATCCAAGGGCCTTTCTTGTAAATCTCAAATAATCCAAGGACCATTTTTGCCAATTTGAATCTTCAAGGGTATTTTCTAATGCTAAAACTTGAGGGACTGATTCTGACATTTCTTTAAAGTTGAAAAAATCTTTCATAAATCATCCTCTCAGCGTAAAAATCTTCATAAATGCTCAATTATGACCTTCCGGCTCAGCTTTAGCACTCTTTATCTCGTGCTTTCGGGTTTTTGTCTGATTTGGCTTTCTTTTGTGTGTTTTGACATATCTGTATCTGCACATGTATAAACTCAAGAAAACAACAAATATTAGAAATAAACGGCTCTTTCTTGGTTATTTTGGGTCTATATTAGTGAAGAAAAGGTATGTGTTTTAGCACATACCAATAGGTTACGTAGGGTTCCCTGTAAAAATGAAACAAGATCTTTTGAGAGAACTTGAGTGGCTTATAAGGTTTAGTGCATTGCGTCACTTGGTCCATGACTTTGTCTTCATACGGTGTCATCTGTGACAACCGGTAGCATATGAGTTGAACCCGATTCTGCCCTAAGTTGAATCATATGGGGGGCTATTTCTTTTCACCCTTTTTGTTAACTTTTCTTTTTAATTCTTCAACTCCTTCTTTCTCTGTGTCTCATATTCTCCTTTTTTCAATCATACCTAAGGTCTTCAAATTTCTAACTATTGGTGATGTCCTTGGGTAGATCTCTCCGGCTCTAGCGGATCATAGGACATTTATTCCTAAACCTAATCACCTTATAACTCTATGACTATCCTATGGTGCCATAAACCATTCACATGAAAATCTCTCAAAGTGTTTATCAATAGAAACATGTTTTGAAACACTTCGAGAGTTTTTTATTTTCAGAAATACTCCCCGATTCCTGATAGACAATTCCCCGTGAGACACGGCTATGTTGTATAGTTAAAGAATTACATTGTCAGCTTTTAGGTGATAACGGGAACTAATAACTACCTTCAAGATGTGAAAAAACCTTGAAAAGTTTGTCAAACCCGTGAAAGTTCATGTCTATCAAGAGTTTTGTTGGGATATGAAAGTCTTTGAAAAATGACAAAGTATTGGAAGAAGTCAAAATCTTGCTTCAAGGAAAAAGTCAATCTCTCTCGAAAGTCAAATCGCAAAGCTAAAGAACTGCTATATTCATTTATGGAAAGCTTTGTTATTCTAGAATATTCTTTGTTCAGATTACTTGTCGTACAAGGTTATAATTGTAAACCGACTAGGGTTATCCTTAAGCCTATAAAAGGACCCCTAGGTTGGCATTAGAGACTACGATTTTTAGAGAAGTACGATATTAGAGTTTTAGAGTTGTTAATGAATTTGCATAACAAGAAGATTTAGAGTTATTAATAATATCGTTGAAAGTTAAAGTTAATTCTTCTTAGCTTTGTTAAGTAAATTCTGCATACTTAATAGAGTTTGCTCAGTGTTTCATTGTTAATAGCTTAGGATTTATCCGAAGTTATTAAACCCTTAACAAGCTATATAGTTAGTTTGGTTAGAGTACATCGATCCAAAAGTGGTGTCGAGCTTGTGTGGAAACTCAGCTAGAAGAAACCTTAAAACCTAGTTAACAACAAAACCTAAAGATGTCGACTGAAGTTGTTCCACCTCCATCCATCACCTCACTCAGAGAATACCAATCATTAAGAATGGATATCGACCTATGGAGCATGAAGATGAGGCAGGTATATTGCAATTGAGACCTTGCTCGTGGAATGTAATTTTCAATGGTAATGAAGTCGTTCGAGAACCTATTGATGTTCTGGACAACCTAAAGCACCTAAAGCGGTTTACGGCACTAACAATAAGAAATCAAGAGGCTCTCAATATATTATTATGCACTATTCGGATGGTCATCTACTCAAGTTCCATGATGCTAAAGATGCAAAGCAACTTTGGGCTGCTCTTAAGACAAGGTTTGGAGGTAATGATGCTTCCAAAAAGATGCACAAAAATCTCTTGAAGCGGCGGTTTGAAACATTCCTTGTTGGAGAAAGAAAGCCCTTGATCTTTACCTATGACAAATTCAAAATCTTCTCGGCATCTTGGAGCTATACAAAGCGAGAGGTTTCAGGTTGAAGATGCTAATTTAAAGTTCTTAAGGAGTTTGCCATCGACATGGCATGTGATTGCTACTATGATGGGAGGACAACACAGTGCGGATGTTATGTACTTTGATGATCTTTACAATCATCTGACGGTGTATGAGCATGAGATAAATGGCCAAACTAGTACAAAATCTCACAGTATTGTCTTTTTGTCATATGAAAAGAGAGGTAGTACTTCCACTAAAAGTCACTTCTCTACTCAATCTTGTTGCTCAAAAATATTGTTGCCTATTCTACCCCGCTTTGCTCGGCAAGCCACACCAACACCTACCATCCCTCGGATGAAGTCGTATGCTCTTTCTTTGCACAGCAAGCTTCTTTACCTGTAACTTATGAAGAAGATCTCTCCAGTTGAAGAGGATGCTCTTGAAGAAATTGATATCCGGTGGCAAGTTGCTATGATCACTGCAAGGATCAAGAAGTTTATGAAGAAGACAGGAAGAGGCATTGACTTCAAGCCAAAACAGGGAATCACTTTTGACAAATCCAAGATTGAATGCTTCAATTGTCAAAAGACTGGACACTTTGCAAGAAAATGCAGGTTTGCTAAATATCAAGCAAGCAGGATGGTGAGAAACCAAAGCTTGAGCTAAAGAAATTCTATTCTGAAACAAAGCTTTGTTTGCTCAAGAAGAATCTATCAGAGGTTGGTAGTATTGAGGTTGGATGATGAACCGGTAACCTCTTTGTATGGTAGCTATGGAAGAATCAGTGGAAGAGTTTGATTGGAGCACAACTTTTGATGAAGAACCTGGACATCTTTGCTTTGGAATCCAAAGATGGTCTAGGAAGCTTTGATTGGAGCATGGAGTGTGAAGATGATCCTGTTCTACTTGCTATGGTAGCCACTTCACCAAGCTCACCCCCTATCTCTGAGGTATGTTCTAAGTGTCATGACTTTTATCAAAAAGTACTTAATAGTTATGTGTTGAAGAGATAACTGTATAAGGGCGAGGTCTGAGGTAGCTGGTTATAAAATTACTTTAGAGTCTATGGAAGCCAAAATTATAACACATGAAAATAATGAAATGGCTTGGGCAGAAAAGTATGAACAACAGGATTATCAGTTAAAATTAAGTGAATGGAAGTTAAATTGTAAGATTTCTGAAATTGAGAAACTGACTAAGGAGAGAGATGAATTGTTAGCAAAGTTTGCTGCTTGGAAAGAATCTGGTCTTTCTCATGCCACTTATGTTGAAAAACAGAGAAGGACTTACAATAGGACTAGACTAGGTTTTGGTATGGATTTCAGTAGCATAGAAGAAAACCCACCTAGTGATAAGGATGACCTTGATTTTGAGGATATAACCACTAGTGATGATGAACTTATTAACTATGTAGACACATCTAGTAATGAGGAATCACTTAGTGAACCACCTCCTGAATATAAGAAAGACAAGGGTTATCATGTTGTCCCACATCCCACTGGTAGTCATCAACCTATTAGACCTGATGTTTCTCGTTTTGGTGTAGACAACCTAGAGTTTAGGAAAAAACTTACTAGTCAATCTAGGTCAGAAACCCCAAAAGAAACAGCTGAGGCACCTAAGGTAGATGATTTTAAGAGTCAAGCAGTACATTGAACTCAAAGTACTGCTACATGTTCAGCAGTACCTTTAGGAAAACCTTCTTAACATACTGTTAAACCCTTTTGGGACAATTTTGGTCAAAACAGTTTTAATCATTCATCTAGAAGACAGAATAGTTTTGGTCATCGACATAGAGGAAGCAATTTTGGGAGTTTGGGTCAAAAATTGTGTTTTGTTTGTTATAGTCCTAATCATCTGATTAAGAACTGTGACTTTCACTCAGAGTACCTAAGTAAATTCCCAAAGAACAGATCAACCAACCATAAGCCTAGAGAGAATAAACCAGTCTGGAATCACTCAAATAGGGTCAACCATAGCAATTTCTCACAAGAATATAGGTACCCTCACAAGAGAAGATCTTTTTCAAAACCTCCAGTACCTTCAAACACTTTCCAAGTGCTGTTAAGCCAAAACAGTACTTTCTCAAAGTCTTTCGGTTTTCACAAAATACCTTTTAGAATAGGAACCCTAGGATATCTAATTACTATCAATCTAGAAGGCGTTACAACTCAAAGAAAGTAGATAGATCAAGGGACTCTACAGGAAGTTAAAACCAAATGGGTTAAGAAGGAAAGAAATCTTTGATGGGAACAAAGCGGTACTTTCGATAGTGAAAGTGAAACAGAGATTTTGGTTGATACTAATAAAGTAAACTTGAATGAAAAAGAGATTTTTATTGAAAACCAGACACAAGTTTTGGAACAACCAAAGATAATTGATCATGTGCTTAAAGACAATGGCAATTACATACTTAAAGAATTTAAGTATGTAACTCCACAAGGGGAACCCAAGCGACACCAGTCAGTAATGGCTTGGGTTCCTAAAATTAACTAAATCTTTTATCTTTGTGCAGGGCAAACCAGAAGAGGAGCTTAAAGATCATCTAATTGTGGATAGTGGTTGCTCTGGAAGCATGACAGGAGCCAAGGAGATTCTGTCAGATTTTAAGTCATATTGTGGAGGAAGAGTTGCATTTGGGAATGATGCTAGTGGAGGTAGAATTAGTGGGAAAGAAACCATCAAAGCAGGGAGCATAGACTTTGAGATTGTTAGATATGTGAAGGAACTTCAAGTTCACCTGTTGTCAGTATCTCAGATCTATGACAAAAAGTATCATGTGCTATTCACTGAAAAAGAATGTCTTATTCTTTCCCCTGATTTCAAACCTGTTAATGATCACTTGGTAATACTTAGAGTACCAAGAACCAATGATGTGTACAGTCTAGATATGAAGAGTCTTCACTCTTCAGGAAGAGCCACATGTTTAGTGGCAAAAGCAACATCTGAAGAAGCACATCAGTGGCATAGAATATTAGGCAATATAAATTTCAAAAATATCAACAAATTGGTCAAAGGAAATTTAGTTAGAGGTTTACCCACCAAAACTTACAAGAATGATCACTCTTGTTTGGCGTACAAGAAGGGTAAACAACACAAAGCTTCATGAAAGAAACTTGAAGAAAGAACTATTAGAGAACCTTTGGAGCTGTTACACATGGATTTGTTTGGACTGTCTCATTTGCAAGTCTAAACAAGAAAAAGTGCTTGGTTGTGACAGAGATTGGTCTTGTAGTAGATTCAGGTTGGGTATTTTTGGGGATTTAAAGATGATACTTTTGATGCTATTCATAATCTTATAATAGCACTTGAAAACCAATTGAGACTCAAGGTTAGAGGTATTAGATGTGACAATGGGACTGAATTCAAGAACAAGCTTATGGATGAATTTTGTGCCAACAAAGGATCAAAAGGGAGTTGACATTGCAAGAACACCACAGCGAGAAGGGTGTTGCAGAGAGAAAGAATAGAACTTTGATTGAAGCTGCCAGACACAATGCTTGCGATTCTAATTACCTATTCAATTATGGGTGAAATTTGTAAGTCTTTGCTTGCTATGTGCTTAACAGTATGATCACCAAACCTCAGATAAAGACACCTTATGAGTTGTTGATGGGAATCAAACCCAACATTCGTTTTCTAAAACCTTTTGGATGCCCTCTGACTATTCTAAATACAATTGATAATCTGGGAAAGTTTGATGGCAAGTCAGAAGAAGGATATTTATTGGGATATTGTACCAACAGCAAGGGATTTAGAGTGTACAATAGAGTCACCAAGAAGGTTCAAGATTGTCTTCATGTTGAATTTTTAGAAGATCAGGAAACTTAGAAGGGTAAAGGTCCTGACTAGATGTTTGATCTTGAAGTTTTGACTCCTTCTATGAACTATGTACCTGTTAGAGAAGAAAATCAAACTGTACACCATGGAGAAGATTTACAGTATGTTGTTCATGGAGTTCATATTAGACCTAATGTTGTTCCTGATGAAGAACCTATACCTGTTGAACCAAAGAAAATGCTGATGCACCAAATCCTCACGTCTGCGAGGATCAAGCTATTCAAGAGGAACTTAATCGAGATGCTTTTCAAGATGTAGTAGAACATTCTTATAATGATGATCAAAGAAGAGCTTATGAAGAAGCAAAGAAAAAGAACAAGCATCAGAGTTCTCTTACGGTACTTTAGATCACAGTGCACTTTGGACGACGTGCTTGACCAAAATACTGCTGCACTGTTGTGACAGCACTTTGGATGATTTGGATGATCCTACCATGCGGCTTAGAGATCTGATGATGAGTTTGAAGATGAAGGTATTTTCTCGATTCCAATAGGGATCTTGATTTCACTAATTTAGGTGATAATTATGAAGTTCCACAGACTCCCATCTTAAGAATTCATAAGAATCATCCTCTTGATCAAATCATTGGACCTTAACTCTGGAGTGCTTACAAGACACAAAGTGAGTTTTCTCATAATTCTTTACTTAGCTTTGTCTATAAACAGAACAGGCTGAATCATAAGGACCATCAAACATGTCAGTTTACTTGTTTTATCTCTCATAGCTCAGGCATTATCTAAAGAGAGTTGGGTTGAAGCTATGCAAGAAGAACTTCTTCAATTCAAGCTTCAAGAAGTTTGGGTACTGTGTGATCTACCTGATGGAAAGAAGGTCAATGGTACAAGATGGGTGTTCAGAGTCAAGAGAGATGAAAGAGGGAATGTCATCAAGAACAAGGCACGGTTAGTAGCTCTAGTCTACAGACAAGAAGAAGGAGTAGATTATGATGAAGTATTTGCTCCTGTGGCAAGGATTGAAGCCATTAGAATATTCCTTGCTTTTGCATCTTATATGGGATTTTAGTTTTATCAAATGGATGTCAAGAGTGCTTTTCTCTATGGCACTATTATAGAGGAGGTTTATGTCAAACAGCCTACTGGTTTTGAAGATCCTGCACATCCAAACAAAGTCTACAAGGTGGTTAAGGCTCTTTATGGCCTTCATCAAGCACCTAGAGCTTGGTATGAGAGGCTCTTTACTTTATTATTGCAACATGGTTATAGAAGGGGAGCCATTGACAAGACTTTGTTTATAAAGAGAGACAAGAAGGATATCATGTTGGTTCAAGTATATGTTGATGATATCATATTTGGAGCTACCAAACAGTCCATGGTTAAGGTGTTTGAGAAGCTGATGCAAAATGAATTTCAAATGAGTTCAATGAGTTAACTTTCTTTTTGGGACTTCAAGTTAAGCAGTCAAAGGAAGGAATTTTCATAAGTCAAGACAAGTATGTATCTGACATACTTAAGAAGTTCAATTTTGATGCTATGAAGCCATTAACTACACCTATCAAGTCTATCAACTCACTAGGAAAGGATGTAGATGGACAACCTGTTGATGTCAGGTTGTACAGATCTATGATTGGTTGTCTTATGTACCTAACTGCATCTAGGCCTGATATCATGTTTGATGTTTGTTTATGTGCAAGATATCAAGTCTCACCTAAGGTCTCTCATATGAATGCAGTGAAACGGATTTTTAGTTATTTGAAACAACAACCTAAGTTGGGGTTGTGGTATCCAAAGGATTCACCTTTTCACTTGGAAGCTTTTGCAGATAGTGATTATGCAGGTGATAACTATGATAGAAGATCAACCACTGGAGGATGCCAATATCTTGGAAGATTAGTTTCATGGCGTGTAAGAATCAAACAATTGCGGCAAACATCCTCTCTTGAAGCTAAATATGTGGCTGCCGCAAGTTGTTGTGGACAAGTTTTGTGGATGCAGAATCAACTCTTGGATTATGGGTTCAACTTCAAGAATACTCCTATAAATATTGATAATGAGAGTACCATTTTCATTGTGAAGAATCCAGTTTATCACTCCAAGACCAAGCACATACAAATTAGGCATCACTTCATCAGATATTGTTATGAGCATAGGCTCATTAATGTTGTCAAGGTTCACACGGATGATAATGTAGCTGATTTACTCACCAAAGGATTTGATGTTTCAAGATTCAATCACTTGGTGGTAAGCATTGGCATGATTAATTACTGAGCTACATTTAAATGGAGGACTGAATGGTTAGTTACACAGTCATGCGCTTTGTTTAAGGGGAGGCAATACAATGCCCACATAAAGTGTTTGCCATTATAGAGAAGAAGATGGAAAAGTACTGTTGTTTTGTCCTATGAAAGAATCTTGCTCAGAAAGTCTTTTGCTGGAAAGTACTGCACACATGGAAAGAACTGCTTGTCTTATTAACGTACTGTTCCAACGGTAAAAAAGAAGGGTAAATTCAAATAACGGTAACTTTGTTATTATGGGCTGTGATTTTTCAAATCCTACCTATAAATTACTACATTCCGATTTTCCCTCTCATCTTTATTCGTATCAATATTTTCCATATTTCTTTCTCTTTCACACACTTACATATTCAAGAATCAATATCTTTTACCATCATTCATGGCTAACCTACACACAGTTTCTAAACACAACATGGTGGCAAATTTAGATAAAACAGAGGCTAATGTCATCTTCCATGACATAATTGATTTCTTAACAGGTTCACCAATCAGTTATGCGCTTTTGGTGGAACCTGATATAATTAAGCCCTGGATACAGGAATTTTTGGCAACTGTAAGGACACATATGGAGAATGATGAATCTTATATTCAAGCTAAATTTGGGTGAAGGCTTATCAAGATTACTGAAGCATCAATTCGTGAAGATTTATTGTTTGATGATGCAGAAGGAGCTATTAGGTTTGATAAACAGCTTCTTTGGGATACACTGAGAGATATTGGATATGAAGGGTCTTTGGTGACACAACAACATTCAAGAAGCCCTTGTTCAGTCCACATTGGAAGTACTTGGTACATGTTCTTCTTCATTGTATCAGCTCTAAAAGTACTTCTTGGGAGCAATTTGGTTCAAACATTGCCTCTGCACTGGTAGGATTGGCTACAAACCGTATGTTCAACTTTTCAAGGCTAATCTTAGATGGAGTGCTCTCAGCATCACTCATGGATCAAGATGGTTAATGTATCCGAGATTTATTCAAGTCTTCTTGAATAAACAACTTTCGGATGTACCAAAGCCTACAAGTCTTTTACCTATTGTGGTACAACCAGTAAGATTTTCACATTTATGGCTAGGAAAAGTGACTTGTTCCTTTGGAAGAACACTCCTTTAACCACTTCAATGATGGAGGTTGTTCAAGCTTTCGCGATGAGGCTGAGAGTGATGTGAGAGAAATCTTGCTTCACAAGTTCTGCTTCTCAAAGTGTTGCATCTCAAGAAACTGCATCACAAGGTACTGCTTCACAAGGTGCTGATGTTAATGAAGGTACTGCAGTTTCTCCCACCTCATCACATCATACTACTCCTCCTATTGCATCTCCAGAACAAGTTCTCTCATCATCTTCTTAAGGAGATAATGCTACTATACCCCCTGAAGGTTTAGTGTTAGATAATTATATTCTGAAAAGGGAGTTAGTCAGATTGAAAAAATCTTTTGAAAAACAGGCCACTCAGATTAAGAGGTTGAGGTTTAAGTTTAGAAGATTAAAGAACTTTGTATGGCCATTGGTTAAACATCACAGGTTATGGGTTAAAGCTGAAAAGAAGAGGCGAAGGCAGTTTAAGAAGCCTTCTTCAGGCAAAAAGGTTCAAAAGCAATCTTCATTCCAATTAGGGAGGAATTTAGAAGAAGATAATTTGAAAGAAGATGTTGAATTTCATAAAGAAAAGGAGAATGAACTTCAAAGTACTGAAGCACATGTAAATCTTCAAAGTCTTGAGCTGAAGGCGGTGTTAAAAGTACTGATGATCAAGGTGCTGCTGATCAAAGTACTGGCTTTCAAGGAACATCTCGACAAGAATTAATTACACTAAGGGTGTTAGATTTTGTAGAAGAAGCTGGTCCTTCAACAATTCCACAAGAAGAAAAAGCTGATACACTTAAACCAATACACACTGCAAGTGATGATGAAACCATTGCTGAAATATTGCATGATTTATCAAAACCAAAGGGTGTTAGCATTCCAGGAGTTGTTGAAGAACAACATCAAGTTTCTCAATCTCAACCTGTGAGAGATCCTAAAGATAAAGGGAAAGGTAAAATGATTGAAACTAGAAGAAGAAGCTCACTTTAGCACAAATAAGGGCTGCTCAAGTTGCTATGAATGAGGAAGCAGCTAGAAAATTACAAGCTGAATTTAATCTTGGTGATATTGAAGAAGCTAAGGATAAAAAGCACTAAGAAGTTATAAGAAGAATTAAATGCTGAAGCTGCTATACCATTAAAAACACCTATTCCTATTTCTGCTCTACCAAGAAGACCAAATCGTGCTAAAGAAAGAAATGCAATGATGGCTTATTTAAAAAGTCAAGTATATATTGGATTGTAGAACTTGAATTATGTTGAGATGAAACAATTTGTATGATCTTTGTTAGAGAGGTTATCAGAAGCATGTTGATAGTATCAAAGATTTTAAAGATGATGATGCTCAGAAACAAGATGATAGAAAAGGAAGCTTAAAAAGAAAAAGAACAACTGAAGTTGAAGATGTTCAGCCATCAAAGAAGGTTGAATTAAGGTCTGATATAGATGATGAACTAAGGAATTATTTAAGAGTTGTAGAATTTGAGTATTCTAAAGATGATCTTTGATAAGAAGACAGAAAAGAAGAAGAAAAAATCTCCAATAAATACTTTTGAAGTTGTAGAATCAAAGGATGGAAATTATCTGATGTTTCACAGAGAAGATGAAAGCTTCATAGTGTTTAATATGCTATGGGATCTATTGCACATAATAGATAGAGAGGATTTTTTTCATTTATATCATTTGGTGCAAGAATATTTTGAACACATTCCATGAAAGGCGTTGGTTTAATCTTGCTTGGAGATCTCACAACTGTTTGGGAAGCTGAAGAAACAAGTCTGATGAGATTTGGAAAAATCAAGAAGATTGGGAGATTATTAGCTGGAGACTCTTTGAAGAATCTGGAGTACATGTTCTAGAGTTATAAGATGGAACTATGATTCACATGTTATGGAACATAAGATATCCGCTTACATCAGATCTTATGAGGAGAATGCTAGAGCATGGTATGGAAGTTGAAGAAGATAATGAAACTGCTCTTATGGTCATCAAATTGTTTATCAGATGGACAACTATGGCTGATGATGATGAATAACTGGTATGAATCTTTATTGAATAAATTATTTTTGAAATATCAGTACTTTATTCAAAGTACTGCTGATTAACCAGTACTTTCATTAAAGTACTGTTTGCAGTATTAAACCAGTTAATGAGTTTGAAAGGAAAACTTTTGTTAAGTAATAAATATTTTGAAACAAAGGTTAAAAGGAATAAATGGTTTTTGAGATGGTAACAATAATAGGTTATCAATCCACCATGGTTACAAAAGGATTGGCTAATCCATGAGTAAACAGCTCTGGTAAAGATATCTCAAATCCGTTATATAGTTGACAACTTGCTAATAAGTTGTATGGTAATCAACTCACCATATCAGTAAATGTGAAGAGTTGGCTAGCCCACAAGAAAATGGCTTGTGGTAAAGGTTGTGTAAAAACCATTATATGGTAATTAGTTCACCATGATTGAAAGAACTAACTAGTCCAAAAGGGTACAGCTTTTGGTAAAGACAAATCAAATCTGTAGATAGCTGATGATTTGCTCAAAATCATATGGTTATCAATGTACCATGGTCTTAAAAACCTAAACATTTGGCTACTCCAGAGTTAATGGCTTTGGTAAAGAGACATCAAAATCCATTAAATTTCAATGATTCACCTATCACAGGAGTTTACACACCTGGAAGTGATGAGAATAGACTGAAACTTAACTGAATTAATGTATAAATTGTCTTATGTTGCTGAGTTGCTGAAAAGATGAAGCTTGTTGAATGTTCTTTGGAAAAGAATTACAATGATAAAGATTACTTTGATGAAAGCACAGAATCTATAAAGACAAAATTTGAAGATAAGTCACAATCCCTCTTTGAAGACAAAGATGTTAAAGATAAATTTACAAAGGAACTTGAAGTCAAGCAAGTAGAGTTCAAGTTAGGGGAGGATTGTTGGGATATGAAAGTGCTGAAAAATGACAAAGTACTGGAAGAAGTCAAAGTACTGCTAAGGAAAAAGTCAAAGTACTGCTGTCGAAGTCAAAGTACTTCAAAGCTAAAGAACTGCTATATTCGTTTATGGAAAGCTTTGTTGTTCTAGAATATTCTTTGTTTAGATTACTTGTCGTACAAGGTTATAATTGTAAACCGACTAGGGTTATCCTTAAGCCTATAAAAGGACCCCTAGGTTGGCATTAGAGAATACGATTTTTAGAGAAGTACGATATTAGAGGTTTAGAGCTGTTAAAGAATATGCATAACAAGCAGATTTATTGTTATTAATAATATCGTTGAAAGTTAAAGTTAATTCTTCTTAGATTTGTTAAGTAAATTCCGCATACTTAATAGAGTTTGCTCAGTGTTTCATTGTTAATAGCTTAGGATTTATCCGAAGTTATTAAACCCTTAACAAGCTATATAGTTAGTTTGGTTAGAGTATATCGATCCAACAAGTTTCTTGAATTGGTACGATCTACTAAGACAAATCTTGAAGAAAAGTCTTTTCGATTTCTGACATTTCAAAGCTCGTCAATTCATGGGTTAAGTCGTAGCACTTTGAGATTCCATTAACTTTCGAACATATTTTAATCATATATTTTTCTCCCCCTAAAAAATGGCATATTGATGTTGTTTTGATGAAATATTGTTGATTTAAATATGACCATTCTGAGCTTTGCGGGAAGATTTCCACAAGAACTTTTTGTTTGAACAAATTAGTTTGCAAATACTCCCCCTCAACAAGTAGTATTAATTTTGAGGTTTTGAAATACGAGAGGGAATACTTGTTCTTTAGAGCAAAATTATGAAAATTTTGAAAGTTTGATTAATTTTACTCAAAAGTAAGAAACTTTTGCTCCTTATATTAGGATCGTGGCACTAAGGCGTACTACAGGGTCCTTTCTTTACATGTACGGGTTGTTTTCAAATTCTATTGTTCCTTTGTAGGAATGAACTTCTTCTAATTCTGAGCTTCAGATACACAAGCTCTGATACCACTTGTGAGTCCCAAACCTCGGATCTACTTAGCTTGTATAAGTATATTTCTTTGGATGATTCCAAATCAATTGTGAATGAAAGAAAGCTTAATGCTAACAAGTATGCAAAATCTACTTGGTAACACTTAGAAGAATAACCAATAGAACAGTAAAGATGCAATAAACAAAATATTAACCAAAATACTTCAATATTATTAATCAATAATACGGATACTTTATCTAATAGCAGGGTATACAACCTTGAAGCTTTTCACAGAATGATGTGTCTAATAATAATCTGTCATGATATAACCTAGGACCTTTTTTTATAAGTTAAGGAGTCCTTTACAAGAAAATTATCTACGTATATCTTCTAATTAAATATAATATATTATGTATATTCTATTACAACCTTCACACGTCTTTCCATAACTAACAATAGTACTAACTTTAACTAGTAGTACTAACTGCTATACCTACCAGGACTAAGTTATCAATAATAGAACTAGTAGTACTAACTTATAACTATAGTACTTAAGTGGGAAGCAGCTCTTCTATTTCCTAACATAAAATCTCAAAATTCAGAGGGTGTGGTTAAATTAAACTGCAGGGACCAAAATTGCAATTTCCTTAATCTTTTGACATTTAAGGATTCAAGACTCATTTGGACTAGCAAATGATCGATTCGACTTAATAAAAATGCACCATTGCGTTCAGAATAATTTTTCTAATAAGAATGAGTGTTCACATGACTAATTTCTCGTATATAATATCAAAATTAAATCAAATCATTGGTTGTGCTAGTACGACTTGTGTGCCAATTCCACATTTCTTGAGATAACTTTCTCGTTTTCACGTCAAATGAGATTGGAATTGTTCGTAAATGAACTATTGGCATATTTTCTCATAAAATAAATATTTGGAAATCACGGGGTGTCAAACATAACACGTCCAAAGATTGATTGTTCCGTTTTCTATTGAGAAGATGATTGAAATTACTATATGAGTAATGGGAGAGCACGTGAGATAGCATAAAGAAGATTATATAAAAATAGAAATCATTTAATATTGATTTTATCAAAATAGATATTGTTATAGTTCGGCTTATATCAAAATATATCGTGTTTGTAAATTTTGTAAAGCAGATTAACTAGGTGAGTTATTTTTCAAGCTATAAATTGGAAAGAAACAGAGAGACAAATCTAGACCATCTATTTCATTGGTTTAAAGAGACAAGATTTAAGATTAAGAAAACATGGCGGAACCAAAAAGGTAAATTCATTCAAAACTCACCTCCACCTGTAGCTTTTGTACTTTTCAGGTTACTAAATTAACCCTTTATTTCTATTTATTAATATATTAAATTTTAAAGTAAATACTTACACGTATAGTCAAAAAAGCTCAATAGTTTATACTTAACTCGTAACCAACACTAAAATATGATCAGTCTAGGTGTTCTGTACACTTGATTTTTCTTTTATAGATATTTTAAATGTACTATTGCAGTTTTACCATTTTTACGTAAACTTTGTACATTTTAAGTTTTAGTATTTAACTTACGTTTTTATGTTTTAACAACATATAGGAACTCAGTTAAACTTATCACTCCTCTAATATACTAAGATAGAGTATATTTATGAGTTTTAATATTTTTATAAGTTTTATATTTTACGTTACCCGGTTTTAAGTTTCCCAAATTAACGACTTTGCGTTTTTAATTACCGGAATCAAACTACACTCCGTGGCTCAAGTATTGTACAAATATTGCATGACTTGTCTCACCCACTCTCTATACACGTTTAAACCAAAAGTACATGTGTCCTTGTGTTGTCACCCTTTGCACACACGTCTTACTCAATTATCTTATGTCTCTCACTACCACTTTTATACCAAAAACTACTCATTTGTAACATGCAAACTAGTTCAAACTAACCATGTTCTCTCTTTTCTCTTGTAAACCAATGAAATAATAGAGCTCCAAACACCATTTTATTTCAAATTTTACCAATTATATTGATCTTAGATTGAAGGTAATTAGTTCTATTGGTTAGCTCATAGTTTATTCAACTCAAAACATCATCAAATCCTAGAGTTATTTGGAGTTCTTGAAGGGGTTTGATCTAAGGTTATTAAGGTGTTTGTAGAAAATTAGTACAGGCATTCTTGGGTTATTAGAACAAGGGTTAAAAATTAGGTTAAAGATTTAAAAGAAGGGTAAAGATTAGTTGGTGTTAAGGGTGATTTGTTAATGTTTTCTTGTAATTTTCATCACATTTCATTGTAAGATTTTATTCATTTCTTTCGTTCTTATTCAATATGGATGTAATAAGATACTGTACTTTACTTATTTTCTCGATATAAGTATGATTTTTTAAAAGTTTGACATTTTACACAAGATTTAAACTATAAAAACAAGCTCAAACAATCCATAGGTGATATTTATAAAAGGGATAAGTGTTTCTAAATGTATCCAAGTTACCCTCTTTTACTAAGTTGTGTATCAAAAAATTAATCCTCCTAAATAATGTAATATTTTTACTAATCATACTAACATGTGTATCCATTAAGCCTCCCGTCTATTTTTGCTGACGTGGCAAAGTGGAACCGTTATCTTTGTTTTTTTCCTTGTTGACTAATGCCCAAGTGGCAGTCAAACATTACCCAACGGTCAATTATCCCCTTAATATATAGAAACGAGATTTTCACCCCCAAATCAAAAACCACCACTTCAACGACGACAACCACCACCACCATGTCTTATGCAAAAGACACTCCTCGTGTAATAGGACAATACGTTCGACCTTTTTGTGAATGTGGCCATCGATTGACAGTGAAAACGGCGTGGACACCAGAAAATCCAGGGAAAAGGTTTATTGCTTGCCCCATTTATGTAAGCCCTAATTTTATAATTGGGTATTTTTTGAATTTGTAGTTTTCTTTACATCTGATTTTGTTTTTGTTTTAATTATAGGATAAGAAAAGAAAGTGTGGTGTGTATGAGTTCTTTGATGAAGATTTACCAAGTGATTACTATAGGCACGCTATTGGATTTGCATGCTAGGGCGAGGAGAGGTAGTCAAACAGTAGAGATGCAAGAGCATATTGGTGTGCTAACTATGGAGAAAGCAAGGCTTGTGCAAGAGTTGACAAGGACAAAGTCAAAGCTACAATTGTATATGAGAATCTTTGTCATTTTGGTGGGTGTTTTGTTGGTTTTGTGTCTTGTATTAGGTATGAGGATTGGGTAGGATAGTGTAGGATTGTGGTAGTATAGTGTAGGATTGTGGTAGTTTTTGTTGTAATGGTATTTGACTCAAGTTATTAGCAATGAAACAATTTGCAGATTTCTTATATTGATGTTGCAGTTTTGTTATGTTTTCAGTTTGCATGTCACATGTGTATGCACTTTAGAAAGTAAAATTAGTAACTTAAAATTGACTTTAGAAAGTCAATCTACATTATTCAGTTCCTAGATTACAAGAGTGTTATTATTGGGCATTATAGCCATACATAAACCACCTAGTACAACTAGTTTAGTAGCTTTTGCCCTTGCCTTTTGAACCACTGCTTTTGCCCTTGCCTTTTGAAGCACTTGCAGACTCATCTGTTGGAATTTTGGGTTCAAATGGCTTGATACCAAAATGTTTACAAGTTTCTTTGTTTGGCAGACCTAGAACCTTTTTCCTAGCATCATAAGCTTGCCTTGCAAGCTGTTTTGGGGTTAACTCTTCAGGTTCAATCTGGATTGAACTTGCAGCTTCATGATTTGGATAGCCCTTTGGAAAATAAGTAAACCATGTTCCCTATGAAGTGTCACTACTATCACTAGAAATAACAATGATGTCTGCACAAAAAAAATAAGGGTTAATAATAAAAATTATAATTAACTAAATAAAATATGTATTTTGCTCACCATTGCAGGTTTCTTTCCCCTTCTACACCCAATTTTGAAACCTTCTTTTAATGCAGCTAAACAGACATAAAACCTATCAAAATAAGTCTTGTCATCCGTTACAGAAACACCTAGTTTGACTGTGGACCCTGGGTTACTATCCAGTAATTCTTTGCCATATGATCTAAGCAGCCCATAATGTTGTTCTATAGTTTTCTCATACTCACTTAATGCCCAATTCTTTTGCAGACTTTACACCGATTAGGACTGACACTACATTTATACTTTTCATTACAAGATCAGCTGTATCTACTAGCTTTATATCTGGATTCTTTCTAATTTTATCACCAAACTGTTTTCCTATCCACTTATAGTCCACTAGTGACCCAAACTTGAAATTTCTCACACAATTATGTTCAGACTTTAAAGATATAATCTGAAATGTTTTTTCAGAGTTGATCCTAGCATATAATCTGAAACTACATTTTGGTACATCTTCAGGTATTTCACAAGGATACCTGAATTGCTTCCTTTGTTTGCCTAAATCAGGATCCTTAAGGTTTGGTGGTCTTTGGCCACAAACAGCAATTACCTTATCTGATGCACTCCTCTCATACCAAATTGAATATCCATTGGCCAAAGCATAGTATGTTAAGCATTCCTTCAATTGTCCGCACTCTCAAACTTTTGCCCAAGCTGTTACATGAAAACAATTCAAATCAATGAATATATTAGCCAAGCTTTTGACCAAACTATTACAAGAACATAAAAAATAAGATTCATTACCTCTGGAAGCTGTGACCTCCAATGTGTGCTAGGATCATATGTAGGATATTTCTCTACCACATCTTGGCAGACCAACAAATGGGTCTTGTAAATCAGAATCATCACCATCACCCTTCAACTTTCTCAATAAATCTCCTATGAACTCATCATGCTCAATCAATACTTCATTTTTGTTTGAAACTGCAGCCCTCTACTACTCCTTGCGAACCGAACCATCTGCAATTGGTGTTGGTTTTCTCTTACTTTTGTTTGCTTTCCTAGTTCTAAGCTCTATGAGCTCTTCTTCACCAACACTTAGATAATCAATGGACTTCTGAGAGTAATCACTATCATCACTGTCACTATCACTATTTCTATCACTATCTCCATCACTACCTTTATCTTTATCACTTTCAACCACCATTATGCCTTTACCCTTATGAACCACACTCCCTTGTTCAGCATCCTCCTCAGCCCACCTCTCCATTTCTTCAACTGTAAACACATTGCATTGCCTCTTAACAGGTGTTCCTATTTTCTTAGAGGTTCCATCACTAGTTGCACTAGGGTCAGGTTTAGCTAAATACTGTGACAAATCAATGGCACAATGTTCCAAGTATACCTCTATTCCACCATGCAACTTTGAGAGGTCATACATGTGAATCAGGTCATCGTCATTACCTACTTTCACTAAACCCTTCTCTAGATCATGTTCTGGGATTCTATAGTATACACCAAATATGTGGGCACAATTTGTTCTCTCAACTACCATGCTCTTAAATTCTTCATATTTAAGCCTACCAACATATATGTTACACATTGTTCCAATGCGTCATACCTTAGTGGTTCGATGCGGGAAAATCCCATCAAACCGAACATCCAACTCTACACCATCAGGCCCAGGAATAGTCATTCTAAAAGAAACAAAATACAAAATTGGGGTTAAACCCTAAACTGTAGTTGTAATAAATTAACAATTTGTAAATTGGAACTAAAAAAACACATACCTTAATATTTTAATTGCATTCAAATTATGATTCTAGAAAAGTTGTGTGTGTAATGTGTTAGGAATTAGGGTTTACTCATGATTCTGGAAAAGTTGTGTGTGATTTGGGGATTGTTGTGCGTGTATTGTGTGTTTTTGGCGGGTAAATATGCCACCCGTTTTGACTGCCACTTGGGCATGAGTCAACAAGGAAAAAAACAAAGATAACGGTTTCACTTTGCCACATCAGCAAAAATAGACGGGAGGCTTAATGGATACACATGTTAGTATGATTAGTAAAAATATTACATTGTTTAGGAGGATTAATTTTTTGATACACAACTTAGTAAAAGAGGGTAACTTGGATACATTTAGAAACACTTATCCCTTTATAAAACATAAAAGTAGATCAGTAGCAAAGATTGAGTTGACTGTATAACTGATAACATCAAATAATCCTGACTTTTAAGTGTCAATTTCCCCTGATAACGATTATATTTTATATAATTTATATGGATTTACACTTGTATTCCACTATATTTCACCTTCAGGTAAATTATGAGCATTAGAGCTTAAGAGAAGTGGATTTGGAGATTTTCCTGGCGGATTATGATAGTATGCAACTCATGAAGAAGCTACGGCGTAACTTATTCTCTCGCATTACGCCTTAGCTAGTGTTTTATCTCATATTGCCTACTCAACAGTAATTACGGCGTAACTCTAAACTAAGGTTACGCCGTAATCATCTAGTTTAAGAAATATTTTGCCCCTCCATCAAATACGTCATAACTCCTCAACAAGCATTAGACTGTAGTCCTTTTAAAAGAGTTCTGTATTAAAGATACAGTGTAACCTTTCCAAAGTGTTACGCTATAACCTATTTAACGAGAGTTTTATTTGGAGGATAATTAAGTTACGGAGTAACTCTCAACTCAAGTTACCTCGTAACTAGGATCTTGCCAATAAATACAAGCCCTAAATTCTGCATTTCACATCATTCACTCACAACTCAAAGGCAGATGATGCAGGTTTTACTGACCAGGTCTTAATATTTATAGTGTCTCGTAAATACCTATGGTCTACCCTAGTGCACTAACGGGCAGTGTACCTGGTCGTGTGTAGTGTAGTAAACGGTAAAGCCCAGGTCGTCCCAAGAGCTATGTTTGTTAGATTATTACTAAGTCTAATTGTCACAGAATAATAGTTGTTTCGACAGGGATTTAATTAATTAAACTACTAATGCAGAATAAGTAAATGAAAGCAGATAAATGGTAAAGGGAGATCAATAGAGAAAAGTGGTGCTAACCTAGTTAATCATCCTAGCTAGTTATGTCTACGTCTACTTACTTCCAATTACTTCAGGTGGGGTCAAATTCGAGAGGACATCATTTGGTCAATTCGCCTCTAACCTATCGACAAAGATGCCCACCACAGGGGAGAAATCAGCACCGTCATAAGTCTCGTTGTTCCTGGTCCCCTAAGCCAAGTCATTAAGTACCGCTACATGCTAGATTCATAATAGTGAGTGCCCGGCCGTTAGGAATTAGACACTACACCCCCCAATTCTTAAGTTCATCCAAACGATAGGTGATCATTTTGTCAAATCGCACAAGTAGAAAGGGTCTGTTGGAATCACTCCTAAACCTTATTCAAGTGTTAGTTACTCACCCAATAAGGAAAGGAAGGGAACTAGGAGTGTTGCCCTAGCTTCCCTCCTATAAATACCCCTTGTAAACCTTCATTTGAAGGTTGGTTGTTCAAGTTATTCTCTCTTTCACATACCTACGCCTAACCGTCTAAGTCTATACGTGTGTGTGTGTTTGGATACTTGTTCAATCTCCTCTCTATCTTTCTTATAAGCTTGTGTGGTAAACCTTGTGACCTAACAGTGGTATCAATCGCCAAATAGTTGGGTGTACACTTTTGTTTTGAAGATTTTGGTTTTGGGTCTTACGTGTAAACATAACCTATTCTTTGCTTCACTTAAAAACTTGTTTTTTACACTTTTAATCCAAGATTCTTGTACTTTCAACGTTTTAAGGTGTTAAAATACTTGTTTTTGGCAAAAAGTTTGGAACTTTATGCGTGGAACGTTGTTTTCAATCTAGTTTTTGAACGAGGGTTTCATCCTACTGGTAACCGTTTTAGAGGTTTTGGTTCATCAAGTTTCACACTTTTGTGTCTTTTGGTGTTATTGAAGCTATTTTATCACACAAAACTGGTTTAGAAACACTTTTGGCTAAAATCAAAATTACGAGTAATCTTACGCGCAGTAAAACCCTAATCCTACGCGTAAGTGCCTCCTTGGTTTGATCTTCATTTTAGTGGTTTATTCCGTGTTTTCTTACTTGGATAAGTCTGAAAATACGTCGACTTTGGATATCTTTTGCATTGTGATAGTGTAAAAGATCATTTGGGCAAAACCCTAAAATTACAGATAAGCATAAGCTTACGCATAGAAATCCTACGCCTAAGATCTTTCCTACGCCTAAGCCTAGTCTTACGCATAAGAAAATCCTACGCCTAACTTTTTACGCCTAACTTTTGTCTACGCCTAACTTTAGTGATTTTTCCTACTTACGCGTAAGCTAAATCTAGTAACTCATTATTGTTACGCGCGTAACTTTGGTGTATTTACGCATAAGTGCTACTTGGTTCTTGTCTCTTCTACGCCTAAGGACACTTCATCAACAAAGGTTCATTCGACTACAAAGATCCATATTTATCAACACAAGTTTATCAACATGTCACAACCACCATACTCTAACTATTTCCCTTACACTTATCCTCATCCTCAACGTCGACAACAACTAACTCCACAACATCAACAATGGAATCAACAACAAGCAATTTATCAACAACAATTTAACCAACAACATACTCACACAACTTGCGCAAATCCACAACCTCAAATGGTTCAACCACCACCAAGTCTTCAAGCTCAACCATACACAAATGACTTTAATCAACATCCATCAAGGATCACTATGAGGGAACCCACTTGGTTTGCAAAGATGTTTGAAACTTTAAGCAACCAACAATCAATTCATGAGGTCGGATCACTTGATAGACCTCCAATGCTCACTCTAGGAAACTACGATCAATGGGTAATAAGGTTCTTTAGGTTTTGTGATCTAAAGAAGCCACATGGAAAGTTCTTAAAGAAGGTTATCTTGGAAGGTCCATTTGAGATGCCTACTGTCATTGTACCCGGAGATCCAAATGCCATTCCACCAAGAGATGAACAAACGAACATTGCTAATTGAGACTTGAATCCTCAAGAACTTCTACACTATGAAGCAGATGAGCTTGCAATGGAATATATAACCAAACCTAATTCTTCGTAGTGTTGATGCTCAAAAGACTGCAAAGAAAATGTGGGATCATATTAGATCTTCTTATGGAAGGATCTGTACTCAATCGGGGATGATTTGGAATCCAAAATTTACTTGGCTTATGAACACTTCATGATTGAACACGGAGAGACACTCGAGTCCTATCATCACCGATTTTCGGACATCATCAATGATTTGGATAAACACAACATCCACATGCCAAGAATTGCGGTGAATACTAAGTTCCTAAGTAGTCTTGGTCCTGAATGGGAGAAGTATGTCATTTTTCTCCGTCGAGCGAAAAACATGCATCAGTCTACCTACGGATTGTTGTACGATTACTTGAAGCCTCATGAAAAGGAAGTTGATAGGAAAGGATTCTCCGTGCTCAAATTGCTCCACCGACACATCCGGAAAATCAACAACTTGCCTTATATGCTCAAAAGAGTTATTCTCCTCAACCGCAACTCAACCAATCACAATTACACCACATGATCCTTCACAACCTCCATCTCAAACTCAATTGGTTCCATACAACAACAACAATGCTCAAGCTGAAGCTAATGAGGAATCTGATCTGTTCAAAGCACTACAACAAGGATTTGCTATGATTGCTAATGCCTTTAGCCGTTATACCAACAAATCCAACAACCGTATTCGTTCCTCATCTAATACAAGGAATCAAGCTTTGTGTGAACAATGGAAGAGTTGAAGTTCGAATCGTGGTTATAGGTCGCCGATGAAGGCGGTGGTCAAGGGTTTAATGTTGTGGGTAGGAATAACAATCGAGCTCAAGTGGTGGAGCAGGGAAATGCTCGAGAATGGGTTGAATGGTCTTCGATGCTAAAACCGCAATGAGAAGGGACACCTGGCTAATGCATGCCCAAAGCCAAGGACTAAGGGCGGTGCTTATTTCAAAGAGGCTCTTCTTTTGGCTCTTAAGGATGAAGCTGGTGGATCTCTCTGACAAAGAACGAGTTTTATGGCAAATCGGACTCGGATGATGATATGGAGGACTTGCGGGCCAATGCAGCTGTTATGTTGATGGCTAATATGCATGAGTTACACATGGTGACCGTGCGAACCCGATATGACACCGATGGCTTGTCTCAAAACCCAACAAACCATATTCATCTCGATCTACTATCTCCGCCAACATCCGAATCCGCAAGACTCGGAATGTTCAAAATGAGCCGCCACATCTCATTCGGCGATTTTCAACTAGACCCCGTAGTTAGATTTGACGATCAAGATGACCAAACGGTCTCCCTTGATAATCAAATTGACTCGTGGTTATACTTGAAGATCTCAGAATGATCATGTTGAGACTCACGCTTGAACACGCCCGAACTTTTGCCTAATACAGATTTTGCTCGTTTAATACAAGACCAACAAACCATAGTGGAAAAATGTCATGCCATTAATCGGGACTTGAAATGCAAAAATGCACTGTTAACCAGGATTTTGAATGTCTACAAAAGCAACTCAACTTTTAAAAACTCAAATCTTATCAAAGCGAAAAATATTTAGAAAGACAGATCGATCTAGCAGCGCCAAGAATGCTTTGTTGTGCGAAATAGAACAATTGAAACATGAACATAAAAAGCAAATTCTCACCTTGGAAAATCAAAAAGCTAAGGCTGAGTTGTTAACTTGTGAAACAGCCTCTGCATACAAAAAGCATTCAACAAAGCGAATAGATGATCATCTTGAAGAAATCATCGGCTTGCAAAACAAACTTAAAGAGTTTAAAAGTGTTGTTTACAAACATGGCGAGTCGGTCACGGCCATTGAAAAGTTTACTTTAAAACCCAATCCAAATGGATATGGACCGAATCTTGCCGATTACAAACCTAAGCTTTCAACAAAAGCATTCAAACCAAATCCTAAAGTTTCCAAGGTAATATAAAGTTGATAATTACATTATGAGTGTTGTTGAATATCATCGTCAAGAGGAATTAGATCACGAGAAAGGCGAGAGTCGATCAAAATAATAAAAAGTTGTTTACAACAAACCTTTTAACTATTCAAAAGCGGTCACTTTCGTCACACCAACGGATTCTTCTAACACACCAAGGGTTATCATCAAAACACTTGAGTCTTCTAATGTTAATCCCCAACCAGATTATGCACAAATTTATGGTCCTTTACCTTCCATCGGTGAAGTAAATTCAAAACCTGAAAATCGAAAAATTCTTAGATATTTTGACATCTTCATGGCTGACCTCAAAATTTTACAACATGAGATAGAATATCGATTCGAAATCAAAATTGATCACTTTCAATCGCCTCTGACGCGAGAACAAAGAGACATTTTTCAGAAAAATCTTTTACCTAAAGTTAAAAATTTGAAAATTTGTGCATTAGCATGGGAAAAGAATTTTCATAAGGAACTTGGAGTGATGAAGGTCGTTTTCGAAAAGCGAAACATCTATTTCTAATACTAAACGTAAAAGAAAATGTTGAGAAAAGATGTTGATCGACTCTTGGAAGATGTCATCTTCGTTGATGTCCATAATGTTGTGCTAGAGAATTCTTTGTCATATGCATTTGATCATACCTCTGACATCTTGTTGAATCTATGATAAATGTTGAGAATACTTGATAATGTGCTTCAGACTGAGTCCTTAAAAGTTGAAAACAAACGATTGTCAAACGAACTTTCAAATGCACACGTCGGTCTTAATTGGTGTCAAAAAGATATTCACGATCAACAACATGCTTTTCAACACAAAATCGCTGAGTTGCGTGCACAATCTTCTGATCCTAAAATTGAGCAATTGGATGATCAAAACGTGTCTTTTAAGTGTCAAATCTCAAAATATGAACAAGAACTTTTAAAAGTTAAAAAGGAATATGGTGTTGTCACAATTCTCAATTTTTGGTCATTTCTTAAAACAATTCATGCCTCACAATTTCAACATTTATCGTAAACTTGGTTTACTTGTTCCAAATTCGCGTAACCTTTAAGGTTTAGCGGCGAATTCATGATCATATCATCACGAACATTTCATATGGACTAAGATTAGTCTACATTTCATTGACATCATTTGCATCATGATAATTCATTCATGACATTTCATTTCACATTAAACACGTAAATTTTATATTAAATAAACGTTATCGCGTGAGTTATTATTTTGAACATTTAATCCGTTACTTTTAAAAATGATCCCGATATATTTTTATACTTACATTAGTTTATAAAAACTATATTTTGAGTTTTCCTAGTGTTTTAAATTTATTTTGTATACAAATCGTTAAATTTATATTATTACGACGTTTTTCTTAAAAACTGCACGATAATTATTTTATCACTCAAATTTTACAAGAAATGTATTTTTACAATTTTATAACAACAATATACTTTACTTTGATCCCCTAAAACTTATTTTAATCCATATGACTTTAACTTCACATCTATGTACAAGTTACATTTTCCTACATTTATAACATTTACTCACACATTTTTATCAAGTACATACAAGTAAAAAAAAAAAAAATTATTGTGGGAAAACATATCCCCCTAAAATCCGGCCTAGGGGGGGGATAAGTCCTTGAGTTGGTAAGAAAATTTGCAACAAGTATAGATATGTACTCTAAGACATTTATTCATTCATCCAACCACAAATAATTCACAAGTTCATAAAAATCTTCTTCTCTCTTGCTCATCATCCATAGAACCGGCCATAATAGGTGTTACAAGGGATCAACAAAAATTTTTCTCAAGCTCAAGTATTTACAATCTAGATAACACTCTTGATAAGGTTTTGAAATAAAAACCTAGGGTGTTTAGGTTAATCCTTGGTTCTAATCACCTCATCATATCACTAGTAAGCATCTCATGTTTATTTTCATCTTACATATTCATTTCATACTCATCTTATCATTTTTGAGCAAAAACATGCAAGACTTGTGTTGTTTATACCATTTTTTTTCTTTGATTTTTAGTGTTTTATACATATAAAGTCATCCTATAATTATTCCCTTGGTATATATTGGTCTTGATGATGTCTAGGAACCCATGACACCCTAAAAAGGTGTATGGTAGGATTAGATTAGTTTTGGAGTTGATTTGAAGGGATTAGAATAGGTTTTGTCCGAGAAAAACTATTTTCGATAAGTATATATTGTGTTCTGTCCTTGTTTTGATTTTCTGGAAAATCCGACAGTAGGCACGAAATTTTGGCCTTGATATTTAGAAAATATACTTTAAAAGCGAATCTTGGCGCTTGAGGCGGTTAAAAACGGAGTTATAACGAAGAAGTTATGAATTTTTCAAGTTTAACGACGAAATATATATTTTTCTGAAATTTCAGCAAAGTGTTTTTGTTTTGTACGAGTCAAAAATGAGCCTTAAGCTTCATAAATTATTTCGACTTGTCAAAAATATATTAGTATATTTTGATCTGACGCTAAGGACGATATAATCGTAGAAAGCGGATTTGAAACGACTAAGATATGCACGTTTTCATAAAATTGCCGTAACTATTATTTTTAGAAAGACTATATTATTTTTACGAGACAAGTGTTACGGTAACTAAAACGACCATGTTGAAGGCTATTTTTAACGATGATGTAGAACTTTTTGTAACGAAATGTCTTCTAATAAAATCGAGATCATCAAGCATATTTTCAAAA
>OU343216.1:109719195-109753880 GCA_910596185.1 Chrysanthemum makinoi | reverse complement strand
TCTAATATTAGTTTGCATCTATAGTTCAGTTGGACATAGGTATTGTTTTGATGTTATTTTGAAATCACTTAAGTATAATTTTGTACTCTGAATCTGAGTTGAGAGCTAAGTAGGGTTGAGTCATTGATCTGAGTTGGAAATTTTGCATATCTGTTTCTCGGTTGTGTTTGATCGTGGGCATAATTGAGATTGAGCCTTGGCTTGTACTTGAAATTTGCATACTTGGTCTTAATAAAGGTCATTTGAATCAAATCAGTCAAAATATTGCATCAGAAGCTTAAAGTCAAAATCAAACTTCAACCGTTTCTAATCTCTTAATCTGTTGAGATTTTTGAAAAACAAAAGCTTATTTTGTGTTTAAAATACATAGAGATAGATTGCATTAGGTTAATTTCATCATATAACATCATAATCTGTCCACAAATTGGATTCAAAGTTCATAAAAGTCAACATAACTAAATCAAAAGTCAAAAAGTTGAAAAACCTGTTTTGAGCCCAACTGAAAGGATTTTTCATGAGCTCATTTCTGAGCCAATCTAAGTGAAATTGTGGGTTCATAAACTTCAGCTGGTCTCATTTCTTATTAGCATTTTGTAGACTTTATCAAATTTTATAAGCTCCAAATGAGCTTGTCCATTTGTTGAAAATGCCCCGTGACAAGGTTTGTCACCGCAGTTTCTCAGTTCTTGCAAGTCTTAAGAGCTCATAAGAGCTTGTTAAAGTCTGGTCTTTGGTTTAGACATAGCCACCCAGGTCTAGTGTAGGTTCCCACTTTTGGTTTTCATTTTCAGCTTATAGAGTAGCTTGTGCTTAAGCTGCAAGTAGGTCCCTTAAACCTGTTTTAGCTCATAAGCTCAAAATCATCAAATCATGGTAGCAAGTGTTTTAAAGGTTTAGGACAGTTGTAACTTGTTTCATTTGGGTAATTTTAGCTTATTGTTGCTTCTGTTTCAGTTTGGTACCTATTTGTGTTCATTTGCTTATTCAAAAGTGCTTATTTATAAGCACTTTGCATAGCAGTTTCATATTCTTGCACACAACCACCTGTTTTTATATTTTTCCTAGATTCACAATATTATTTTAGACTTTTCTAGAATTTTTCAGATTTTTCTAGGTCAATTTGCTATTTTTCTTAATTTAAAACAGTTTTTAAGCATTTTTAATTAGCATTTAATACAAATAAATCAGAAAAGTTTCAAAAAAATAATTTTTCATTTTTATTAGATCAAGATAAATATAAAAAGTCAAAAAAATATTTTTCCAGATTTTTCTTAGTTAAATTTGTATTTTTAACCAATTTAAGTAGTTTTAAATAGTTTTTAATTCATAGAAAATACAAAAATATTCAGAAAAATACAAAAAATAGTTTTGAAAATTCTCTTTTGTTATTTTAGATTTTTCCAAGTCATAATTTCATTTTTCTAGCTTTATTTTATATTTTCTTGTATTTTAGGTTATTATTAAATAGTTAAAAATAGTTTTTAATTAATAATAATTAGATAAATAGTTAAAAAAAATAATTTTCTTTTTCTAAAAATTTTCTTTTATCATTAGGATTGTAAAAATATCATTTTCATATTTTTAGGATTAATACTGCTTCAGTTTCACATTTTCTTGTATATGTCACGTAGTTTTTAATTTAAATTTTATAAAAGAAAAATCAAAAACATCAGTTTAAAAATAGTGATAGCGTTTATTTAATATAGTTAATCTTTTTAATTTCCTTTAATTTGCATTTAAGCCCTGTAATTTAAAACTCTTTTGGGTAATCAATCAAACCCTTTTTCATTCAAATTCTCGATCACTACACGTTTGACTATTCCTCGCACAGCTCGCAGGACATAAATCGAACTGGGAAACACTATACTCTCCTCGATCTTCATTGCATTCTGTGTTCAACTGCTTGAAGTTTCTTACGGTCGCCATTCACAAGTGGGCCGGCATATGCGTGAGAAACTTGGACGGTTGGCACGAATCAAAACCTTTAACCCTGATGTAAATAAATGGTGCGGGGGGGGGTTGGGCTGTTTTGCAAATATTATATATAACAGCTGTTGTATTTTATTAAATTATGACTTCGTTATGCTTTTTCTAGACCCGTGCACCTGAGTTTTTGAAGAAAACGTCGTTCCGAACAACTTTCGTGCTTTAACTTTTTCATGAAACGGACCAGAAATGCATCGAATTGCGTGCCTAAACATTCTGTCACAGAAAGTTTTCGACAGATTTTCAGCATCTTCTTTAGACCGTATCTTTTGACTCGTGTACTCGTTTTAGGTGATTCAAATTGCTATGTTTTCCTTATAAAATCCTTTTTTAACAGTATGCAATTGATATTAAAAGTTAAAACGAAATAGAATGAGTTTAATAGACTTACAAACTTGAGATTCGACTAGAACTAGATTGACTTTCAAATGGAACAAGACTCTTTCCCTCCCCCCAGGCTCTAATTACCCTTCCTTTACTTTACCTTGGGACTTAAGATCAGATTATAAGTGTGTGATTGAGTGGTTTGTTGTTAGAACAAAGAATGAGATGAAAAGTGTGTTTGTGTGATTTATATAGGCAAGGAGGATTTGGGTTTGTGGAAGGTAATTTGGCCACTTACATTAAGTTGTAGCCATAATAAGGAATGTGGTGAAGAACAAGGTGATGTGTAGTATGGTACTTTGTATGTGATGATGTAGGTGGCATGGGTATATGGAGTCCAAGGAGTTATAAGGTGGTGATGCACGAATTGTTTTTATGGTTAAGAAAAATCCATGTAGCCTTGAGGTAAATTTGAAATGTGTATCCAATATTTACGATGAACTTGAAAATTTACATGTGATGAGCTAGTAATTTTTGACCATGTGTTTGAAGATATATGGAACATGATGAGGTAGTACTTATGTGGCTTAATTGTGTTCTTATATATCATAATTATAGTTTAGTTAAATTAAAAATAAGTTAAGGTTAGTTTAGCTTAAGTAAATGACATATTTAATATACATGCATAAGATAGATGTACCACAAGCATTGGAGAGTTGTACCTTAGATTTGTAAATTATAAGAAAATCAAATTTAAAGGCTTGTGCATTATAGGGTTGTACCTTGTGCTTAAAAATAGGTACATTGAGGTTTATAATATGATTTATATAAGTATTAAGCTTGTATGCATTAAAGAATTGTACATGTGCTTGAAAGACTTGTACTCTAGGTATAAAATGTTGTACTTTACCATTTATGAAAAAACGTAGTTATAATAAATTAGGGTTTCATGTAAACTCAAATAAATGGTTAACGTTTAACTTGAAAGTTTAATAGTTGTACGTTAACGTAATAACGTTAAGTGGTAAATAAAAGTTAAAAACTTTTATAGTTTTACATATAAAGATGTTTATGTTTATTAAAGATGTGAGTTTCATCACATTGGCTAGTTGTTGTGATCAAATAAAAGGATATCGTTTCTTAAAAAAAAATTGGACGTAGAAAATGGATAAGTATTCTTTCGTTAGAATATTATATTAGTTTAATACGAGGTGAAATTTACCGGTGGTTACATCTTTTCCCATACTCTTTGACTGATCATGCTACGTCTTGGTTTGATCGACTTCCGAAAAATTTGATTCATACGTTTGAAGAAATGGTTTCTAAGTTTCTGGCAAAGTACTTTCCACCGTCGATGGTGACGAAGTTGAGAAACGATATCAGTAATTTTCGACAATATCCCGATGAATCTTTGTTTGAAGCTTGGGACCGTTATAAGCTTGCTATAGATCGATGTCCGAATCGTAACATGTTGCTTGTCACTCAAATTGATACGTTCTATAACGGTTTGACGTTGAGACACCGTGACACAATCAATGATGCTGCCGGTGGAACTTTCATGAAACGACGTCCCGAGGAATGCTACAATCTTATTGAAAACATGACCACCCATCAAAATTATTGGGATTCTACCGCCGAAAAGGGTGAATCATCTCAGTCAAATACGTCTTCTTCTCTCGAAATAGCCGCTCTGAATAAAAAGTTTGACGAATTTTTAAGGATAAACTCAGATGAATAATCAAAATCAATATCAACAAGTGAAAGCGGTACACCCGACTTCTGAGACTGGAGGAGGTCCTCATCCTTATTCCGAGTGCCCGTTGGCCGGTCGTGCAACGCACATGAGAATGTTTATGCTGCTACAGGAAACTACAATCAACCGCAAGGAGATCAAAATCTTCTTAGCTACCGCTTAATCAATTACCTCGGACCTCCCGGTTTCAACCAACCTCAACACCAAAACCATAATAAAAAATGTTTCAATGGTAATCATAATGTTAATCAAAACCGAGGAGCTAATGTTAATCATGGTAATCAACACTACCAAGCTCCTCCACCTCAAGTTTACCAACAACCACCTCCTTCTCAACAACCTTATCAAGCACCTCATCAAGTTTCTCCGAACAACGAGTTTCTAACTTACATGAAGAACTCCGATAACATCATTAAAAGTTTGCAAACTCAAATCACCAGCATAAGGAATGAATTTGATACGAGTAACAAACAAATGAGTGATATGAGGAATATGTTGGCTAGTTTCCTTCAAGCCAATCAAACGTCTACTTCTTATTCTCAACTCTCAGGGTTCTGGTACTCTTCCAAGTAACACCATTCCAAACCCAAAGGGGGAAATGAAATCCATAACCATTCGAGATGATGGGCCCTCGATGACTACTCCCTCTTCGGTGAGGAGTGTAGCACGAGAGACCGAGGCGACGAAGGGCACGGTAATTACTAGTGATAATGGAAGTGCCAAATACGTCCAACCTCTGGTTGCCAAAGTCCCTTCTATCTCCGTCAAAATGCCAAGTTCAAACTTACGACTGATATGATCAAAGCTGCAGAAAAGATTTATGAAGAAAAATTGGAACAAATTTCAAAGATATCACTTGAGCCTACACCGTCTAATTCTTCCTCGAACCAAGCTCCCTAGAAGCTTGGTGATCCCGGGAAATTTCTCCTTCCTTGCTCTTTAAATGATATCGAGGTGTATAATGCCCTGACCAATGCAGGTGCAAGCATAAGCCTTATGCCTCTTGCAATATATCAGAAGCTTGGATTGAAGAATTTTATACCGACTCATATGACTATCGAATTAGCTAATCGAACAATTGCTCACACGGTTGGTGTAGTCAATGATGTTATGGTACGAGTGGATAAATTCCATTTTCCTGTGGATTTCGCTATAGTTGATATAGAGGTCTACGTCCGAGTCCCTCTCACTCTAGGAAGACCATTCTTGAGAACCGCAAAAGTCCTTGTGGATCACTACCAAGGAATGTTAACAATAAGAAAAGGAAATGAAAAGATAATATTTTATGCTGAGCAAACGTCAAAACCTCCACCCGATGACCATTCTATCCATAGCATTGGTGTGATTGATTTTTCTCAAGAAAGTGGCAATCCCACTTCATCGTCTAACCCAATTATGCCCGATTGTTTCCCGTCTCTCACCGCGGAAAATGACCCCATTTGGGAAGAGATCAAGGCCTTTCTTAATGATGATTCGATTCCCGCTGAGATTGATAATGCTATTTGTGACCCGGAGGAGGACATCCTTTTAATTTAGAAATTGTTATATAATGAGCCGTCTTCTTACCCTCCTTCGATTGATGTTGATAAGTTGGAAAAAGTTGAACCTAAAACGTCTCGAATAGATCTAAGTCTTTCACGGTTTACGATTAAGAGTATGTCGACAATACGAGCTGAACGGAAAAAGAAACAAGAAAAGGAGTCTACAACGGTAGTGGTGGAAACTGCTAGCTCTAAGAGCACACCACTTGTTCCACTTCCGATTTCTATCGACCTTTCTTTGAGTGGCAATACCAATCCGTCTTCTGAAAAAATCATTTCTGATTCTTCTCCTTCCCTCATTCCGTTTGAGGGGAGTGATTCTATCATGGAAGAGATTGAGGTTTATTTGAATAGCGATTCAGTTTCATCGGAAATTGATTATGCCGATATTGACATCGAGGGAGACATTCGTTTGATTGAAGAAATGCTTAAAATGGACTCTTATCTCCCTCCGAAAGAAAGTAAAGAAGTCCAACCATCTACTAAGCCTTCGGAGCCCGAGCTCACGGATTCTTCTATCGATCTACTTCTTGAGAAGTTCGCCAATGAACTTGTTTCCACCGACTCGACTCCTTCCGATAATGAAGAAAAAGAATATGATGATCCATTTTACTCGAAGAAAGAAAAGGAAGTGAAGATTTCGATTTATGAACTTGTTGATTCAGAGGTCCCACACTATTTCTTATCCGAGAGTAATTCCTCTCCTCGTGAGGATTTTCACGTAGATGATGCTTTGATTTCATTCCTCTTCGAGGACAAGATTTTTAACCCTGGGATACTCATCATAGAGGAATTTCATATCACAAAAGATAAGTGGAAAAAGGATCCTCTCTTGGATGCCTTCATGCTTGAGCCTTCAAGAAACATTTCTCTGTACCATGGACTCCCTTCTTCTATGGAGTATTCTTATTGTGATCCGTCATCCCGTCTTCCGCTCGCTAAACCAACGGATGATGGATCACTCTTTCTTGATAAACCTTTTGTAAGTTTGGGAGGATTTAACCTTTATGTGCTGGAGCCCGAAATTTTCTTTCCCTCCCAACCCACCCTTTCTCTTTCCCTCTGGAGTGAGGATACCATCTTTGATCCGGTACCCTCCGCTTGTTGCCCCAAGGACAAATGATTTCGAACGAGTCAAAGCTAGCGACTTCGGTGATCAAAAACAAGTGGCAGCGTGGGAGGCACCCCATGCTTATCTCTATCTTCTTTCTATTTTCTAATAAGTGACATGAAGGGGTTAGCCTCTTCGATTTCTTGTGTTTGGTTGTTTGTGATGTTTTGTCCAGGATTTCACCGATATGAAGACTCTCGTGCTCGAAGTTTGTCTTTTTTCCACTCGAGTTTCATGATCGATGCTGATGGAAATCCTATATCCGAAATCTTATCGACTAACGTTTATCTTTGAGCATACTTAATAAACGGCTTTTAGATTTTCGTTATTCCCTTGCCTTTAAACATTGAGGACAATGTTTCGTTTTAGTCTGGGGTAGGGTAATCTTGCTTATTTTTGATGTGTACTCTCGCAACCCCGTTTTTCCTTAGAAAATAAAAAAATTGTGCAAAAATGTGAAAATTTTCAAAATTTTTGTTAAGCTTTTGCTAGTTTTATGATTGAAAAGTCCTTGCGAGTTTCTTAGAAGTTACTTTAAATATGCGTTTTCTTGAAATAGTCTTTGCTAATTGCTTAGAAAAGAGGCTATAAAATGCGATTCTAGTTCACAAGGTCAAGAATTTGCAAGTCTCCCTAAGTGATTTTAAATATGCGAAGCTTGAACAAGAATTTGCTAGTTTCTAATAAGTGACTTTAAAAATGCGAGACATGAGATTATTTGACGAAACATTAGCTAAGTTAATATATGTTTTGACACCTTGTTGACTTTCTTTCTGGGTGAGAGTAGGAATAGAATTCTGACTTGACCGGGCGTGTTGAGCCCTAGCTTGTTCCCTTAACCATAGATAATCTAAAATTATCGGCTAAGAATCCGTGGATCTCATTATTTGAGATTTTAAATTTGCGGAGATCGAGGAATGATAGAGTTACTTATAGGTTTAGATGCTAAGTGTGGAGTAGATGGTTCTATTTAGAGCTCATCGAAGGTACTTGTAGCTTTTTGTTCCCACAAAATTGTCTCACCCCATATCTGTGAAAAAATAATTAGAGATGTTTAGTTTTTGGCGATAGTTAGTTCTTTATCTTCTTTAGAAAATTCTTGCCCATGAGAGTTGGGTACACATCGAGGTACTGTCAGTGTTGCGGTATAAAAGTCGTAGGATTCGGAGTTTGGGACAATAATTACCATGAAAAAAAGCCCAAATGTATTAAAGTGAAAAATCCAAAGCCATAAAAGTTTTCTATGTCCGACGGTATCCCCGTTGTCATGGACTTCTAAAGAGGTTGAGGAAAAATCCAAAGTCATAATAAGACTTCTTATAAAACGGTAATCCCGTTGAGTTAGTGGTTGAAAAGACCAAGGGCCTAAATTGAAAAAATGCAAATGTGCTGAAATAGTGTTAAGCCAAAATTTGAATCCGGGAGATATCTAAATAAAGCTTCTGTCTCTCGACTGATGAGTTGTTTTGGTCGCCATAAAAAGGATATATCCCTAAATCGTGCGAAATTAGGACCTTGATGTGGACCTCATTCTTGTGTGCAACGGTTTTCGAGGGAAGATAGATAACTAATTAGCGACTTAGCTTCATATCTTTATCGGAATAAAAAATTATCAAAACGAGAAATTTGAAGAAATTCATTTCTCACAAAAATAAAATAAATATTGGAAAAATAGGAAAATGGGGGCAAGAGGTAATTACACAAGTTACTTCCATGGGTAGTGTTAGCATCTAAAATCATACTTAACAATGATTTTGATTTTACACTTAGTTTGGGGACTTGTGAAAAATCAGGGACGATGTATTCTATCTGTACCGTCACTTCACGCTGGGTTGTGTTTCCTACTTTGTGATCCTAAAATGTCGTTTGAAAAATGTTGGAGTTATTGATCGACATGAAAGTTCAACAAACCTTCACTCATAATCAGAATTTGCTTGATCATAATATTTATATGTGATATAAAAGGTAAACGGGGAGTTTTTAGAATTAAGGGTTTCTTAATCTCTTTCGAAATCTTTAGTTTTAAAAGTGTTAGTTGATTACATTATGTGGGGACACGAAAATCAGAACCAAGAAAGAGCCGTTTATTGCTAATATTTGCTGTTTTCTTAAGTTTATACATGTGCAGGTACAAATATGTCAAAACACACAAAAGAAAGCCAAATCTGACAAAAACCCGAGCACGAGAGATAAAGAGTGCTAAAGTTGAGCCGGAAGGTCAGAATTGAGAATTTGTGAAGATTTTTATGCTGAGAGGATGATTTATGAAAGATTTGTTCAACTTTAATAAAATGTCAGAATAAGTCCCTCAAGTTTTAGGATTTGGCAAAAAATACCCTTGAAGATTCAAATTGGCAAAAATGGTCGTTGGATTATTTGAGATTTACAAAAAAGGCCCTTGGATTATATTATCAGAAGTTACACATTTGGTCCTTTAAAAATCAGATTGTACACTTTTAGTCCTTATATTATTACACATATCCAATCTTTAGTCCAAGTCCATGATCTACACCATTAAGCCAAAAATAAATTCCAAAGCCCAATCACTCAAGCCCAAGTCAACACTGGTCAACTAACACTAATAAACATTTGAACCTTTCACTTGAGTTTGAACCTAGTCACTAATCATTCGAACCGCCTCCCACATGATCAAAAAGTCTACAACAATTAAAAAATATTAAAATAGCCAAACTCTTTTACCCGCGATTCCATTTGCCCCAATTCTTATTTATCCAGTTAAAATGAAGAACCCTAATTGCCCTTTGCAACAATTAGCCAAATTACTTAAATTAAGGGTAAATGTGTACTTTCGTCTGACAAGACTGACACACGGAATGTCACGCTGGAAATTCGTGTGTCATTCATCCCATTCCCTTGCTTCTGATTTGCTGGAGATGCATGGAATGATTAATCCAATGGTCTAAATTGATGGGATGAGGTGGAAGATTGATTTGGGGGTTGAGAGATGCCAAGAGAAAGCATAGATTGCCAGCTTCCAGACCCTTCTTCAGCTCAAGCTTTTCCTATAAATAGGACCCTTTATTTCACAATGTATTCAAGTAGTGTAGTGAAGTTTCTGAGTAGTATCATTAGTTTTTAAATTGTTTTAAATATTTTAGTTTAATTATTGAATTTGTATTTCAGTTTGTACTCAACTTTCATTAATAAAATAGATTTTAGCTTTAATTCATATTTCACTTTTGATCTCTGTTTTTATGATTTTAATTGCTTAATTTCATTACTGTTTGATTACTTAGCTTATTTCAAATCATGTTTATCTTAAAAATCCTACACATAAAAATCACAAAAAAATAAAAAATACTTCAAAAATACAAAAAAATCTTAAGTTTGTTTTCTGGTTTAACTTAGTTTATGTTTTTGTAATCATAAGCTCTTATAAGCTTATCTAAAGCTTACTTAGTGCTTATCTAAGGTTCTTACTTAGTAACTACTCTTGTTAGGAATTAGAAATTCCCGGTATTAAAGAGTCGGTCACCTCAAGTATATGTAATCGTTAGAATGCTCGTAGTCATAGTTATATTTAGTTAAGTAGTATTGTGATAAGTAACACCGTGGACCGGACTAAGACGGTCTTTACCCACTTTGTATGCCCTGATCCACACCGTTGTGTGGCTTTTATGTAAGACTATAAATACTCTCTACCTCCCAAGGTAGAGAGTTGGAGCTCATAATAATATCTTTCACTTTCTCTCACTAAGTTCCCTAAACCTCTAACTTTCTCTCTCTAGAATTCCATTTATACCACTTGTGTTAATGGTTTGATGTGTTTGTGAAATCCAATATCCAACAATTGGTATCAAGAGCCATGGTTAGATCATATCTTACACATTTTTGGATTTCTAGTGGTTTTTGAGTTTGAAAAATTTTAGTGGTTTGTGCATCATTTGGTTGATTTCTAGTGTTAAAGTTTGGATTTTGTTAGTACTTTTATGTTTAGAATCATCACAAGTGTTTAGGTTTTCATTTGGTAAGCTTGAATCATCTTGGTTGGGTTGTTTTTGGATTGAAAAGTGATGTTTATGTGGTTTTCCTTGCTAGCGACTTGACACACGGACTTCTTTCTTCGTAGCGACTTGCTTTACAATTTGTAGCGAAGTTACGCTTTGGAGCTAGCGACTTAGATCTAGCGATTACAAGACAAGTAGTGGACTCTCCACTACGGGTAGCAACTTGGTGGTAGCGACTTGGTCTGTAGCGAGTTGCTCTTTAGCGACTTGTATCTGTAGCGACTTGAGTAGCTTAATTGTCGCCAAAATTTTGCTAGCGACTTAAAGCTTAGCGATACTACTTAGCGACTTGCAATTGTTTAGCGACTTGGTGGTATAGCGAATTAGGTGTTAGCTACTAGGATTAGCGACTTGTACTTAGCTTAACTTGATGTTGATTTAAACTTGGGATTATTACTATTTAGCTTAGCTTGAGTTGGTTCATTATCTTCTAGCTTACTTGGGTGATTGCTTATGGTTTTCTCTTGATTTAGTAAAATCTCGTGAAAGAATCTATTTCTCGGTTTAATCATAGAGTTATAAAATCCCTCTGTTAACATGTCTACCAACGTTCCTACTATCATCTCCACTGCGAGGATGTTCAAGCTGGGTCGATACTCGCCCACCCATGCTTGACAGAATCCACTACGATTCTTGGGCTCAACGAATCAGATTGTACCGCCTTGGAAAGGAAAATGGTGTCAACATTCTCAAATCCATTGATGAAGGACCATATCGAGTTGAGACGACTAGAGACATACTTGATACTAATGAAGATGGTACTTCTGTTTACGGAATGGACAGACCTAAAATGTATGATGAGCTTGAGGATAAGGATAAAAAGAGATTCGATGCGGATATCGTGGCTTCAAACATTGTTCTTCAAGGTCTTCCTAAAGACATCTACAAGTTGATCAATCACAACACCGATGCAAAGGCAGTTTGGGATAATGTTAAGATGCTTCTCTCGGTTCAATTAACTATGGAAGACAGAGAATCCCAACTCTATGACTAATTTGAACACTTCAAGATGAAACCAGATGAGAATGTCTATGAGTACTATGTGAGATTTCATAAGTTAGTGAATGACATGAGGAACATCAGAATGACTATGCCTAACATTCATTTGAACTCAAAATTTGTGAACAACATGAATCCCGAATGGCACAAGTTTGTCACCGCTGTGAAGCTCACTAAAGGATTGAAGAATACAAACTATGAGCAACTCTATGCCTTCCTCCTTCAGAATGAGAGACATGCTATGTTTGAAAAATTGATTCTCAATCAGCTCAAAACCAACCGTGGAGAGACAAGCTCGTCTAATGACTCAACTGCCTTCTACTCAAACATCCGAATCACAACCAAAGCATCACAAGTCATACCCTTGGGTAATGGTAATCACAAACTCATTCCCGATCCTATGTTCAAACAAGCCGATGCCGATGCACACGCGGTAACTTCATTAATCAACTAGCTCTTCCGATTAGTCAAAACATGAATTCTCTCCCACAAACCAACAACAACCTCGAAAGCATCTAACCCACACAATCAAGCCACTGTTAAAGATGGAAGGATCGTGGTGCAACCAGCTCAGAAAGACAAGATGATCGGGAAGAGGTGGAGGTAGAGGTTATGTTGGCAATCAGAATCGAGGAAGGAATGGTAACCAAGGTCAAGCTAAGCCGATCAAATGTTATAACTGTGGTGGTGAGGGACACATTGCAAGGAACTGCACATCTCCAAAGCGCCCACGAACGCCGATTACTTCAGAGATAAGATGTTGCTGGTACAAGCTCAGGACAATGGTGTTGCTTTGGATGAAGAGGAATTGTTGTTTCTAGCTGAGGGCAATGCCAAGACCTATGATGTAGATGTGGATGAGCACCTATTCAGAGATAGGTCACAATCATCAGAATGCCTTTCAAGTCGTTGATTGTGATGCATACGACTCTGATGTGGATGATGGACCTATGGCACACACAATTTTTATGGCTAGCATTTCTCCAATGGTTTCTCCCAAGGTCTCTTCTTCACCACTAGCTGGCCCATCCCAAGACAAACTCATCTAAGAGGTATTAAAACTATAATGATAATGATGTGCAAAAGATGCATGACAAAGTACAATCAAATGAAACTATTGAATCAAATGTTGAAAATATGGGTAATATCGATATTATCCCATATGATCAATACGTGAAACAAAGTGAAAGTGAAGGTGTACCAAGTGATGCATCTTCCGCATCAACAATGACTATGTTTTTGATGAATACACCGCATGTGCCCCTCGATGATTCCGTAATTTCGAACTAAATGCCTATAAAGAACGTGTTGCTATTTATGAACAACGTGCTAAATTTGAGTTGACCACTCGTGAGCAGGAATTGGATGACCAAGTGCGCATACATTAGAAAAGTAATTTTAGAGAAGAAGTATTGAAACAAGAATTAAATTCCTTGCAAGAAAAACTTTCTAAAACCGCTAAGCAAAAACAAGAACTTCAAGAAAATGTGAAAATGCTTAAGCAAGAATTTAATGCAAAGGAATCAAAACTCTTGAGAGATTTTTCTAATCCGAAAACTTTGAAAAACAAACTTGAGAACAAGTTGTACATACAAGGAAACACCATTCGATCGCCACATGGTCACTAAACATAGAGTTCTAAGCGATAAGCATAGTGTTCCCATTGTTGATAAACCCAACCCCGAAAGTACGGAAAGATAGCTAAAAGCGCTCAAAGTGTGATCTATGATGGCAATGAGATTCTTAAACCTAGACGAAACCTAGTTGCGCTTGAGTGCACCGAGGAAGATAAGAAATCGATGAAGTCACTAGGGAAAGGATGAACAAAAAATTAGATGATCCTAAATGCAAAGAGAAAAAATAATTATCACTCCCCATGACTACAAGAAGGAAAACTGGATTTCCTGGAACATGTTTAAGCCTCGCACATTGTTGACTCCTAACAAGTTTTTCGGAAAAAGGATTTAGATAAGCGTAAAGTGAAAATATTGTTGAAACAAACCCTCCCCTATGGAAAATGCCTAGAGCAACTGTGTATCCTCCTAATACACCAATGCATCTTGTTCCTAGAACAATTGCCACTAAAAGCAAGACCTTAATTAGCCAATATGTTATATTTCAACTATTTGTTGATTTTGAGAAAACTTGCAAGAAAAGGATCACACCCACGGTATAACGGAAGGAGAAAGGGGTTTTGAGCAAATGAAAGAATGTTATTTAACCGAGGTCATGCCTTTCTTTAAACTTCTAAAAGATCACTTTGAGAGTCTTAAAAAAGGGATAGAAACGATATCAAGGGAATGGAAAAGGAATTTGATGCAATGGTAGTTGAAGTTAGTGATTATGAGCGTGCACTAAAATATAATGAGATTGAGAGGAAGAACTTGCATACCTTAAATGAGACTCTTATTACTGAATGTGTTGCTCAAGATATCTTTTTCACTTCAAATTGCTCTATTAATGCTTCCAAATTTCATGAACTATCTGTGGCCCTGAAAGTCTCCCATGATCGTGTCATTGAGCTTGAAAAACTAATTCTAAACTAAACGAGAAAATTGAACTCGATGATCACGACAATTTGGTTAAACATTTTTCTAAACTAGAAGTTGAGCATTTTAATTTACAACTAAAATATCAACATCTTAAAGAAAATGTCAAAACCTCAAAATATCAAGACATCTCGATGCTCCGAGTTTGATGCGCTTTTCAAATTAACAAACGTGATGAACAGATTCAAGCTCTGCAACACGATCGTAAAGTTGAAAGCCCAAATCTCTCAATTAAAGGGTCAAACGAACAATATGACAGGCTCCCAAATGCCTCCTCCTTTAGATTCTCCGAATTCTCAAACTTTTCATCTTCAAAACTTAGTTGATGCCTTACAAAAGGAAAACAAGAGTTTTCTAGAAGAAAATGAAAAAGTTAAACGACATTTTAAAGAGTTATATGATTCAATAAAAGTCACCGTGACCAAAACAACGAAAAAATAACGTCTTTACAAAAGGAAATTGAGAATCTTAGAAGTCGTGGAAATGGGAAACCGCCACTTGTTTTCAATAAGAATGTTGTCTCAAAGTCACCCTTAGATCAAATACACTCGTGATGCTTAAATATATTCCTCCTCATCTTAGGAATAATGAACATGCTTTTCATGAATATTGTGCTCACCTTAAGGATAGTCTAGAATGTCTCCGTGAGATTGTCGAAGAGGATTTCATTAACAAACCTCTTGATAGTGAAATTAGGTTTGCTTGCCTCCATGCCAAACGATCTCAAGAGTTGCTAGAATGTGTAATTGCAACATGTCCCAAATCCTTAACCTTAGGTGCAAAAGGCAAAGCCGTGATGCCTTGTTCTATGCCTAGTGCCAAGCAGGAAATCCGTTCTATGCCCAGCCTTAAGAAAGGAAACACTAATGTGCCTTCAAGTAGTTCAGATTCCGGATATGTTAGTGCTAAGAAAGTGAACTTTAGTGTGCCGCAAAAGCTCAAATCACAGTCTTAAGAAAGTATACACTAATGTGCCTTCTAGTACTTCAGATCCTTGCACATCAAGTTCAGGAATGCAAAATTAGATCAACCAACTAATGTTCCCATTCCCTCTACAGAGTAATCAAGTGACTTTAAAGCGAAAGGTGTCAAAGTCTCAAGACAATACAAGGAATGATAGGACCTTGCAAGCTAAGAATGTGCATTGGAAGAGAGTAGAAGACCAATCTAGGAACTTTAAGCTTGAGTTGAATAAAACGAATCGTGTTGATTCAAGTATTAGCCTTAGGCGCATCGTAATTAATTCAATTCGATACTATTTGCAAACCTTGTAATGATGTCGCTTGAATTCTTGCTAATCATGAATGTGGTGTGAATGCTTTGTCTAATGCTGTCAAATGCCCACTTAAAATTGTTAATGCTAATAATCGTGCAAATAAGGCAAAAAGGCAAAAACGAAAGATTGTTAGAAAAAAGTGGAAACCCACAGGAAGAACTTTTATAAAGATAGGTTATTATTGGATACCTTTTGGCCATAAGAATAATCAGCTTTGTTCTCAAACTGCTAAGATTATGCCCACTAGAAAATGGATGCCTCGGTAGAACTATTCCCTTAAGAAGTGAACATACTTTGAATAGGTCAAATACGACACCAAAGATTGCATCTATTCCCAATGATTCCATTGCTTCTACCGATATGGATGTTTCGCTTTTCGATGTGGGTGTTCCACCATCGTTAGCATTAACCAAGTGGAACCCATTCTTGCATGGGGATCCCAATTATCCGCTTATCCATTCTTGTCTGTTCAACGCAGATCATTCAAATCGCTCGCGTGGTACCTGGACTCGAGCCGCTCCAAGCATATGACCGAGACCGTCGCTGCTCATGAACTTCGTGAGCAAATTCATCGGGACAGCTTAGATTCGTAATGATCATTTCGTGCAATTAAGGGTTATGGTGATTATGTTGTTGGTGATAGTGTTATCTCTAGAGTATACTATGTTTAAGGTCTTGGTCATAACTCTCTCTTGGTCAATTTCGGACTCGATCTAGAAGTAGCCTTCCGAAAACATACTTGTTTTGTTAGAGAACTTGATGGTAAGGAACTTTTAAGAGGAACTCGTGGTTCAAATCTTTACACCATCTCTATAGATGATATGATGAAGTCTTCTCCAATTTGCTTGTTGTCAAAGGCTTCTAAAACAAAGTCATGGTTATGGCATCGACGTCTCAATCACTTGAACTTCGGCACCATCAATGATCTCTCCATAAAGGACTTAGTTGTAGGTTTACCTCACTAAAGTATGAAAAGGATCATCTTTGTTCAGATGTCAATTGGGAAAAGCAAAAGTATGCCCATAAACCCAAACCTACTAACTCGTCACGTAGTTCTTCATACATGATTCATATGGATTTATGTGGACCAATGAGAGTGCCGAATATCTTTGGGAAGAAATATGTGTTAGTTGTGGTTGATGATTACTCTAGATTCACCTGGGTCAAGTTCTTAAGGACAAAGGATGAAACTCCGAATATCATCATCAAACTCATCAAACAAATGCATGTTCGACTTAACAAAACCGCCGTAATTATCGACGCATAATGGAACCTGAAGTTTGTTAACAAACAACTTAGTGAATTCTATGAAAGCATTGGAATCAGCCATCAAAGAAGTGTTCCACTAACTCCTCAACGTAACGGTGTAGTTGAAAGACTAAATCGAACTCTTGTTGAAGCCGCTAGAACAATGCTGATTTACTCAAAGGTTCCAATGTTTCTCTGGGCTGAAGCTATTGCCACTGCATGCTACACACAAAATCGCCCTCGATTCACATCGCTCATGGAAAACTCCATATGAACTTGTCCACAACAAAAAAACCTAATCTCTCTTTCCTTCGTGTGTTTGGTGCATTGTGTTATCCAACTAATGAGGGTCAAGACTTAGAAAAACTTAGGGCTAAAGACATTGGAGTATTTGTAGGATATGCACCAAACAAAAAGGGATACCGAATCTACAACAAAAGAACCCGAAACATCATGGAAACAATTCACGCTACGCTTGATGAGTCTGACCGGTCAAATGGCTCCCGACACTCCGTACCAGACCCGCGACTTCAAAACATCCCATTGGTTCATCCCTTGTTCCAAACTCTTCTCAAGAAACTCCATATGTACCTCCATCTCAAGATGATTTAAAGAAATTGTTTGATCCTATGTTTGATGAACTTTATGATTCAATTACTAATGAGGTGTTGATCCCTACAACAGAAGATGCTCATATTCCTGTGAATGAAGTCAATCCTTCAGTCTCAATATCTTTAAGTCAAGAAGCACCGCCGCCGATCCTTCGCCTCATCAACAAATCATCATTCTTCAAATGTACATCATGGAAATGTTTCTTGCATCAATGATGAAGTTAATCCCTTTGCTACTCCCGAAGATGCTCCATTTGAAAACATATTTGCTCCTCAATCATCATCGAACCATCTTCTTCGTGAGACATCGACTCCTACCTCACCTCAACAACGCCACATGAACACCTCGTAAAATTGACTCACGATCATCCATTAGACAACATCATTGGAAATCCCTCTCGCCCCAGATCAACCCGAAACAACTTGCAACCGATGCCTTATGGTGCTTCTTCAACTCCGTACTATCTAAGATCGAACCAAAAGATGTTAAAACCGCCATGAATGAAGATAGCCGGTTCAATGCCATGCAAGATGAAATTCATGAGTTTGATCGACTTGATGTATGGGAGTTAGTACCGCTCACTGTGCTATGATTATTGCTCTTAAATGGATCTTCAAAGTGAAACTTGATGAGCATGGTGATGTGTTGAAGAACAAGGCTCGATTAGTTGCTAAAGGATACCGCCAAGAGGAGGGTATTGACTTTGAAGAATCTTTTGCTCCAGTTGCTCGAATCGAGGCAATCGAATCTTTTCGCTAATGCCGCTAGTAAGAACATGGTAGTCTATCAGATGGATGTGAAAACGGCATTTCGAACGGAGATCTTAAAGAAGTCGCCTACGCCACCAACCTGAAGGATTTGTGAATCAAGAGCATCCTACTCACGCTTATCGAAGAAGGCTCTTTACGGTTTAAAGCAAGCTCCAAGGGCATGGTATGATATACTGTCAAAGTTTCTTCTATCAACCGGATTTAGCAAAGGAGCAGTTGATCAAACATTGTTCACCAGAAGTCGTGCAAACATTTAACTCATGTTCAAATTTATGTTGATGATATTATTTTTGCCTCGACAGGCCCAATGGAATGTGATCGTTTTCAAATGAAATGAGTTCAAAATTTCAAATGTCAATGATGGGACAAATGTCATTTTTCTTGGGATTACAAATTTCACAAAGTCCCGGAGGCATTTTCATAAATCAATCTAAATATGCAACTGAGATCTTAAAGAAATTTGGATTTGATTCAAGTGACCCTGTTGACACCCCCATGATTGATCGAACCAAACTAGATGAGGACCACTCAGGGATCATGATTGACCAAACAAAATATCGTAGTATGATTGGATCCCCGATGTACCTCATGCTAGTAGACCGCATATCTTGTTCGCCGCTTGCATGTGTGCTAGATACCGTGCTAAGCCTACTAAAAAGCACCTTGAAGCGCTTAAACGGGTCTTTCGGTATCTCCAAGGAACCATCAATATGGGTCTTTGGTACCCTAAGGACACCGGTATGTCACTAACGCCTATGCAGATGCCGATCATGCAGTTGTCAAGATACTCGCCGGCATATGGAGGTGCTCAGCTTTGGGTGATAAGCTTGTGAGCTGGTCTTCAAAGAAGCAAATGAGTACTTCTATTTCCTCTACAGAGAAAGAATACATAGCCATGTCATCTGTTGTGCTCAAATCTTATGGATGAGATCTCAATTATCTGACTATGGCTTTGTATACAACAAAATCCCTCTACATGATAATAAAAGTGCTATTGCTCTCTCATGCAACAACGCTCAACACTCAAGAGCAAAGCATATCGACATTCGACATCATTTCATCGGGGAACAAGTGGAAAAAGGTGTGGTGGAACTCTATTTTGTGAGGTCTCAATATCGCTAGCGACATCTTCACCAAAGCTCTTCCAAGAGAACGTTTTGAGTTTATTCTTCCTCGACTTGGCTTGAAAAGTCTTCAACCGTAAACACTCAAACGCCTTCGAGGAAGACGAGGAGTAAAGGTCTATCTTCATCTATCTCTTGTATATATCTATTCGAAAATAAAAATACAAAATTATAAAACCTTCAAAATCCATAAAAATATGAAAAATTCGAAAAATCTTCAAAAATATTGTCATTTTGTCATGCTTTTTCTCGGTTCGATAATATCTACGGTCTTTGTGCTGTCATTCAAAGAATGACACGATACTTTAGATGTTGTTCAATTCCAAAAATTTGAGAGAAAGAGAAATAATGGTTTATTGTCATTTGCAAATAACCCGCTTTTCAAAGAAAGAACAGAGCCATACTTTATCATGTTTTCAAAATTCCATGCTCTGATTCTATAAACATTTATCTGCTGAAAACTAATGCTTTGAAAAATAACTCAGTCTCTATTTTTGATAATCATCTCGACTTATTTGTCAAAATATCAATCTCTCAATCAACAACCTATGTCATTGATTGAGGGGAGAATGATTTCAATTAAATTAAAAAGTTATTTGGCATTAAATTGTTTTCAAAAGATATTCATGCATGTTTTATCAATGGAGTTTAAAGTCTTAAAATCCGATCATTATCAGCTAAAACGCTTTCATAATCAAGTCACAATTCTCCTTAAAAGCTTTCAAAATCAATTTAAATCTATAAGAGATCACAAATCTCAAATGATTTGATAATTGTGATCGGGGAGAATGTGTGATTTAAATTGGATTTAAACCGATAATTCGTAAATGGTTTTATAAGGATGTACAAGCTCTCCTTCCCACATGTGACAAACGATTTCAAATTTTCCATGCACATGTTGAGGGGAGCATCTATCTTAAACCTATGATTTGAAACGTGATAACTTATCTCAAGGTGCAGGTTTCCTCTAGTATGTGCAAAACTCTTTTCAAATCTCGAGGCACATATTGAGGGGAGCAAAATCATGAAAACCTCATCCTTCCCAAAATGCTTTATCTACTTGATTCGATTAGGGAAGTGATGTTGATATTTTTGAAAATGGTAATCAAAGAAGTTAATTCTTTCTCTTGCCTCCGTGTGGAAAACTATTTCAAATACTTGATTCACATGTTGAGGGGGAGTTCTTTTTCTAAAAATATCAAAAACAATTCATGTACAAAATGCTTTGATAAAATATCATAAGTATCTGGATTGATTTTCAAATGGTTTTCAATTGGTTCCTATGGCAGATGAACAATACCAAAAGACCGACCAACTTTACATTATGTATGGTGATATAAGGACGATAAGGTTAGGTATGTGTTCCCATGATCCGCCAGAACCGGAGGGATCTACCAATGGACTATCCACTAGTTAGTGTAGAGTTCTTAGGTATGATGATAAAAGGAGAAAAATGAGATATGGGTAGAGTGCGGACTAAGATCGAGCTAGTAATCGAATAAACCCAACAAGGTTCTAGTTATGAAGTCTCGGTAAGCACTCAAGGGGTTGAAGAATGAAAAAGAATTGAATGAGAAAAGGGTGAAAACAAATAGCCCTCTATTTATTCAACCTTAGGCGTAAACCGGTTCAATTCATATGCTACTGATGGTAACATCGGTATTGAAGACAAGACGCCATGGACCCAAAGGACGACCGCACTTCAACTTTCCAAACCACTCAAGTTCCTCTTAAAAGGACTTGTTTCATTCTCACGGGAACCGACATTATCTATCGACTTTCTCTTAGAGATTGTTGATATTGAAGGAGGAGACCCTCTCCCTAGTCTCCTATATAGGATCCAAATATGCACAAATTGAGTCTAGTGCCACGAGATCATCAATAAATCTCATTAGGACACTTTCAATGAAGACTCTCTGCTTCACACAATGTGGAAAGAGAGATTATATCTTGAGTCCTACACATTTATCCTTGTGGTATTGCCGTAACATCCGAAAGTGATATGCAACATATTCACAATGAAGATGGAAAGCCTTCTCGAGCCAACATCTAACAAGCTCCTGGTAGGTGGCATGTGAGATCTATTATACAGACAACCATGTGACAACCGAACGTAAACAATGGGGCGATTCATTCTTTTGAATCAATCCCGTTCAGTTATGGATTGACGGATACCTTTGAAAACCGGTCTTTGTGCTTTAAAACTCTTTTCATTAGCACGTCGACCGTGTACTAATTTTTCAAATCAAAAGGTGTTTTATGATTGATAATTGATTTTCATTAAAACCTTCGTTATATTGCAAAACAATTTCTATTGAGCAATACACGATTGTTTTTCAAATCTCTTTTCATCAATCTGGACGAAATTGGTTCACTCACTCGTTGTCTTCTTTGAGACGCTCCGGTTTGAGAACGCCTAGAGCAAACGAAACCTCCAAGGAAATTCTTCGAATTATACCGATCACATGCAGTACTTGTACCGATCAACGGGAACCGTGGGGTGTACTCAATTCATCGAAGTGATCAAAGACACTTTCGGCGCTTTATTGCTAACTGCCTTATGCAGTACACCCCGACGCTTGCGTGATCGTAATGAAGCGGTCAATCCATAGCCGCATGCTCACACAACACATTCATATCAAAAGAAATCATGATTGGTGCATCAATGACTCTGATATTATAACTCCATGCTTCTCGCTACGCCGCCAATATCATGAATCAACTAATGCTTCCGCTACTCTGATGAGAAGATATCATGATCCATAATGTGAGCATGTCGGTCCGAAAGTCACAACATCACATAATACCAACACCACAATGGATGTATCAGAGATTTTCTACTAGCCGATGATCTCAAAGCCGGCTCAACATTATTATCACGCGGATCAAGAAAAGACCTCCACTTGGATTAACCAAACATGCAATGAGTGGAATCAATGACTACGAGCTTTTGAGCAAAGTACTACATCAAGAATGCAAGATCAATTGTTAATGTAATATCTGATTGTATTCAATGTCATTTTAGTATATGTTTGAGGTGACCTCCCTTAGGGGAGATTGTTAGGAATTAGAAATTCCGGTATTAAAGAGTCGGTCACCTCAAGTATATGTAATCGTTAGAATGCTCGTAGTCATAGTTATATTTAGTTAAGTAGTATTTAGTTAAGTAACACCGTGGAGGACGGACGGTCTTTACCCATGTATGCCCGATCCACGCTCGCTGTGTGGCATTTATGTAAGACTATAAATACTCTCTAACTCCCAAGGTAGAGAGTTGGAGCTCATAATAATATCTTTCACTTTCTCTCACTAAGTTACCTAAACCTCTAACTTTCTCTCTCTAGAATTCCACTTATACGCCCACTTGTGTTAATGGTTTGATGTGTTTGTGAAATCTGATATCCAACAACTCTCAATTTCACTTAGTCAACAAAAGTTGAACTGTTACATAGAAGATTAGATCAAACTGGATTGCTGATATGATGATGAAAATGGGTTGATATTGAGTTGGATTTGGGATGAAAACAGTTTAGGTAGTGTAATTTACTCCTCATTTGCAAAACATAGTGGTTGGACTATTGTAAGTTCATTTATTATTTCACTTCTTTTGAATCTGCCATTAGATTAGTTCATATATTGCTTCTATTTAGTTTAATCTAGTGTAATTAGTAGTAATTTAGCTTGTTTGATTGTTTTTTAGTCTAATTCTAGGTTTATTCATTAACTGCATAATCTTAGTACTTATCTCAAGATAAAAATAGGTTGGATAGCTATGTGTTCATTCACCGCTCTAATAGGTCCTGAGTGTTAGGCTTGAGTGATTAAACTGATGGTGTAAATAAATTCTGGATTTGAGTTTGATATAGGAAAATTTACAAAACAGATTCATAACCAGTGTTTGGTATAAGCCATAATTTGGAGTTCTAGTACTTATCAGTGGTTAGACTCAGTTGCTTAAGTCTCATTTAGTTTCACTGTAGTCATTTGAGTGAGTCATTTGCATATTAGAACAGCAATAGTCAAACTTGCATCATTTCTTCTCTTGTGTTCATTTCTGTTACAATTAGTTAGTGTAATCTTGCATTTAGGTTCACTAATAGTTAAAATAGCTTGCATTAGGTTTATTTCAACATTTAACATCATTTTTATTAAGAATCATAAGCGCAAATCTTATTATAGTCAACTTTCTTAAATCTGTCAAAAAAGTCAAAAGTTGTTCAACTAGTTTAAAAGCAAAACTTTGTGGATTTTTAATGAGTTTATTTCTTGTCTATATCAGTTGAGATTTTGGATTTATAAACTTGAGTTGGCTGTTTTTCAAAGTACCATTTTAGTATAATTTTTAGAAATTTTATAAGCACTAAATTAGTTTGGTTTTTAGGCCATAACTGCCCTGTGCACACTCTCAGCATTAACTGAGTGTGCACAGGACTTTTGCAGATTGCATAACTTGTTAAATTAAGTTTTTTTAAGCTAATATTTGGTCTAACTATTCTCTGGTTGGTGGTCTAAAGTTTCCAAGTTCTGGTTTCCATTTTAGCTTATTAATTAAGCTTCTACATAAGCTTTAAGTAGATAGGGTAGGCCTGTTTGGCACTTTAGCTTAATTCATATCAAATCATTGTAGCTTGTTAATTTGTAGTGTAGAATAGTTAAAATTAGTTGATTTTAGGTAGTTATAGTATAAAATAGGTTCTGCAAAACTTTAGGTACACTATATTAGGTATTTGCTTATTTTAGTTTGCTTATAATTAAGCAGTTACATAGCAGCTCTCAATTCTAGCACACTGGCATAGTTTTTATTATTTTTTCTAGTTTCCTAATAATATTTTAGAATTTCCCTGAATGTTTCATAATTTTTCATCACTGTTTGCTATTTTTATGATTTAAAATTAGTTTTTAATACTTTTTAATTAGTGTTAAATACAAATAAATTAGAAAAGGCTCTAAAAAATATATTTTCATAATTTTTTAATTAGTGTTAAATACAAGATTAAGAAAAATATAAAAATCCAAAAAAATAATTTTCCATAATTTTTCTAGTTTAAATAGTAATTTTTAGACTTTTAATTAGTTTAAAATAGTTTTTAAATCATAGAAATTAGAAAATAATTCAGAAAAATATAAATCGAATTTTGAACAGTCTTTTTAGCTAATATAGAATTTTTAAAAATAGTTTCATAATTTTCCCACTTATTTTCCTAATTTTTAGTTATTTATTTCTATTTTTAAAATTAGAAATTAGTTTTTAATTCAAATAAATTTAAGAAAAATCATAAAAATTATTTTTAAATTATATATAATTTTTAAATTGCATTTTCTATTTTAGAATAATTTTAGATCATATTTATGGATTAGTTTAGAATTATTTACATTTAATTCGCGTTTTAATTAGTTCGTAAGTTGCATATTAGTGTAAATTTGCATAATTAGTTGTAATTTCATATTTGAATTATAGATTTAGCTCCTTTTATTGCTTCCCTTGATAATTCCTTGCCCCGTAGTTTAGAAAACATCAAATTATCCTTTTTTTCCATTCAAATCCCGATAATCGCGACGTGAGTTGAAAATTCTATTCAACCCTCGTTCGGAACGATCTCGGTGCTCAAACCTAACACGTTTGAGTTACCCTTATACTAAAAACTTCTATAATTGGTTTTCCTAAATCACCTATCGAATTTCTCTTAGAGATCGTTGGTATTGAAGAAGGAGACCCTCTCCCTAGTCTCCAGTTAGGAAAACCAAAGCGGACTAATCAAGTCTAGAGCCACGAGATTCATTAAAGGATCTCTTAGTAACACTTGATTTTTCATCACTTGTTAAATAATAAGGACACAAGTGACACATTCTAGAGTCCTACACATATCTTAAAAATCTGTCGAGAACATTTATGAGGGGATTCACAATTGTAATCCTCAGTGATTGAATGAAAACTCCTGCTAGGGTCAACATCAAATAGCCCTGACAGCAAGTCACTTCGGTAAATCCTTGTGGGTTATGCTTAGTATGTCTCAAACGATCTATATTCGTGTGGTGATATACCTTAGCGACTCACCTAAACATATATATACTTTGGTATATTATGTTAGCATACTTGAGGGCATCCAGCCAGGAATAAACGATTGCATTTGAGAGTAATGAGAAAGAATCGGTTCATTCAAAGAATCAACAAAACCAACATGGTGATCCGGATGACTATCAAGTCTCGAAGAACATTTTGAAAAATCATGTGACAACCCGTACTTTCAGGTCATTTCTTGACACAATTCACGTCTCATTATTTCAACATTTTTAGTAAACTTGGTTTACTTGTTTCAAATTCGCGTAATCTTGGAGGTTTAGCGGCGAATTCATGATCATGACATCACGTACATTTCATATGGACTATGATTAGTCTACATTCCATGGACATCATGTGCATCTCATAAATTCATTCATTTCATTTCATTTTAAACGCGTAATTTTTATATTTAATAATCTTTATCGCGTGAGTTTTTATTTTAAATATTTAACCCGTTACTTTCAAAAATGATCCCGATGTATTTTTAAACCTACATTTAGCCTATAAAAACTATATTTTTAGTTTTCCTAGTGTTTCAAATTTAATTGGTATATTAATCGTTAAAATTTAATTATTACGTTTTTTCTTAAAACTACTCGATAATTTATATATCACTCAAATTTCACAAGGAAAGTATTTTTACAATTTTTATCATCTCATTACAATCCATTTTGATTTATTAAAAACTTACTTGTACCACAAATTACCATTTACCTTAACTTACACATTTATTCAAAGTCTTACAAATTAATACACAAATATACAAGTATAATTTGAAAAAAAAAATATATGGGAGACAACCCTCCCCAAAACCGGCCAATGGGGGAGGGAAGTCTTAATTGTTGGTATGGTTCTTCTTAATACTTGTCTACTAATAATTCACCTCTATTACAAAAGTCCTACACACTCATTTGTTTACACATAGTTTCAAAGTGTTTTACAAAAATTTTCTCTTCTTCTTCCTTGGGACACCATAACCGGCCACAACATACAAAACAAAGGGATCATAAAATTTTCATCAAGTCAAGTGTTTTAACAACCTAGAACATATCCTCTTTATGGTTTTGAAATAAAAACCAAGGATATCTAAGTAAAACCTTGTTACCTACACCTCTTCATTTCACTAGTAAGCATGTTTTCATCATTTTTATGTTTCCTCTTTCATTTCATATGTCTCTTATCATTTTTGGAGCTTATATGCAAGTATTGTGATTTATACCATTTATGTCATGATTTTAGAGGTTTTATATACTTATAGTCATCCTATAATTACTCCCATGGTATTCTTTGGTCTTGATGGTGATTAGGAACCCATGACACCCTAAGAAGGTGTATGGTAGGATTAGATTAGTTTTGGAGTTGATTTGAAGGGATTTGAATAGGTTTTGTCCGAGAAAAACTATTTTCGATAACTATATTTTGTGTTCTGTCCTTGTTTTGTTTTTCTGGAAAATCCGACAGTTGGTACTAAACTTTGGCCTTGATTTTTAGAAAATATACTTTAAAACGAATCCGTGGCCGCTTGAACGGATAAAAACGGACTTATAACGAAGAAGTTATGGATTTTACAAGTTTGACGACGAAAAATATATTATTTTCAGATTTTCAGCAAATGTTTTACTTTGTCCGGTCAAAACGAGCCTTAAGCTTCACAAATTATTTCGACTTCTCAAAAATATATTATTTTACTTCAATACGAAGCTAAGGACATATAAAACGTAGAAAACGGATTTGAAACGACAAAGATATGCACGTTTTCATAAACTTGCCGTAACTAATTTTCTGCACACAATTAGCCAAAACCACCATCTTTAACCCTTATTATCTTTATGTTCGAGACCTTTTGGACGAAAACTCCTGAACTGAAACTTTTAAATATCGATACAAACTTTCCAAAACAGTCGAGTTCGTTCTCTAACGATCGACGTACACCATTTTACGACTGATTTTCCAAAGCCATTTTGGTAATTTCATGATTTTTCCGACGACATTGTTTTGCGACGAAAAGTGGTAATTTCTCTAAAAATCATTATAAAACCATTATAGGATGACATTTTGACGTAAAACATGTAAAGTCATTTTTGAAGGGTCAAGACGTCAAAAGAGTATTTTTCGACGTCGAATAATATTTTCAAAACTCGTAAATGGTATAAATAACATATCAAGTGCATGCATAACATTACATTGCAATTCATGACATATCATATCATTCATCATAGGTCAAGATTTGCGTATCACATTACATCTCGGTGTACTCACTTTTGTCTTCGCATCATTCCACCAAGTGAGTTTTCATAGCCCCTACTTTTACTTGTTTTCATAACTGTTTTGGGGGAGATACATGCTCAATTATTTTCAATTACCTTCATAAGTACTTTAACTTTTATGGATTACCGTGAGTTCCATAGCCCCACTTTTCTTGTTTTAATGCTTTCATAACTGTTCTGGGGGAGATACATGCTCGACTATTTTTTATTACATTCATGACTATTTGCAAATCATATGTTTAGCCGAACTGAACGCTTAGTCATGCGTACATGCCATACTTAGAACTTCCATATTATATTCATGTACTGGGTACAATCATGGGCTAACGGACTTGGTATATTCATTGAGCTAACGGACTTGGTAAATTCATTGGTCTAACGGTCTTGGTATATTCATTGAGCTAACGGTCTTGGTATATTCATGGACTAACGGTCTTGGAACGATTTGAACCACACTCATATGTTTGGAACATAAACTACATACATTCCGGCAATGGGTTGTGAACACACAGGTTGCAAGTCTTGTATGGGCGGGACTTGGAACTGAGTGGATTTACAATGCCTTTGCTACATAAACGATTTCGATACATTGAGCCATGCACTATTATGTGAATTCATTTGACCTCATGTGTTGCACATAAACTATGCATATTCTGGCAGTGGGTTGTGAACACACAGGTTGAAAGTTTTGTATGGGCGGGACTTGGAACTGAGTGGATTTACAATGCCTTTGCTACATAATCGATTTTGATAGTCTTTACATTTCAACGATTTACAATGCCTTTGCTGCATAAACGATTTTGAAAGGTTTTACATTTCAACACAAACTCTATGAACTCACTCAACCTTTGTGTTGACACTTTTAGCATGTTTTATCTCAGGTATCTAAGGCATTCACTTCATGGCATGCATTTGGACACCTCATGGAGTCGTGGTGACGACGCGTCTCACTTGGGTTTTACGTACTTTAAAACATCGTTTGAATTGTAACAAACTTATTTCCGCACAAGTTGATTTTCATTTGGGACCTACTTTGTAAACTCTGATTGTTTTATTAAATCAAACGATGTATTTTCCAAACGACACTTTAGGTCGTTCAATGTAACTGTGATTGTGATGCTATGACAGTCAATCCCCAGGAATTCCATTCCGCTGCAAAACAGGTAATTTGGGGGTGTGACAGATTGGTATCAGAGCTTCAGTTATAGAGAACTAGGTTGCATCATTGACCCTAGACTATAACTACGTTATCATAGCATCTCATCATTTCATCACAAGTACATGTTCACTTCACATGCGGTCATTATGTACATTTTTCGAGTTATTCACTTTCATTTCACATTGATTGTCACATGGATGCCTTTAAATGCCCATCCCATTATCTTTTTCCCATACTCTAACGTGGAGAATTCCTTGTCATTCCCTATCACAATTTTTATATCAACTGATTCATCATCGATAACGACGAATGCCGAGATAAACGTTTAAATAGGGCGAAGTCACTCTCACTCCTTTGTTTCATCACTAACATGTCGAGTTACACGTTACTAACACATTAAGTCACTAAACCATCATACCTTGAAGCACTTACAACACCTCATAACCCATCCTTGCGGAACCCGCCGATCATTTCGAAAAATAACCTCAAACTTATCATTTTTATCACACCTCTTTAGAACGCTTATTATTAACATCGGATTTTGCTACGTCTCACATTTTCTCTTGTTTTGAAGAAGATATGGCAAGAAGAAAGCTACATTGAAATGACCCAAGCGGCTATTCAAAGTTAGTGAATGATAGCATTGCTAATGCTCTAAGAGTCGAAAGGGAAACAGTGGCCTGCTGCTGTTGCGAGGCCACGGCCTGCTGCTGAAGCCGCTAGACTAGCTGCTGCTATCGGTAATGCCGGAGGATCCGGAGTTAAGAGATGTTCGTACAAGGATTTCAAAAGTGGTGAGCCCACGAAGTTTAGGGGGATTGAAGGAGCCACGGCCATGGTACGATGGTTTGAAAAGTTGGAATCCGTGTTTTTGCTTTGCAACTGTCCGGAGGATAGTAAGGTTAAATTTGCTACGAGTACTTTACTTGATGGAGCATTGTCTTGGTGGAATTCATATGCTCAACCGATTGGAGTGGAGAATGCTTTCAAGCTTACTTGGGAGCAATTCAAGAGTTTGGTGACTAAGAAGTTTTGTCCTCGAACGGAAGTGAAAAAGTTGGAGACGGAGTTCTATGAACTAGAAACTATTGGGTATGATATTGACACTTACATTCGGAGATTCCAAGAATTGGCCGTGTTATGTCCATCTATGGTTTCGGATAATGAGAAGCTATTGGAGGCTTTCATTGATGGACTTCCTGAAATTATTCAAGGTGACGTGACTTCTTCTGACCCGCAAACGATTGAGGAAGCTATTCGATTGACTCAAAAGCTCATGGCCCAGGTAGTGAAGAGAGGCAAGTACACTAACACCAACCAAAACAACAACAACAACAACGGCGATAACCAACTCAACAACAACAAAAGGAAATGGGAAGACGACCAAGGAGATTATAACAGAAACAACCACAACCACAACACTAACCCTCATCAACAGCGGAAAAGAGGGCAAGAAACTGCGATGGTATATGTTGCTGCACCAATAGAAGGCAGAGGTTATGCTGGAACCTACCCACTATGTAATCGATGTAAGTATCATCACACGGGACTTTGTCCTGTTAAGTGCTACAAGTGTCAAAAACTAGGACACAATGCCAGGAATTGTAGAGGCAAGACCATAGTTACGTGCTTCGGATGTGGGGAGCAAGGACACTATCGAAGTCAATGTCCTCAAAACCAAGGTCAACAAGTCGAAGGTGCTCATGGGAATGTATATATGTTAGAAGGAGCTCGTCAAGGTATCAACGACGCGGAAGACTGAAGAAGTTCGGAAACTAACAGTCTTATTTCTCCTTATGTACTATGTCGTACCAAGTTTATGTCTAATCATCGTATCCGAAACTTTATAACTTAAAGATGTACTACTTTTGCTAAACCACTCGTTGTAACATATTCTCATCTATCGTACTTTATTTTCTTCCGATTTGTTATCATTTACGAGGATTTCAATTCTTTTTACTTTAACTATCATTTTAATGACACTTCTCCATGTCTTCTCTCCTCGATGTTCATCACAATTTTAACATCAGTTGACTTAACACCAAACATCATATGAGTCGATTAGTCCAAGCATTGCATAGTTACTCCTAAATTATACATAGCCTGATCACCTATGTCTAATTCAGGAAGAATCATGCAATGAAGGGAGTAGTAGGCTTATATGTGTAAGCAATTCCGTAATCAAGCCAAATTTTCAAAAGATTTTCTTCAAACCACTTGTTTCCAGTTTGATCCGCGTGACAGTTCTTGTTTGATGAGTTGCAAAGATCGAGCTAGAAACAAGTTGTTACCTAAACCGATTTAGCCTAATCGTATGACAGTTCTTGTTTGATGAGTTGTGGGATTAAGTAAAAATCGGTTACCAAAAAGTCTTTTGAGGATTTTGCTCGAGAATGGGAAGGCTTGCCTCATCAAACCCTAAACCCGTTACACCTAACAACGATTGAATTCAGGGACTGAATTCCTTTTTGGATGGGCGAATGTGACAACCCGTACTTTCAGGTCATTTCTCGACACAATTCACGTCTCATTATTTCAACATTTTTAGTAAACTTGGTTTACTTGTTTCAAATTCGCGTAACCTTGGAGGTTTAGCCGCGAATTCATGATCATGACATCACGTACATTTCATATGGACTATGATTAGTCTACATTCCATGGACATCATGAGCATCTCATAAATTCATTCACGACATTTCATTTCATTTTAAACGCGTAATTTTTATGTTTAATAATCTTTATCGCGTGAGTTATTATTTTGAATATTTAACCCGTTACTTTCAAAAATGATCCCGATGTATTTTTAAACCTACATTTAGCCTATAAAAACTATATTTTTAGTTTTCCTAGTGTTTCAAATTTAATTGGTATATTAATCGTTAAAATTTAATTATTACGTCGTTTTTCTTAAAAACTACTCGATAATTTATATATCACTCAAATTTCACAAGGAAAGTATTTTTACAATTTTTATCATCTCATTACAATCCATTTTGATTTATTAAAAACTTACTTGTACCACAAATTACCATTTACCTTAACTTACACATTTATTCAAAGTCTTACAAATTAATACACAAATATACAAGTATAATTTGAAAAAAAAAAAATATATGGGAGACAACCCTCCCCCAAAAACCGGCCAAGGGGGAGGGAAGTCTTAATTGTTGGTATGGTTCTTCTTAATACTTGTCTACTAATAATTCACCTCTATTACAAAAGTCCTACACACTCATTTGTTTACACATAGTTTCAAAGTGTTTTACAAAAATTTTCTCTTCTTCTTCCTTGGGACACCATAACCGGCCACAACATACAAAACAAAGGGATCAAGATTTTCATCAAGTCAAGTGTTTTTAACAACCTAGAACATATCCTCTTTATGGTTTTGAAATAAAAACCAAGGATATCTAAGTAAAACCTTTGTTACCTACACCTCTTCATTTCACTAGTAAGCATGTTTTCATCATTTTTATGTTTCCTCTTTCATTTCATATGTCTCTTATCATTTTTGGAGCTTATATGCAAGTATTGTGATTTATACCATTTATGTCATGATTTTAGAGGTTTTATATACTTATAGTCATCCTATAATTACTCCCATGGTATTCTTTGGTCTTGATGGTGATTAGGAACCCATGACACCCTAAGAAGGTGTATGGTAGGATTAGATTAGTTTTGGAGTTGATTTGAAGGGATTTGAATAGGTTTTGTCCGAGAAAAACTATTTTCGATAACTATATTTTGTGTTCTGTCCTTGTTTTGTTTTTCTGGAAAATCCGACAGTTGGTACAAAACTTTGGCCTTGATTTTTAGAAAATATACTTTAAAACGAATCCGTGGCCGCTTGAACGGATAAAAACGGACTTATAACGAAGAAGTTATGGATTTTACAAGTTTGACGACGAAATATATTATTTTCTGGATTTTCAGCAAACTGTTTTTACTTTGTCCGGGTCAAAAACGAGCCTTAAGCTTCACAAATTATTTCGACTTCTCAAAAATATATTAGTTTACTTCAATACGAAGCTAAGGACATATAAAACGTAGAAAACGGATTTAAAACGACAAAGATATGCACTTTTTCATAAACTTGCCGTAACTAATTTTCTGCACACAATTAGCCAAAACCACCAACTTTAACCCTTATTATCTTTATGTCCGAGACCTTTTGGACGAAAACTCCTGAACTGAAACTTTTAAATATCGATACAAACTTTCCAAAACAGTCGAGTTCGTTCTCTAACGATCGACGTACACCGTTTTACGATTGTTTTTGAAGCCATTTTGGTAATTTCATGATTTTTCCGACGACATTGTTTTGCGACGAAAAGTGGTAATTTCTCTAAAAATCATTATAAAACCATTGTAGGATGAAATTTTGACGTAAAAACATATAAAGTGATTTTTGAAGGGTCAAGACGTCAAAAGAGTATTTTTCGACGACGAATAATATTTTCAAAAGGGTCGTAAATGGTATAAATAACATATCAAGTGCATGCATAACATTACATTGCAATTCATGACATATCATATCATTCATCATAGGTCAAGATTTGCGTATCACATTACATCTCGGTGTACTCACTTTTGTCTTCGCATCATTCCACCAAGTGAGTTTTCATAGCCCCTACTTTTACTTGTTTTCATAACTGTTTTGGGGGAGATACATGCTCAATTATTTTCAATTACCTTCATAAGTACTTTAACTTTTATGGATTACCGTGAGTTCCATAGCCCCACTTTTCTTGTTTTAATGCTTTCATAACTGTTCTGGGGGAGATACATGCTCGACTATTTTTTATTACATTCATGACTATTTGCAAATCATATGTTTAGCCGAACTGAATGCTTAGTCATGCGTAGTAACAGTTTTGCCATACTTAGAACTTCCATATTATATTCATGTACTGGGTACAATCATGGGCTAACGGACTTGGTATATTCATTGAGCTAACGGACTTGGTAAATTCATTGGTCTAACGGTCTTGGTATATTCATTGAGCTAACGGTCTTGGTATATTCATGGACTAACGGTCTTGGAACGATTTGAACCACACTCATATGTTTGGAACATAAACTACATACAATCCGGCAATGGGTTGTGAACACACAGGTTGCAAGTTTTGTATGGGCGGGACTTGGAACTGAGTGGATTTACAATGCCTTTGCTACATAAACGATTTCGATACATTGAGCCATGCACTATTATGTGAATTCATTTGACCTCATGTGTTGCACATAAACTATGCATATTCTGGCAGTGGGTTGTGAACACACAGGTTGCAAGTTTTGTATGGGCGGGACTTGGAACTGAGTGGATTTACAATGCCTTTGCTACATAATCGATTTTGATAGTCTTTACATTTCAACGATTTACAATGCCTTTGCTGCATAAACGATTTTGAAAGGTTTTTACATTTCAAACCAAACTCTATGAACTCACTCAACCTTTGTGTTGACACTTTTAGCATGTTTTATCTCAGGTATCTAAGGCATTCACTTCATGGCATGCATTTGGACACATCATGGAGTCGTGGTGACGACGCGTCTCACTTGGGTTTTACGTACTTTAAAACATCGTTTGAATTGTAACAAACTTATTTTTCCGCACAAGTTGATTTTCATTTGGGACCTACTTTGTAAACTCTGATTGTTTTATTAAATCAAACGATGTATTTTCCAAACGACACTTTAGGTCGTTCAATGTAACTGTGATTGTGATGCTATGACAGTCAATCCCCAGGAATTCCATTCCGCTGCAAAACAGGTAATTTGGGGGTGTGACAAATCAGGAGGTGGGACAAGTGGTGTGCTCTGAGAACTAGCAATTTCCACCACTTCCGTTATGGTCTCCGGTTCTTGAATGGGTTCATC
>OU343216.1:109636047-109712124 GCA_910596185.1 Chrysanthemum makinoi | reverse complement strand
AACATCCTCTAATGACACTAACCATAGGGAAATCTTTAAGGTTGGTTTGGCTTACATCACAAAGAAGACTTACTTTACATATATTTCGTAAAGCTCAAGGTTAGTGGCATATAAGATGGGAACTAGACACGGACACTGACCAAAACACTGCTAGTAGATTGTTTTGTGGTACCACTGCTACTTTTATTTTATTCCACTGCTAGTGTTACTAAACAACTTCCCCTTTGCTAGTATATTTTGGTAACCAATGATAGTTTTCTCGAAACCACTTGCTAGTTTTTGTCGGTACCACAACTGCTAGTTGTTTTGATTCTTGGGTTGAATAAGTTTTCCTATCAATAACTTGCAGAAAATTAAACTTCTAATCAATATGGGACTCGCACTATGATTATCTTGTTTTTTTGTTTTGTATAGATGATATAAGAAGTTTCAATCAACATTAGAGAAACAGAGATGAATATCCCAACTGATAATTAAGTTAAAGTCTATCAGAGAAATTGCTTGAGATAACAAAACAAAAAATAAAAAATTTACTGTTTAATAGCACAATTTTTCTGTATATTTAGTTACATCAGTTAAACAAAAACTGGCAAACAGGATATTACATATGGGGCATCCCCTACATATAATCCATAGCAATTGAACAATGTTCTGTTTATGCATTTTTGTTGTGTTTAACATTGTGAGCATTGACCATAAACAAAAATGGTTAAAGAACACTAAATCTAAATAGCGTTTTTATCAGGTGTACAAGCTCTCCATTGGATCAGTATGTTCACTTAAATGGCCATCAGACCGTCTCATTGTCCAAGTTCTGGACGACTCCACCAATGAAGTCCTAAGGGTACCCTCAAATACTTCTATCGTTCAATACAAACTATATATTTGGTATTTAACAGCTAACTCACTAACTATATGCAGACATTGGTGGAATTGGAGTGCAAAAAATGGATCGAGAGAGGAGTGAATGTAAAATATGAGACCCAAAACAACAGAAATGGATATAAGGCCGGAGCTCTTCGTGAAGGTTTAAACAAAGAATACAGTTGATCGAGATAACAAGGCTTCTCAATTTTACACAGCAAACACTCAGCAAAACAATAACCATTCTAAAATTTATACCACATTTACTTGAAATACAAAATCAATATTACCTTCTCATCATCAACAGTCTCCACCATCGCAAGATTCGGTACCCCCGCTGCACATCACATACGATAACAACAAACTATTGAAACAATCTTTTTGCTCATATAAACAGAATTACAGAAACATGAACAATTTACTGATTTCTGATATGCTTATATCAGGGTCTTTGGGATTGCATTTTTCTGCTCATAAGCAATTCCAATCACCCAAACACCAAGGCAGAAGCATAAACACGGTGCGTTTAGTTGGAGGAAATTACTTCTAAAAAAAAAAGTGTAGATTTGGCAGGGACACCTCAACCCTGTGTACCTTTTGGTACCCACTCACCCTACCCAACAAAGGAATGAGGCCGGTGAAATACCTGATCGCATTACTTCTGTTTTCCACTAAAAGTTATGTGCAAACCAAGGGAAATTCAAATCGCATTCAAATTGATTTATTTATTTCCAAAAAATTCTGCAAAAAATTGAAAATATCGATTTAATAAGTAATCAAAGAAAATTATAGAACACGGTCCTTTTTAACCCAAAACCCCCCACTTTCCGTCTTCATTTCTTAACCAAAACCTTAGAAATGGAAAATACTAATTGAGTTGTTACAAAACTACGATTAAACATGATTAATTTCAAATAAAATACGGAAAAAATAAAGATACTAACAATTTATATATATCAATATAGAAATACATACCCGAATACGAAACATTCTTTACCGACCTTGGTTTTAGCTACTGATGACGGGGCTGCATCGGGGACCGGAACAGGGACACGAAGCTGCTCCGTGATATTCCAGATGAGTTGAAAGACTATGATCCCCTCCCTTGACATCCACTCGCCCTAATGAATAAGCAGGAGAAAACCCACATTTATCCGCACCATGGCCTGCCAAAAGTGGAATCGGGGGAGGCTTTGGAAGAAAGGTTCAGAACTAGAGAGGGACCTCCCTACCCCGCGACAGATTAACTAGAGGAATGTCAGGTGATTTTTCAAGGAGGCGCTTGAAAGACCGGCCTTGAGAGGACATTCTCGTTCTTGAGCTTTCGTGGGTTACAAGATCGACTAGCACATCCAGCTTACTCTATCGACAGCCCGGCCAGATGAAGGATCAAGGAAATCGGGATCAGCTGCCTTTACTTTATTTAAGGGGGGTCTTGAATCTCATGTCATCAAAAGTAGGCAGGCTTTGAACAACCAGTTGCAGGGTTTCATGAAGATGGATAGATCTTGGCTTGTGGGAGTATTTTGTAATGTATGTGTTATTCTAATTCATCTAATAAAGGTTCGGAAAGATATGTGACATGAAAAAGGGCTTGAAAAAAAAAGCAATACGCTTAAGTAAAAAGTATTTTACAGTAAAAAAAAAGATAACATTACAAAAATACAATTTTTAAAAAAGCGCTCAAATTAATTCGCTTAAGTCGCTCAGCATTGGGAAGGAGCAAAAGGAATAAAATAATACTTTCTAAAGTTTGACTTTTTCTCGAAAAGAAAAAAAAAAATCGCTCGAATCTTAAAAAGTCGCTGTATATAAGTCGATTATAAATCATAGGTACGAAAAGGAACTTTCAATGATTGGGTTCTGAAAAGTGGAAGGACACTTGACACTCTTAGATTGGAAGGAAAAAGTCGCAAGTCTCAAGGTCTATTGGAAATACCCCAACTTTTTTCCTAGAAAGTTTTGACACCTTGAGCAAAATGTGTATTTTCATAATTACCCCTTGTTTTTATAGTTGGTATAAAATTTCTGAAAGAGTGCATATGTGTTTAATGATTGATATAAAGTTAAGGAAAAAATTATGCATATATATTTTAAATTGTGCCTATGCATCTTATATTGTGCATATGTGATATCCTACTTATTGTGATTAATTTTTGTTTCCTATTTATTTGTTGTTTAATTGTTTTTGTGTATACTTTTTTCAGATTAATGAAGATAGTGACATTGAAGACCTAGAAGTTATGAACACATACGAAGATAATTTACGATTTTTGAAGAGATGCGATTATTGCATATGTGTTTTTTGTATTGTAATTAACGAAATGTAAAATACAAGTATATGCAACTTGTTTTTTTATAAACGTCCAAAGTTTTTATTTGTATTTTTAGAAATTTTTATTTTAATTGTATTTCAATAAATATTGAATTTATGTATATCAGTTATGTTTTTGGTTTGTTATAAATTTACATTATATAAAAAAAATACCAAATACACCTTAATATTTGAAAAACATACATGTTAAAAAAATTATTTCATAAATTAAAGTAACAAAATTTATTCCAAAAAAACACATATGCACTGATTCATTCAAAAACATGCATGCAGAAAAAAAAAAAAAAAAAAAAAAAAAAAAAAAAAAAAAAAAAAAAGGTTTATTCAAACAAACGGGATTTATTAAAAAAAACAAAAATAATAGAAAAATGTATTTTACTATTTTATCCTTTTGAATTAAATAAAAGTAACAAAATGTTATGAAACATTTAAATGATGCACATTGTGCATTATTAGTTGTAAAAAAGGTGGTTCTCGCAGTTCTGATTTAAAAGTAGGTTCTAAAATAAAGTGCCTAAAATATATATATATATATTTATATATATATATATATATATATATATATATATATATATATATATATATATATTACTAACACCCATCCATTGAAACTATCATATAGGTTGAAGGTGTAAACAAGTCGAGTTATTAATGACATTTAGCTCGGACTCAAGTTCGAAAAAGTTGGTGCTCGTCTAGTTTCACGAGCCAAACATTGAGAACAAATATTTCGCAAAAATCATTCAATTTGAACCCTGCTTATTCATCGCAAGTAGAATGAGCTAACCAAGCTTAATAAACCAAAGTATCGCATATGATTGTGATTGGTGGCTTAGTGCAGTTGTGTCATGTGTGCGATGTTGCATAGGCAGTTTTGCGTAAGGTTACGCCTATTAATAATAGATGTAGGGTGTCTTTGGCAAAAATAGCAGTAGCTGTAGTAGTTGTATTTTCTATAAAAATGTTTGGTAACGTAGTTATAGTTATAATTATTACTGTAAAACAAATCATAAATACTACTTGTTGGTTGCCAAACGAGCATTAAAAATCACTACGCTCACCACACACCGCTCCCAAACGCTCTGCGCCAAACACACCGCTCCGAAATATCTCAGTTTATAATGCGGCATTAAGGCAAAATACATGAAATTATAATGAACTTTACTACAATTGTTTTCTTTGTACTTCAAAAGTTACCTTTTGATATTACAAGATTTATATTTTTAAACTATTTCATGTAATCAGTAATATATACACAAGGTAATTTGCAATTTTTATTAAGTTTAATACATTGCCAAGTTGGATATACCAATCAAACCTATGTCGAGAACCACACACACATAAAAAAAGGACTTTTAAAGATCTTACAAAAAATTAACGGCACATTTTCAAAGTGTAGAATAATCTTTAGAAAACGCTTTTGATATAACGACATTCAACGTGTACGTAACATATCTGGCCCAAGGTACTATGTGTGAGTACACCAAACTAAATTTTCTAATGATGATATATATATTTCAAATAGATGGAAAGTTGTTCAATACTTCGATCATAATAGGAGTTACCATAATCACTAAAATTTCTATTCTCTAAGGGGGCGTTTGGTTGAGGTAATTTGGAGTATATTGGGGGCATTTGCATTTCAATACCCTTCAAATATCTTGTTTGGTAACTCAAATATGGACATTTGAAGTAATTTACAATTCCACGAATTGCCAAAATGGAGAGAATTAGAATGCCTGCAAAAAGTGAAAGAATTTTAATTTACTTGAAAAAAAATTATAAACTTTTTTTCTTATTGTTTTTTTATAAACTTTTAAATAGAATATTTATGAAATATCTATAAACTTTTTTTATAAATTTTTTATAAATTTTTTATAAATTTTATTTATAATTTTTTTTTAAAATTTTTTATAAACTTTTTTTGTAATATAAACTTTTTTTATTAACTATTTTAATAAATTTTTTATAAACTTTTTTTTTTATAAATTTTTATAAATTTCTCATAAATTTTTTATAAACTTTTTTTTATAACTTTTTTATAAACTTTTTTTTATAAATTTTTTATAAACTTTTTTTATAAATTTTTTATATACTTTTTTTATAAATTTTTTATAAACCTTTTTTATAATTTTTTTATAAACTTTTAAATAGAATATTTATGAAACTTATAATAAAAAAATAAAAAAATTTATAAATTTCTATCAACCAAACATGCGAAGGTATTTTAAATTCCGGAATTTTAAATTCTCAAAAATTTAAATTTTCTAGAATTTAAAATTCCGGAATTTCAAATTACTCCAACCAAACGCCCCCTAAGTATTATGACACTTACACATTTGATTACTTGAGAACAACATCTGCATTTCTAAGAGCAACGTAACTTTGCACATACTCGTTCGGAAGTGATCTAATGACCTTGAAGAATTCCGTGTTGGCATAACGTATATGGGTTCTTGGGTCACTATAAGGTGCGTGCATTCAAAATTCTAGAATAATTCATATTGTGGATAACATGTATATATCGAATGACAGAATTATATATACATACTAAGGACCGTTAACTGTGCATCTAAGCTTTGGCTCAAACCGGGTCAGTTGCATCTCCTCCGTCCGATTAACCCATATACCACTATTCACTCACTAGATCAACCCGTTTATATTTTAGGCCGACCCTAGAAAAGTAGTCTAAATCCGCTCCTTACCTACCCTCTCTCACAATTGCACTTTAAGTTGCTCCGGTTAACCAGATCTGGATCAAAATCCAACCCTCATATACGATCGTCTAGATTTTTTTAAGTGTAAGTGTGTGTACGACTAAATTATATTTTTCCACCTACTTTGTACTACAATACTTACACCCGATCTAACCATAAGACATATTTTCTCCTTCTATTTATGAATTTAACTAGATTGTATGTGTGTTATAAAAAAATTGCATATCTGTGATTCTATGTGTGGTATCAAATTACGATTTGGTAGTATTTTTTTTAGGTTTTCAGAATATTTTTTGGATTATTTATGTTATGTATTTGTTATTGTACATGTGTTATGAAATTAGGTGTTGATGGTATTTATAGGATTATTTATTTTCAGTATATGCCATTTTATGTGTTATCAAATTCTGTTGTTTAGATCATTCAATAACGTGATTGTTACTATGAAATGGTACTGATATCACATAAACCAAACAAGACAGGTAGCACACAAAACATGCATTCAAGTGAAGCACAAACCACTACAGATACAACATATATGGTATAATATCTGGAATGGCAGAGTGATAAATTCTCCCCCTCAATCAATGACACGAATATGAATGAGTGATCATTGATTGAGAATAACCCATTAATGAGTCCAAGACACCATAGGTATGTGAGTGTTGATAGACATGTTTAAAAGGAAAAATAGAACTACTGTTCGAACTTCATCTAAAGACCTGTGCCATTATTGAATGACATTTCTAGGACCGTAGATGTTATCGATACCAGTATTTTTGTAATTTTCTGGATTTTTTAAGTTTTTATGGATTTTTTTAAAAGGTTTTTAATTAACTATTATGTATATGAGTATAAAAGAATGTAATTTTTTTTGTGTCAACCGATGAGGTACGAGTCATGAGCAAAGGCGATCAGGAATCATAGTATTAGCAAATCAATTCAGACAAGCTAAAGTTCCCGAATGAGTAGTCTTCAATTCAGTTGGGAACCAAGTCATGATGTTCAAAATTGAGTTGAGCAATGTACCTGAAAAAGAGTTAGGAAAATTTGCACTAATAGCACATGTAGAATAACAATTGGATGTGTTAGTAGCAGAATTGTCCTGTTCATTGGATGTTTTACAGTCAGGCCTTGGAATGTCATTAGTGGTCAGTGTCCTGATGGGAATCCACTTAAATCCAACATTCTTAAAGATTTTTCCAGTGGGCATCCACTTAAGACAGGAGCTAGAAGTGTGATTCCTATTAGGTTCAATGTTCTTAAACAATCTACCAGTAGGCATCCACTTAAGACCAGAGCAAGTAGAGTTAGATCTCTTAGTCCAGAGAGAAGTGTAAGATGTAACCTTTCCTATTATGGATTTTAGACATTTTGCTGTTAACTTGTTTCTTAGGGGAGTGGTCAGTCATTTGATACTTCTTACGTGCTCTAGATGATCTTCTTAGATTCCTGATCCTAGAGCTTCGAGCATTAGTCTGAGAATTGTCATTCATTTTATCGGAATGAATTAGTGAAGTGACTGGTTTTGACAAAATAGTATACTCATCAACTTGGGAGGCAAACCTTGATTTTGAGGGTTTAAATCTTTCTGACTTAAATGCATTGGGCTGCCTTATTACAGATCGTTCTTTAGTAATTTGGGAAACTGGCTTCCCCAAGGTTGATGGTTTTGCAAACTTAGTGTTCACTCCATTTCCAATAATTTTTCTAAGCTCATTTTTTAAGGCAACTATGGCGAAGCTCTTATCCTAAAGTTTCGCTTTGAGGACTTCAATGTCTGCTAACAAAGAGCTTGTATGATCTAAAGACTTGGTCAGATCCTCTTTAGTAGGGACACATTGTTCTAATTGTTTCTTCCTTAGAGACTCATTTTCCTTTAATAGTTTGGCCACACATAATGCTAATTCATCATTCCTAGCTTTGACAGTATCATTAGCCTCAAGATTACGATTGTTCGTACCCATATTAATTTCCTTATGCAAGTCTGAGATTTGTTTTTTCAAATTACATATGGTTGAGTCATTGTCTTGAAGCTGAGTTTTTAACTGGAATTCCGGATTTATGCAAGATTTTGTAGCAAGAAAATTTTATTCCTTTTGTTGTATTGCAATTTCCAGAGAAATGCAATGTTTTTCAAGAATTGAGTATTTGTTTGAAAGTTCATCGAAAATTTTCTTATCAACCACGTTGTTAGTCATGATATGATTTATCATTGACTCAACCTCAGTTATAGGACATTTATCAGCCACATGTTCTGTAAGATCATTAGTTTGCACAGAATTAAGCACAGATGGATTATCAATAAGAGTTACTGAAACTCAATGAAGATTCTGCACCCAATGTTTGTTCGTTCAACATTTTCCACTCAGCATCCTTCTTCTGTGAGGCAAGAGTTTTTGAACAACTTGTTGCTTCCATTTTGATGATGTGCGTAATTCGGCTTCAGCCAATGCAGATAGATTTCCCAACTCCTCACACCTCTCCATTGATTGCATCTCATATTCATTCATGTAATCACTGTTCTGGGTAGCTTTCTCAATGTACTTCTTCACATTGTCCATAAGATGGATAAATGTATCAATGAACTCATGGATTTCCATTCCAATATGTTTTTTGAAAGAGATTTCAGTCATGTGTTGATCATAATCTGATGAATATTCCCCACTGATGAATGGCTGAAATTATTTGTGGATTACTTGAAGTTCAGCATTGGAATCATCTTTATGAACCTTTTCTTTGGTAAGTTGTAGCTCCAATTGTTCTAAGTTTAACAGCAAAGTTCCTGTTAATGTGGATAAGTCCTGACGAAAGAGGGCAATTGATGAGTGCTTATTCACTCATCGTTTTTACCCGCCTAAGACCTCAAAAATGACTAAAAACACCCAAATACGCTCAAAATATGTTAAAAATATCCTCGGAGTGTGTTTTATGTCTTTCAGGTACAAAAGGATTGAAAACAGAGCAGAAACGGAAAAATCGAGCTGAATCGAAAAGTGCAGTGAAGACGTAGGCGGAACCAGTTTTCTACATTTTGAAGCCGAGACGCGTTTTGAGAGTGATCAGGGGGAAAAACAACCTAACCTATCCCGAACCCAAAAATTCCATTTTACCTTTCCGACACCGATAATTTCCTAAATACCCTTTTACTAAAAACCCTTCCTAACATATTTTTAACCCTCATCTTTTGAACCCTCCCCACACTTACTATGACCCATCTCACTTTGAACCCCCAACTTCACGACCCTTTACCCTTTAAAACCCCCAAACCCACGTTACCCTCTTCCACTTCTTCTTTCTTCCCCAAAAGAGATAAAATAAAACTCCCTCACCAGAAAAACTTATCCCGTAAAACACACTCACAATCTACTCAGCACCCACTATCCCCCCCATCACTCTCATCTCTTGGAAAATGCACAAGCAACAAGCCAAAGCTTTTTCACATGTCCACAGCCATGTTGGTAATCCCATCTCTTCCCATTGGAGCTCAAGAGAGAAGACCAATTGATGGTGGTGATCTTTTGGATTTGGGCGCCAAGAATGTTTGATGGCTGAGATTCACTCAAGAAAACACAAGAAGACCTCCAGCTTCTTTTTACCTCACTGAGAAAGCACAACCAAGAGGAGGGAAGACTTTTGGAGTTAGTATAAATAGATTAGTTTGTAGCCTTCAAAGGGCACCCCTAGTTTTAGTGTTAAATTAGTTTTCTACTTTACTTGTAATGTTTTTTTTTAATGAAAAAAAAATCTTTTGGTTAAATTTTCTGTTAATTTATTTCAGCTCTTAAGTACTTAAGTGCTTAGTTTTTTTTCTAGTTCTCAATAATTCAAAAAGTGTTACAACAGTTGAATTTAGTACTAATTTAGTGAAAGTAAAATCTGTTTCTCAGTCAAGCTTTTGCAACAACTTAAAGGGGTGTTTGTTATAAGCTCTAAAATGGTCAAAAGCATTTTACCCGTTTTGACTTCTTAAGTCAAAGTACTCTTAGTTTTTTAATGTTTTGAATTTGGTTTATCAACTTGTACCAAGTTTGTTTCAAAAAAAAAAGAAAAGAAGAGAAGAGAGTTTTTCTGGTATTAATCTGAACTCAGAACAGCAGCTCTACATGCTGTTCTTGAGTCTTTTTTCACTGCTCAAGTAAGGTCTAATTCTGGAAAAAATTGTTTTTCTTGGTCATTTGTAGTCCCAACTTAATTTGGTTCCAATTTGGCGCATTAAAGAAACCTTTAACAAGTACAAAGTTGAAGTCTAACAGTTGTTTTTACCAACATTCTTGCTCTGTCTCAGCCAAACAAAAGCTGATAACAGCTGAATTTCAAGATGTTAAAAGCTTGTTTTTGTCCATCACTTGGTCTCTTTTGGATCTCTACTGTGCTAACCTTGTTATTGTAGCTCGTAGCTGCTCTTGGAGTTCACCATTCAGCTTGAAAATAAGCTCCAAATAAGCCTCAGTAGCTGCTGCTATCCTGCAATCCAGAACAGGTCAGAAACATTTTGTTAGTGATTATTTAGGTTGTGCTCTAGCTTATTCAGACTCCCCTAAGTACCAATTTAGTAGGTCAGTTCAGATTAATCCCACTTCAGCTTATTCAGTGCTTAATTTGTACCTTAGCATACTTAGTTCTCCCTATTTTCTAGCTTAGGACCCCCTTAGTGTAACTTGCAAACCAACTGCTTCTCCCCTTTGTATTTAGTGATGTTCGAATGCTTACAGCTTATTTAGGATTGGATATGTATGTGTTAACTTAGTGCTTATCAACTGCTTATCTTAGTACTTATTTGCCTTGTAACTGCCTAGGGAGTGTTTGTTAGGTTTAAGTCCAACTGAGATTAGTTAAGTAGTTCAACTGCTTATTCTGAAGCTATTTTACAAAAAGTTTTTCACAAAAAAATGTTTGCTTTTTTATCTTACCGATAAGCTGCAAAAAGAAAAGAAAAAAGTAGAGTAGTTTTCAAAAAGGGAAGGAGTGGGATTCGAACCCCAGTCTCCTGGCTCAAGCCCACAACACAACACGCCAACACCATCTGCCCTTGGGACTTCTTTGGTTTTATTAGTACATAATTAAACCTTTACGTGTATTGAGCAGTCTTAGTTTTAAGCACTTCTTTGCTTATTTGATAGCTTATTTCCTTAACAAACCTTTGTTTCAGATTTTTAATAGAACCATTATCTTTCAAAGTACTTTTCTGTTAATTTCCACATTTTTCTAAAAATGTTTAGTATTTTTAATTAATTAATTAGATTAAATCAGTTTTTAATTCGTAGTAATTATTTTAAAAGTTGAAAAAATTCCCGGCTTCTTTCTAAAATTATTTTTAGTCAAATAGAACGTGGGAAAATTGTTTTCACACCCGTAGCCCTAAAATTGCAAAACTTTTACGTTTATGGCTCGGGTGTTTGCCGGGTTTTACGTTTTTTTGTTTTAGCACCCTAGGACTTAGTTTAGCTTTGTTTTATCATTCCTTAGGCTTAGTAATAGCTAATTTGTAGTTTATTAGGTTTCCCTTGCCTTAATTACCTTCCCGTTAATTAATTTGTAGAAAACGTAATTCAAACAAACAAATCATCATTAAACCAATTCAAGTTATAAATCACAAAACTCATCGAATCCTTCCATTCACACCTCGTTGGGACACGACCGGAAATCACCTCCCGGTATCACTTTTATCACACCCGTGAGGTTTGGTACGTTAACCCTTTTCCTAAAAGGTTAATTTGTCGAATTTTACGGTTAATTTGATATATATTGATATTGTGTTTTTCACCACTCACTCAACGATCGAATCAAATTTGGCGCGCGGCGGGGGGAGTGTGTTGCGACAATACCGTGATTTTTGCGATTAGTGACTTGAAGAACCTTCCTCGTGAAGTTATTGTTTTATAAAAATACAAAAATACAAAAATATTTTTCTTTTCTTTGTATATATATGTAAAAGATTAAAAATACAAAAAGATTTTTGCTTGTTGTTTTAAATAAAATAGAAGACACAATCAATATAACATTCTCAACTGAGGTGTTATCATTATAAGTTCCCGAACAAAAGATTTAAAACTTGCCTTTTTGTGTCGCTCGTGTTTTGGTATTTCTATCGGATAAACAAAGCTGTGAGGGGTATAAGGACGGACTGACATTAAATTGCGGCTGAAAAGAGGCGGGTTTTTAATAAGCTTCGCGCTGACCTAATAAGATTCTCCGCTCCTTTGTGCGTTTATCTTATAGAAGTGATCAATTCACTTGGGATTATTGGTTTAAGTTCACTGTGTTTTGCCTCGGTCTTGTTTTAATTGATAGTGTTGTTTTTGGAAGTGCATGCGCACTCGCTCGCAAGCTCGTAGACGTAACCGTAACCAAGCAAGCGTGCCGAGATACGCACGTCGAACAAATCACAATGACACATAACCAAGGAACGGACCTCAAGTCCCCAGTACACGTCCACAAGATCAAGCTCCCGATCTCGACGATGGAGGAGCTTTGCCACCCACGATGGATGGACGGGGCGGTCCAATTGCCCCGCTTAACATCGAAGCCACGGACTTTGGACTTAAGCATCACATGATCCAACAAGTCCAAAGCCTTTGCCAATTTCCACGGAAGGCGGTGTGACGATGCCAACAAGCATCTTGACAAATTTCTCACCGTCACCCAAAGCATGAAGCAAAATGGGGTCACCGATGACGCCCTTCGCTTGTACCTCTTTCCTTATTCTTTGACGCTTCATGCCACCGCATGGTTTGATCGTCTCTTCAAGAATTCAATCCATATTTTCGATGAAATGATCTCCAAATTCTTGGCGAAATACTTTCCACCGTCGATGGTGACGAAACTACGGAATGAAATCAGTAATTTTCGGCAGCAACCCGATGAGTCCTTATTTGAGGCATGGGAACGCTATAAGCTTTCGATTGATCGATGTCCGAACCACAATATGTTGCTTGTCACCCAAATAGATACATTCTATAACGGGTTAACATTGAGACATCGTGACACAATCAATTGCTGCGGTGGTACCTTATGAAAAGCGACCGAAGAGTGCTATGATCTCATCGAAAAACATGACTGCCCACCACAATTATGGGATTCCTCTCCGAGAGGAGTGAGTCAATGAGATCTACCACTCTTCCATCTTCGAATACACGACTCTCCAAAAAGATCGAAGAAATATCCACTGCTTGTACAAAATGAGTCTAAATAACAACAATCAACAAGTGAATGTAGTGAACAAGAGTTGTGAAACTTGTGGTGGTCCACACCCTTATTTCGAGTGTCCAGCCTCCGGTGGCTTCACTCAGGAGAGCGTATATGCTGCTTCGGGTTCCTACAATACGGGAGGTAATTCCTACCAACCACAAGGAGACCGAAACCTTCTAAGCTATCGTTCTAACAATTACCTTGGACCACCCGGGTTCAATCAAAATCAGAACAACCAAAATGTGCAAAACAGAAACAATCAGTTTAATCAGAATCAGAATCGGAGTTTTCAAAATCAAGGAAATTATAATCAAAACCGATTCCAAGCTCCGCAACAAACTGTTCAAGCTCCACCTCCTCAAGCTTCCATTGACATTGCTAATTACATCAAAAACAATGAAGCTAAGATGGTGTCCATGCAAAATCAAATTACCACTTTGAAGAATGATTTCACTTCTGAGCTTAGAGCTACTAGCAACAAAATTGATCAATCTCATAGCAAGATTGAAAGCATGATTGCTAGTCTCATGAGTCAAAAGAATCAAGCTTCAACTTCGGGAACTCTTCCGAGTAATACCATTCCCAACCCAAAGGGAGAGTTGAATGCTATTGCTACACGTAGTGGTAAATCTTATGAGGGACCCTCGATGCCTAATCCTTCTCCGGTGAGGGATGTGGAGCGAAACCGAGGAGCCAAAGGACAAGGTGCATATCTCAAGCCCACAAAGTACCGCACAAGTCCAACCTCCGGTTGTCCTACCTCCAATTTCGGAACCCGTTGTTCCGATGACCATTCCTAAGCCTTCACTTCCTTATCCTTTAAGGCTTAATGACCAAAAGCTCCGTGATAAGACTAGTCAACAAATGGAGAAGCTTATCCAAATCTTTCAAGATTTGCATTTCGAGATTAGTTTCGCGGACGCTCTTCTTCTTATGCCCAAGTTCGGTCCGACAATCAAGAATTTGTTGAATAACAAAGAAAATATTTCCGAAATGGCCAAAACTTCATTGAACGAGAATTGTTCGGCGGTTATCCTCAAAAAGCTACCTGAAAAGCTAGGAGACCCCGGCAAATTCCTCATCCCATGTGATTTTCAAGGCATAGTTCAATGCTCCGCTTTGGCCGATCTTGGTGCTAGCATTAACTTGATGCCACATTCCATGTGGAAGAAGCTTTCATTACCTCCGCTTACACCTACATGTATGATCCTCGAGCTTGCGGACCGTACAAGTTCTCGTCCGCTAGGTATAGCCGAGGATGTATTTGTGAAAGTAGGCAAGTTTCATTTCCCCGCCGACTTTGTTGTTGTCGAATTTGATGCCGATCCCTGAGTACCCCTCATCCTTGGGAGGTGCTTCTTAAAAACGGGGCGGGCATTGATCGACGTTGATGAAGGGGAAATCACTTTGAGGGTAAACAAGGAAGCCGTTACTTTCAATCTAGATCAAGTTACGAGATACTCCCCCAATTATGAAGACACTTCCGTCAACAAAATTGATGTCATTGACATTGTGTCGGAGGAGTATTCTCAAGAACTTCTTGGATTCTCGAGTGGCAATCCCACTTCGGTTGATCCCATCGTTGCTCTCTCTTCCCCTCCCCTCACTCCGTTTGAGGGAAGTGACTTTATCTTGGAAGAGATTGAAGCTTACTTATCGAGTGACTCGGTTTCGCCGGAAATTGATTACGCTCCCATCGACATCGAGGGAGACATTCTTCTCATCGAGAAAATGCTCAATGAAGATCCTTCCTCACTCCCTCCTCAAGAACTTCATAAAGAGGAAATTAAAACAATTGAAAAATCTAATGATCCTCCCGAGGTCGAGCTTAAGGACTTACCACCTCATCTCGAGTACGCATTTTTGGAGGGTGACAATAAATCACCCGTCATAATTGCTAAAGACTTGAGTGAGGATGAAAAATCCGCTCTCATAAAGGTTTTGAAGTCACATAAGCGAGCCATCGCTTGGAAACTTTCTGACATCAAGGGTATTAACTCGGAATTTTGTACACACAAGATTCTTATGGAGGATGACTTCAAACCGGCGGTCCAACAACAAAGAAGGGTGAATCCTAAATTTCATGAGGTTATCAAACAAGAAGTCATAAAACTTCTCGATGCCGGATTGATTTACCCTATTTCGGATAGTCCTTGGGTGAGCCCCGTTCATTGTGTGCCCAAAAAGGGTGGCATAACCGTTGTTGAAAATGATGAAAACGAGTTGATTCCTACTCGATTGGTTACGGGATGGCGTGTGATGCGTGCCAAACAGTCAAGCTAAATCACACAAGCCTGCCACTTGTGAATGGCAGACCGTAACCAGCTTAAAACTGCCTAAGCACGAATGCAATGAAGATCTGAGGAGTATAGTGTTTCCCCGGGTCGTTATGTCCCAGCGAGTTGTGCAATGGATTATCAAACGTTTAGTGATCGAGGAATTTGAACAGAAAAGGGATTTGTGATAATATTATAACTACATAAAAAGCCAATAAATAACAACGGCTTAAATGAAAATTAAAGGAAATTAAAAAGATAAAATCTATTAAATAAACGCTATCACTATAATTAAAATGATGTTTTTGTTTTTATGTTTTTATAAAACTGAAATTAAAATCTACGCTGACGATAAATAAAAACGTGAAACTTACACAATATTAACCCTAAAAATATGAAAATGATATTTTAACAATCCTAATGATAAAAGAAAATATTTAGAAAAAGAAAATTATTTTTATAACTAATATTCTAATTATTATTAATTAAAAACTATTTTTAACTATTAAATAATTACCTAAAATACAAGAAATTAGGAAATAAAGCTAGAAAAATAAAATTATGAAATGGAAAAGTCTAAAATAACAAACTAGAATTTTCAAAACTATTTTTGTATTTTTATGATTATTTTTCTATTTTCTATGAATTTTAAACTATTAAAAACTAATTAAATTATTAAAAATTATAAAATAAACTATGAAAAATATGGAAAATTACTTTTTTTACTTTTTATATTTATCTAAACCTAAGAAAATTGAAAAATTATTTTTTTGAAGCTTTTCTTAATTTTTTGTATTAAAAGCTAATTAAAAATGATTAAAAACTAATTTAAATTAAGAAAAATAGCAAAACAACTTGGAAAAATCTGAAAATTTCAGGAAAAGTCTACAATTATATTTGGAATCTAGGAAAATTGGAAAAACAAGTGCTTATGTAGATGAATTTGAAACTGCTATGGAAGTGCTTATTGAAATAAGCACTTGATTAAGCAAATGCACTCCAAAGGCTACCAAACTGATAAAGAAGCTATAATAAGCTAAATGTGACTAAATGCAACTTAAATCAACAAGCTTGAACCTCTGATTCACAGGTTTGATCAGATTTGATTACTTGGACTAATAAGCTAAATCAGGTTCTGAGTGCTTACTTAGGACACATGCACAAGCTTAAAAATAAGCTCAAACTGAAAACTACCAATTGCAACCTAAAGTAGACCTGGTTGAGATTAATTGTACCAAAATTCAGACCATGAGAAGCTCTTTTGAGCTCTGTGTACTAGCTGCAAGAACTGAGAAAAAGCTCAGTGTACTGAGCTCAGTGAGCAGGGCAACTAGGCCCAAGTTCACAAGCTTGTTAAGAGCTTAAAGAAAATTTCCAAAAATCTGTAAAAATGACAAAAAGAAAGTAGACCAGCTGAAGTTTTCAAATCAACAAGTTTCACTGATTTAGGCTTAAAATTGAATCCAAGAAAAATCCCTTTCAGTTGGTCCAAAACATGATTTTCTGTTTTTGACTTTTGATGAAATAATGAACTTTGACTTTTTCCAACTTTGATTCAAATCTTTGCACTGAAAATGATATATTGTGATAGAATAAGCACAATGCAAACAAGCTTAATGACTTTTGAACACAAAATGAGATTTTACAAATCCAAATACACAACAGTGGAGCAGTAGAGACAGTTATGATCTAATGTTGACTTGGGTGATGTTGCAGACCTAAACCAAGACTCAAATGAGCATACTTATACTAAACAAACATGAAACAAGAAAGATTAACCACTGAATACAACTTTAAGACAGGTAATTCAGCAGAACCAAACACCCCTATATTTGACTGTTGTGAAGATTAAAAGAGACAAACACTGAGCAGCCTTGTAATTATGATCAATCTAAGTTTACTTAACCTAAACACTACTGTAAAGACAGGTTTGACAGATTATAACTACAAAAAACAAATTATGCAATGATTTGAGAAAATCACTTACAAAAGTCCAAAGCTGCTATAGCTTGCAAACTGTAAACCATGAACCACTAACCTATATAATCCAATCCAACTAGCTACTATTCAACCCAATTCCATGCCTGCACCAACCATTTACCAAATCTGCATCATTTTTTTGCACTTGTGTGACTTTTGTTGACCAAGGATCATAATGAGTTGAAACTTGAATGTGAGCTTGTATAAGGTTTTCACAAGCTCATTTAAGCTTATTGAAGCTGATAGATGAGATTTATAAAGCTTTTAAATGAGATTTTAACTTTGGAAATTTCAACAGTGACATAAACTGAGGATTATAACATTAAACTGAAATTGGTACTTGGAATCAGTTTCAATACATTCAAATACTTAAAGTTAATACACTTTAACAAAACATTACAAGTTTTACACTAAATTGAAAGATTAAACATAAAAACGACCTAAGTGAAAGGTGAAAAACTACAAGACTCCCCTATTTGCTCCAATTGCTATCTTTTTATAATCCAATCTCATTTTCTCTCACTTCTGAACATTTCCCAACAATCTAAGCCATTGGATTTGCTCAAAATGATCTCAACCATTCAAAACAGATTTTTGGCGCCATTTTTCTTCTCTGCCAATTGGGGGTTGAGTGAGGGGTTAGGGATGCAATAAATGTAGTTTGGATGGTAGTTGTGGAGTGGGGAACATGGTGAAGTGGAATGGAGGAGGGATGGGTGTTCGAGTTGAAAGGTTGAGATGGTGGACTTTTTGGCGGGTTGAAGTTTTTTACCAGATTTGACCCAAGTGGTGTTAATAATAGGGGGGTTCACAATTCAGTTTGACAGGGGTCCAGAATAGTATCAAAGGTCCAAATTGGTTTGAAAGGGTTTAATAATCCAAGGGCCTTGGTGTAAATTCTGAAACTTGAGGGGCCTAAGCTGCCAATTCATCAAACTTGTTTCAAGGACCAAAGTGACAATCTCACAAAATACAAGGATCAAACTTGCCATTCTCCAATTTCCAGGGACCAATTTTGCCAATTTTCAAAGTTGAAGGACCACTTTTGCAATTTTCTCAAACTTTTTATATTTTTCACCAAAGGACTAAATTTGACAACTTTTGATTTTAAAAGGACCTTTGGTGACTTTACTTCTGAAATTATGTGCTCAGGGGATTTTTGACAACTTTAGAAACTTGGGGACTAAAACGCAATTTTGCAAATTTGATATGTTTTTCATCCTTTTGATCTTTTTGCATATAAAACACATAAAACACTGATTTGTGATATTTTCATCATTTTGATGCATTTTAGAGTGTTTTCAGATGTTTTTGCAGTTTATATTGTACAAAAATGATGAGTATTTAGACACTCATCAGCGTGTTTGTATTGACTATCGAAAGTTAAATGAAGCCACCCGTAAAGACCACTTTCCCTTACCCTTCATGGATCAAATGCTTGAGAGATTAGCGGGAAACGAATACTATTGTTTTCGATGGTTTCTCGGTTACTTCAAATACCCATTGACCCACAAGATCAAGAAAAGACCACGTTCACTTGTCCTTATGGAACATTTGCTTACCAACGCATGCCTTTTGGCTTGTGTAATGCTCGGTACTTTCAAAAGGTGTATGATGGTCATTTTTCATGACATGATCGAAAAGACTATGGAAGTCTTTATGGATGATTTTTCGGTCTTTGGGGATTCTTTCCCAACATGTCTCTCCCATTTGGACAAGATGCTTGAACGTTGTGAAAACACGAATCTTTGTCTAAATTGGGAGAAATGTCACTTTATGGTTAAAGAGGGAATTGTCATCGGCCATAAGATTTCTAAGAACGGGATTGAGGTTGACAAAGCTAAAGTTGATGTTATTGCAAAGTTACCTCCTCCCACAACGCCGTCAAAGGTTAGAAGTTTCCTTGGTCATGCCGGATTCTATCGTCGTTTCATTCAAGACTTTTCGAAAATATCCCGGCCTATGACCCGACTTCTTGAAAAAGACAATCCTTTCGTCTTCTCTAGTGAGTGCATTGAAGCTTTTCAAACTCTTAAAAAGAAGCTCACGGAAGCACCGATTCTAGTTGCCCCTGATTGGGAATTACCATTTGAGCTTATGTGCGACGCAAGTGATTTCGCCATAGGTGCCGTCTTGGGAACGCGAAAATCAAAACATGTCCAGCCTATACATTATGCTAGCAAAACTTTGACCGAAGCTCAAGCACATTACACTCCGACGGAGAAAGAATTAATAGCCGTGGTGTATGCTTTCGAGAAGTTTCGGCCATACTTGATCTTGTCAAAAAGCATAGTGTATACGGATCACTCGGCCATCAAATATCTTTTTGCTAAGCAAGATGCAAAGCGAGGTTGTCGATGGATTCTCCTCCTACAAGAATATATCATCATCCTGATAAAAAAGGCTGAGAACCTAGCGGTGATCATCTTTTCGTCTTGAAAATCCTCATCAAGGTGTGCTCGAGAAAAAGGAAATAAGAAACGTTTCCTCTCGAGGCACTTAATGTGGTATCTCATCGTAGAGATTCGAGTACCCCATGGTTTGCCGACTTTGCAAACTATCATGCGGGTAACTTTGTTGTGAAAGGGATGTCGTCCCAACAAAAAAACAAGTTTTTCAAAGATGTTAAGCATTATTTTGCTGGGGCGACCCCTACTTGTTCAAAATCTGTGCGGATCAAGTCATCCGACGGTGTGTTCCGACCAGAAGCGGCGAAATTCTCAAGGCTTGTCATAATGGACCCACGGGGGACATCATGGCCCGAACTACAGCCAAAAAAGGTGTTTGACTCCGGTTTCTATTGGCCCACAATCTACAAAGATGCCCACGACTTAGTCCAATCTGCGACGGCTTAGCGTCATAGCAACATCTCTAAAAGAGATGAAATGCCTCAAAATGCCATTCAAGTGTGCGAGATCTTTGACGTGTGGGGCATCGACTTTGTGGGGCCGTTCCAGTCTTCTCGAGGGAACAAGTATATACTGCGTGGCGGTGATTATTTGTCCAAGTGGGTAGAGGCGGCGCTACCCACCAACGACGCCAGTAGTTGTGAGTTCTTAAAGTCTCTCTTTTTTTGAACTCCTGCGTGCCATCATTAGTGATCGTGATGCGCACTTTTGCAACGACCAATTCGCAAAAGTGATGCTTAAGTACGGTGTCACTCATCGTCTCTCTACCGCATATCACCCCCAAACTAGTGGGCAGGTGGAGGTATCAAATCGGGGTTTGAAAAGAATCTTGGAGAGGACCGTAGGTGAAAATCGTGCCTCTTGGTCGGACAAACTTGAAGATGCACTTTGGGCCTTCCGCATCGCTTACAAAACACCCATCGGGTGTACTCCTTACAAGCTTGTGTATGGAAAGGCATGTCATCTCCTCGAGCTTTCGAGCGCAAAGCCTATTGGGCCTTGAAGCATGTAAATTTTGACCTTAAGTCCGCGGGTGATCACCGAAAAGTTCAACTCAATGAATTAAATGAACTCCGTGATCAAGCCTACGAGAACTCATTGATCTATAAAGAAAAGACAAAGAAGATCCATGACTCAAAGATCAAGAAACAGCGTTTTCAACGTTGGTGACCGAGTCCTTCTTTTCAATTCTAGATTGAAAATCTTCTCCGGGAAACTTAAGACCCGTTGGACTGGTCCATTCACCATTGCCAAAGTTTTTCCATATGGCAATCGAGTAGTTATCTCAAACCGACGAACCAAACTTCAAGGTGAATGGACATAGGTTGAAGCACTACTTTGGAGGGGACATACCATCCATGGTTGTTCCGGATCTCCAAACCTTCCCCAACCAATGAATTGGGTCGAGTCAAGCTAGCGACTCGGATAACAAAAACGATGGCATTCCATGGGTGTCCACCCATGTTTCTTTCTTTCTATTTTCTAACAACTAAGTGTGGGGAAACCTCCACTTGTGTTTTGCTTCTTGTGTGTTTGCTCATGTTTTCAGGAATCCCTTTGATCGTGATGATTGATGCTTTGTTTCAATCCAACGCCCAATATCGATCAATTTTACTAACTTTATCCGGGGATATATTTTTGAAAATCCTTTTGTGTTAAATAATGATTTCGTACACACTTGGTTAGTGGTATTACCTTTTTCCGTTCAATAGTATCGGCTTCGGCCGGGACTTTGAATATTGAGGGCAATATTCAATTCTAAGTGTGGGGAATTGTCAAATTTTGTCACATTTGTACCCTTTAGTCCCTAGTACCCCCGTTTTACCCAAAATTTAAAAAAATTTGCATAAAAATAAAGTGTTAACACTTCGGTGTTGATAAAAGTTTAGTCTTGATTAGGTTAGAACAAAGGGAATCCGACTGCTAGAGTGTTGATCTAGCTGCTTCCTTAACGATTAGGCTAAGTTTTTACGAGTTGTGCAAATGAAAATGCTAAGCGTGGAGTAGTTGGTTCTCTTTAAAGCTTATATAAGTAATCTATGGCTTTTCTCCCGAGATCTTAATTGAACCTAATATAGTGTCGTTTTCAAACCTTTGAACATAAAAATCGTTTTGTTATGCAATAAAATTTTTAAGCGATTTTGATAAAGAGTTAGAGTTCAACTTTTTTAAATTTTTGGGAAAGCATACTTTCTTAAATCGAATAAAATTGCAAAATGCAAGTATCGTAAAAGTGCTTGAATGATGCAAAAGTAAAATTGCAAGTCAAAAGTCAAAAAAAAAAGTGAAAAAAAAGTGAATGAAAAATGAAAAAAAAAATGTTGGTGAAATAAAAAAGTTATGAATAAATGTGCGAAACTTGCTTTTTCTTAAATTTAAATCGGAGTTGAACTGGATTCGCTCAATTTTATCTTAAAAGCAACGGAATTTAGAGATTATCAATTTCAAAGGTCTAGAAAGCTTCGGTAGTATTCTCTGTGGGGTGTCAAAAGCCTGGTCACTTAAAACTTATGTTTTGGGATGTGCCGAGAAGAAAGACGTTACATGGAGTGATTTGGCCTCTGAGTTTTCAATCTCTAAATAATCGGTGGTTGTTGTCCATTCAAGTCTTAATATTAACTTAGCGGAAGTTTCTAAACCTTTGGAATCGAAATCCAGCTGATTCCGGTACTATTCTCTGTGGGGTGTCAAAATCCTGGTCACCTAAAGCCAACTGGTTTGGGATGTGCCGAGAAGAAAGCCGCTACATGGAAAAGGCCCTTTTCGAACCTTAAGTTTTTAGATTTCCGTTGAATTAATATCAAACTTGAATAGATAACAACCGTGATGAGTGTCGATTTTTATGATAAAAGTTTTGAAAACAACACACACACCTAACTTATAGTAATTGCGGGAGTAAAAAAGTTAAGTCTTGACTTACATAGATTATTTGTATAAGTAGTGTTAGCATTTTACAAAAACATTTGCACAATAAGTCTAGACTTAGTTTGGGAGTATAAAAAAGAGGATGACGATTATAATTCCATGGAGACACCCATTTTGTGTGAATCCCGTTCCATGATACCGCTTATTTTTTGATAATCAAGCATGTTGTTTACGTTTCAGTTTAAGTTTCTCGCATCAAATAAAAAGTCGAAACGGGGTAGTCTTGGTAATCTTGAGTCTATCATTACTTCACATGATTGATTGCTAGGGACTAGCAATTGCCTAGTGTGGGGGAATTTGATGAGTGCTTATTCACTCATCGTTTTGCCTAAGACCTCAAAATGACTAAAACACCCAAATACGCCAAAATATGTTAAAAATATCCTCAGTGTGTTTATGTCTTTCGTACAAAAGGATTGAAAAGCAGTAGAGCGGAAAAATCGAGCTGAATCTGAAAAAGTGCAGTGAAGACGTAGCCGGGAACCAGTTTTCTACATTTTTGAAGCCCGAGACGCGTTTTGAGAGTGATCAGGGGGAAAAACAACCTAACCTATCCCGAACCCAAAAATTCCATTTTTACCCTTTCCCGACACCGATAATTTCCTAAATACCCTTTTTACTAAAAACCCTTCCTAACATTTTTTAACCCTCATCTTTTGAACCCTCCCCACACTTACTATGACCCATCTCACTTTGAACCCCCAACTTCACGACCCTTTACCCTTTAAAACCCCCCAAACCCACGATTACCCTCTTCCACTTCTTCTTTCTTCCCCAAAAGCAGATAAAATAAAAACTCCCTCACCCAGAAAAACTTATCCCGCCAAAACACACTCACAATCTACTCAGCACCCACTATCCCCCCCATCACTCTCATCTCTTGGAAAATGCACAAGCAACAAGCCAAAGCTTTTTCACATGTCCACAGCCATGTTGGCAATCCCATCTCTTCCCATTGGAGCTCAAGAGAGAAGACCAATTGATGGTGGTGATCTTTTGGATTTGGGCGCCAAGAATGTTTGATGGCTGAGATTCACTCAAGAAAACACAAGAAGACCTCCGAGCTTCTTTTACCTCACCGAGAAAGCACAACCAAGAGGATGGAAGACTTTAGGACTTAGTATAAATAGATTAGTTTGTAGCCTTCAAAGGACACCCCTAGTTTTAGTGTTAAATTAGTTTTCTACTTTACTTGTAATGTTTTTTTTTTAATGAAAAAAAAATCTTTTGGTTAAATTTTCTGTTAATTTATTTCAGCTCTTAAGTATTTAAGTGCTTAGTTTTTTTTTCTAGTTCTCAATCATTCAAAAGTGTTACAACAGTTGAATTTAGTACTAATTTAGTGAAAGTAAAATCTGTTTCTCAGTCAAGCTTTTGCAACAACTTAAAGGGGTGTTTGTTATAAGCTCTAAAATGGTCAAAAGCATTTTACCCGTTTTGACTTCTTAAGTCAAAGTACTCTTAGTTTTTTAATGTTTTGAATTTGGTATATCAACTTGTACCAAGTTTGTTCCAAAAAAAGAAAAAGAAAAGAAGAGAAGAGAGTTTTTCTCAGTATTAATCTGAACTCGAACAGCTGACTCTACATGCTTGTTCTTGAGTCTTTTTCACGCTCAAGTAAGGTCTAATTCTGGAAAAAATTGTTTTTCTTGGTCATTTGTAGTCCCAACTTAATTTGGTTCCAATTTGGCGCATTAAAGAAACCTTTAACAAGTACAAAGTTGAAGTCTAACAGTTGGTTTTACCAACATTCTTGCTCTGTCTCAGCCAAACAAAAGCTGATAACAATTGAATTTCAAGATGTTAAAAGCCTGTTTTTGTCCATCACTTGGTCTCTTTTGGATCTCTACTGTGCTAACCTTGTTATTGTAGCTCATAGCTGCTCTTGGAGTTCACCATTCACGAAAATAAGCTCCAAATAAGCCTCTCAGCAGCCGCTATCCCCGCAATCGAGCAATTGAAACATTTTGTTAGTGATTATTTAGGTTGTGCTCTAGCTTATTCGGACTCCCTAAGTACCAATTTAGTAGGTCAGTTCAGATTAGTCCCACTTCAGCTTATTCAGTGCTTAATTTGTACCTTAGCATACTTAGTTCTCCCTATTTTCTAGCTTAGGACCCCCTTAGTGTAACTTGCAAACCAACTGCTTCTCCCCTTTGTATTTAGTGCTGTTCGAATGCTTACAGCTTATTTAGGATTGGATATGTATAACTTAGTGCTTATCAACTGCTTATCTTAGTACTTATTTGCCTTGTAACTGCCTAGGGAGTGTTTGTTAGGTTTAAGTCCAACTGAGATTAGTTAAGTAGTTCAACTGCTTATTCTGAAGCTATTTTACAAAAAGTTTTTCACAAAAAAATGTTTGCTTTTTTATCTTACCGATAAGCTGCAAAAAGAAAAAAAAAAGTAGAGTAGTTTTCAAAAAGGGAAGGAGTGGGATTCGAACCCCAGTCTCCTGGCTCAAGCCCACAACACAACACGCCAACACCATCTGCCCTTGGGACTTCTTTGGTTTTATTAGTACATAATTAAACCTTTACGTGTATTGAGCAGTCTTAGTTTTAAGCACTTCTTTGCTTATTTGATAGCTTATTTCCTTAACAAACCACTGTTTTCAGATTTTTAATAGAACCATTATCTTTCAAAGTACTTTCTGTTAATTTTCCACATTTTTCTAAAATAGTTTAGTATTTTTAGTTAATTAATTAGATTAAATTAGTTTTTAATTCGTAGTAATTATTTTAAAAGTCGAAAAAATTCCCGGCTTCTTTCTAAAATTATTTTTAGTCAAATAGAACGTGGGAAAATTGTTTTCACACCCGTAGCCCTAAAATTGCAAAACTTTTACGTTGATGGCTCGGGTGTTTGCCGGGTTTTACGTTTTTTTGTTTTAGCACCCTAGGACTTAGTTTAGCTTCGTTTTATCATTCCTTAGGCTTAGTAATAGCTAAGTTGTAGTTTATTAGGTTTCCCTTGCCTTAATTACCTTCCCGTTAATTAATTTGTAGAAAACGTAATTCAAACCAACAAATCATCATTAAACCAATTCAAGTTATAAATCACAAAACTCATCGAATCCTTCCATTCACACCTCGTTGGGACACGACCCGGGAAATCACCTTCCCGGTATCACTTTTATCACACCCGTGAGGTTTGGTACGTTAACCCTTTTCCTAAAAGGTTAATTTGTCGAATTTTACGGTTAATTTGATATATATTGATATTGTGTTTTTCACCACTCACTCAACGATCGAATCAAATTTTGGCGCCGCTGCCGGGGAGGTGTGTTGCGACAATATCATGATTTTTGCGATTAGTGACTTGAAGAACCTTCCTCGTGAAGTTATTGTTTTTATAAAAATACAAAAATACAAAAATATTTTTCTTTTCTTTGTATATATATGTAAAAGATTAAAAATACAAAAAGATTTTTGCTTGTTGTTTTAAATAAAATAGAAGACACAATCAATATAACATTCTCAACTGAGGTGTTATCATTATAAGTTCCCTAACAAAAGATTTAAAACTTGCCTTTGTGTCGCTCGTGATTTGGTTTATTTCTATCGGATAAACAAACTGTGTGAGGGGTATAAGGACGGCATGACATTAAATTGCGGCTGAAAAGAGGCGGGTTTTTAATAAGCTTCGCGCTGACCTAATAAGATTCTCCGCTCCTTTGTGCGTTTATCTTATAGAAGTGATCAATTCACTTGGGATTATTGGTTTAAGTTCACTGTGTTATGGGTAGAAGCAATATGAGGTGAGAGTAAAGTAGCTGATATGGCTCAATTCCTCATTCCTTTTGCATGGCATTATGTATCATTAATAGTTGTAATTCTTTCTCATTGGACTCAGACTATGAAGATTTTAGATCATCTTTGGTTGAATAAGTCATGGTTAAACTTTCTGAGTAGTAAATACATTCTTTGTTCTCCACAGTATCATATAGTTTGAGCACATTGGAGATTAAGGGATTAGTGGTGTAAGACATTGTGTTAAAATCAGATGACAAGTCTTAATTTTCAATAAAATGTCAGAAAGTTGAACACAAGTCGCTTAAAACAATCCTCCTTATGACAAATCTCTTTAGAAAAATCGCACTTAGGACAAGTCGCTCTCTTGACAAAACGCATCCCAGAAAAATCGCAGACCAAGACAAATCGCACCTGAGTTTGTTAGCCGTAATATTTTTATTAGAAGTGATGGTCATTCACATTTAGGAACTTTGTAACGTGTGTTAGATATCGTGATAGAATAGTAAACGGGCTCGTGGATTGGGCTTTTATCATGTTAAGCTAGCCTTTTATCATGTGTTATATAATCCAAGTCCACGAGGCCCAAGCCAAAGCCCATTAGGGCTTTTATGTATTTGACTATAAATACCCCTCAAAGTCTCATTTGAGGGGTGTGCTTGAAAGTGTGTGTGTGTGTGTTTTCCTTTGAAATAAACATCTTATTGTTTTCATCTTCCTTCTACACATACACGGTTTCATATATTCAAGTCACCATCTTTCGCATCTTTTCTTCTTCATCTTTACGCATAGTTTGTGTTTGTGGTTAACGTGTTCTACGCGTAACGTGGGTTACGTCGTGTGGTTTGCTTGATAAAGTGATAAGGTTGATATATTTGTAAAAAACAACTTTATGCTTTGATACCACTTGTTAGGACCGAAAAGCATATGATTTATGTGGTTTGGGAGGTCGGGGTTGGTGGAAGAAGATGAATATCTTCATCTCTTTTAGAGGGAGAAAGTAGAGAGAGGGAGGAGAAAACAATGGATAACTTGAATAAATGAAAACACTACAATACACCTAATGCTTCACCTCACCCCTCATGGAGAGTCATGAGGGTATTTATAGGCTCAATCTTGCTACAACTTTGCCACTTAAACGATACTAGTCCCTATGGGCAAAGTATACTACGCATCTAGTCCAATTCACGTAGATGACGTTATCTTTATAAAAAAGCGAGGCTAACATGAGATCTTATGGATGTAGAGAAAGTATAGATCTAATGATAAAGCAAGTAAATAAAGTAAAGCAAAGGGATAGAAATGACACAACCGATGTATAGTGGTTCGGCTACAAGGACACCTTCCTTGCCCTACTCCACTCCCCGAGTCACCTACTCGAGAGTTCAAGCACTATGTCAACAAACTCCTTCACTTGGCGGAGAAGCCTTCACAACGTTGCTTACACCTTTTTCCGGTGCAAAGCTAAATACCGAGTCCGTAACACGGTGGACCAAACCAACACGACTATTACACAACAAATATGTGAAATATCAAATACAAGATCTTCGCTACAGAAATATTGCGGAGTGACAAATCAATCAAGGACCCCTTGCTTGGATGACTTGTAGAATGCTCGTGATCTCATCTTAGAGAAGGACCTATATGAGAATCACAATAGAAAGAAAGAAGAACAACTCTCTAGATCAAGTGATCTATATGTTAGAAGAGAATGAGAGTGTTTGAGAGATTTAGTAAAAAGAGGGGTGAGTTAGAATGAAGAAATGGCTCTCTATTTATAGGCAAAATCTTCCACTGTTCCCCGGATCCCACGGATCCCTCCCACTTGGGATCCGTCTAGTGTAATCTTAGGGATCCGTGGGACGCTCCTCTTTGCCCATGGGTTTTTTGGTTATGGGTCATGGGTTGGTCCATGGGTTTTCCTTAGATTCAATGTATCTAATGAATACATTGTATCTAGTCAAATGGGTATGGGTTATGATCCATGGGTTGTGGTTTTTACCCATCCTAATAAACTATTACAACAAATGATTAATTACTACATTTTTGTATTAAAAGGCTATATGTAAATGCTTTACAAAAATAACATGTATCCTTATAATTGTACTTAAGATAACATTATATTTGTTATCAACAAAACACAAAGAGATCGCAAAATATTAATAAACGTTTTTACGGTTTATTTGTATTAACAACGTGCACTTGGATTGACTTCTCTGGTCAGACCTAAGGGCCTTTCCAACCCATTGTAATTATTTCTCACTGGTCAGACCTCTGGTTATTTTTACACGTTCATACTTGGTCGACTTATTTCGAGTTAGCTTGGTCAGACCTCGAACCCGAGGCATAAGATGAGAACTAAATATGATTTTAACATTATTACTTGATACTAATGCCTTAAACAGTCTCATAAATCTAAGAGTTACATTGTGCAATTAACGCTCGTCGCTTACCTCTTGTCCTATTTTTTTATACACTGGTCAGACCTATGGTAATTAAATGGGGTTGCAAGATGGATCTTAGTATTAATTAGTAATTAATTGGGTAGTTAATTCTTTTAAGAATGTAATTATCGAAAATACTAGAATTGAACTTTTTATGTTCTGATTAATTGTGTTATTGCAACATAATTCGTAAACAAAGTTGTTTTTCTTCGAAAGACAAACTTAGTCTCTTTTCCTAGTAAGAAGAGTGAGACTTATTCCTATATTTTCTCCTTAGTTGACTAACTAAGATAGGATTCCAAAATTGATAAACTCGTTTATGATCTTTGATTACCCTTTCGTGGTCTAGAGTTAATTGAAAGATAAAATATTTTGTGTAACTGGAAACATTGTGTTTAGAGCTACCAAAATAAATAACATCCTGCACTTGTCACGATGTATGAGTTTAAACTGCAAAGAGTAAAGGAATTACTAGCATATTTGCTAGGTAATCTTCTTGTTGGAATCACTCCTAAACTATAATTCAAATGTTAGTAATTAATATGTAATAGTTAGCTTAATTAGGCCTTTATGTTTGTTATTATGCTAAGGCCCATAAGCCTTGGCCCAAGCCTAATAAGGAAAGGAAGGGAACTTACATGTTGCCCTAGTTCCTTCCTATAAATAATCTTGTAAACTCCCATTTGGGAGTTGGTTGTTCATTTTCTCTCAATACTCACGCATAACTTGTCTTATTTTCCTACGTGTATTGTTTGGTCTTGTTCAACCGATCTCTCTTAATCTATACTTCTCATATTGATGCTTGTGTTACATAAATGGGAACCTAACAGTGGTATCAATCGCTAAATAGTTGGGTGAACGATTTGTTTTTGAAGTTTTTTCTTCCTACGCATAAGTTTCGGTATACTAACCTTCAAACGCTTCAAAATTTTGATTTTTACACTTTCAAACTCAAGATTCTTGTACTTTTAAGGTTATTTGGTGATAAAGTTGAAGTTTTTGGCAAAATTTTTGAAACTTTATGTGTTTTTCATTGTTTTTAAGCTTGATTTGATACGTGTTCATCTTTCTACGCGTAAGGGTAAAAAGCGTTTTTGATCATCAAGTTTCACACTTTTGTGTTATTTTGGTGATATTGAAGCTTGTTTATCACAAAAATCTTGTTTAGAAACATTGGTGTGCTTAAAATTCCGTTTTGGTTAAGATTGGCTATTCCTACGCGTAACTAAACCCTAGTTTTACGCGTAAGTGCTCAAATTCTACGCATAAGTTTTTTCTTGGTTTGATCTTCAGAGATATTGGTTTACTCAGTGTTTTCTTGCTTGGATAAGCCTGAAAACACTTCGACTTTGGATATCTTCTACATTGGATAAGTGTAAAGGATTTTGGGATAAAACCTAGTTTTACGCTAAGCATAAAGCTTACGAGTAAATAATCTTACGCCTAAGCATTTCCTACGCATAAGCACGTCTTACGCCTAAGGAAATATTACGCATAATTTTCTTACTACTAAGTATTTAGTTTACGCATAACCTAAGGTTTAACCAAGTATACGCGTAAGCTATTCCTACGCGTAAGCTCTAATCTTACGCGTAAGTTGGTGTTTTTACGCATAAGGTTCTTTCTTTGCCTAAGCTTGTTTTCTACGCATAAGGATACTTCATCAACAAAGTTTCATTCGACTACAAAGATCCATCATCAACACAAGTTTCAAGATGTCTCAACCACCATACTCTAGCTACTTCCCTCATGTGTATCCTCAACAACAACAACAACAACTCCATCAACAACAACAATTCTATCAACAAATTCAACAAGGAGCAATTCAACCACAAATGATTCAACCACCACCTAGTCTTCAAGTACAACCTTACACAAACATTCACAATCAGCATCCATCCAGGAATACTATGAAGGAACCGTCTTGGTTTGCAAAGATGTGTGAAGCTTTAAGTAGCCAACAATCCATTCATGAGGCTGGATCACTTGATAGACCTCCAATGCTCACTCCCGGAAACTACGATCAATGGGTGATAAGGTTCTTTAGGTTTTGTGATCTAAAGAAGCCACACGGAAAGTTCTTAAAGAAGGTCATCTTTGAAGGTCCATTTCAGATGCCTACTACTACTGTACCCGGAGATCCAAATGCTAATCCACCAAGAGGTGATGTCACCAACGTTGTCAGTCAGTCTCTGAACTCACTACTGATCAACTTCTACACATGGAAGCCGATGAACTTGCAATGCAATATATCCTTTTAGGGTTACCCAATCTGATACTTCGTAGTGTGGATGCTCAGAAGACTGCTAAAGCAATGTGGGAGCATATTCATCTTCTCATGGAAGGCACTGAACTCAATCAAGAAGATATGGAATCCAATATCTACTTAGCATATGAAAACTTCATGATTGAAACTGGGGAGACATTAGAGTCATATCATCATCGATTCTCAGATATCATCAATGACTTGGACAAACATAACATCATTATGCCAAGAATTGCAGTCAACACTAAGTTCATGAGTAGTCTTGATCCTGATTGGGAAAAATATGTCATTTTCATCCGTCAAGCGAAGAATCTTCATCATGCTACATACGGATTGTTGTACGACTATTTGAAGCCCCACCAAAAAGAAGTTGACAAAGAAAGGGTTATCCGTGCACTCCCTGTTTCACCTTCACTTCCGGATAATCAACAATTAGCTTTGTGGGCTCAAGCATGCTATCCTCAATTCCCAAATTTGCCAACAACCTTCACAAATCCTCCACAACCAACTGCAACAATTACACCATATGATCCGTCACAGCACCAATCTCATGAAACTCAATTGGTTCCATACAACAACAATAATGATCAAGCACTTTACAGTGAATCTAATGAGGATACAGAAGCTTTCGATGCATTGCAACAGTGGGCTCAAGCATGCTATCCTCAATTCCCAAATTTGCCAACAACCTTCACAAATCCTCCACAACCAACTGCAACAATTACACCATATGATCCGTCACAGCACCAATCTCATGAAACTCAATTGGTTCCATACAACAACAATAATGATCAAGCACTTTACAGTGAATCTAATGAGGATACAGAAGCTTTCGATGCATTGCAACAAGGGTTTGTCATGATTGCTAGAGCCTTCGGCCGATATTCAAACAAATCCAACAATCGCATTCGTACCTCATCAAACACAAAAATCGGTCATTGTTAACAATGGACGTGTTGAAGTTCAGAATCGTGGTAATGTTCGTCCGATGGGCGGTGGTCAAGGGTTTAATCCAATGGGAAGGAATAACATGGGTGCTCCACAACAACAAAGGGCTCAAGTGGTTGAACAGGGAAATGCTCAGAATGGGATTAATGGTCTTCGTTGTTATAACTGTAATGAGAAGGGTCATCTGGCTAATGCATGCCCTAAGCCGAGGACAAGAGGCGGTGCTTATCACAAAGCGGCTTTACTCTTGGCTCTCAAGGATGAAGCTGGTGGAACTCTTACCAACAAGGAACAAAGCTTCATGGAAAATGCAGATTCTGATGATGACATGGAGGACTTGCAGGCTAATGCAGCTGTTATGTTAATTGCTAACATGCAAGAACTCTACATGAGTGACACTGACGGTTTGTCTCAGGTACCGGATCAAACTATATTCATTACTGATCTGATATCTCCGCCAACATCTGCATCCGACGAGGATCAGAGTGTTCAACATGAGCCGTCTACATCTTATTCCGATGATAATCAAATAGATCCCGTAGTTATATTTGACGATCAAGATGACCTTATGGTTACCTTTGATAATCAAGTTGACTCCGTGGTTATACTTGAGGATCTGACTAATGATCATGCTGAGACTCACGTTGAACAAATTGATACTATGTCTGATCCAGATCTTGAGCTCATGACCTTAATTAATGACCAAAAATCTCAAATGGAAACACGCCGTAACATCAATCAGCAATTAAAGGATAAAAATGCACTGTTAACTAAGGATAATGAATGCCTAAAGTATCAACTCAACATTTTTCAAACACAAGAAAAACGTGAAAAAGGTTTTGAAGTCGCTTTTGCTAAATCTTACCAAAACGAAAAATCATTAGAACAACAGATACGTGATCTAGTCGCATCCAAAAATGCTTTGTTGTCTCAAATAGAACAACTGAAATATGATCATAAACAACAACTTAACGCTCTCACTTGAAACTAACAAAGCCAAGTCCGACATTAAATTGTCAAAAACAGTTCTGTGAGTACAAACAACATTCAAAGAAACGAATAGATGACTATCTTGAAGAAATTGTCGACTTACAAAAAAAAATCAACGAGTTTCGAAATGTTGTTTATAAACATGGTGAGTCAATCACAACTATTCAAAAGTTTACTTTTAAACCAAATCCAAATGGATATGGACCGAATCTTGCGGATTACAAACCAAAGTTTTCAAATAGAGCATTCAAACAAAATCCGAAGTTTACAAAGGCGAACATAGAATAGATGATTCCATTATGAGTGTTGTTGAATATAATCGTCAAGAGGAATTAGATGCAGAAGACGAGAGTCGATCAAAATTAGAAAATGTTGTTTATAACAAACCATTTAACTATTCAAAAACCATCACTTTCGTCGCACAACAAGATAATTCTAACACACCTTGGGTTATCACACCTACTTCTGAGTCTTCTAATGTTGGTACCCAACCCAATTCTCAGACAAATTAATGGTCTTTTACCTTCACTCAATGAAGTAAAAACAATACCCGAAAAATGTTAAATTCTTAAATATTTTGAAACATTCATTTCGGACATCAAACTTTTGGAACGTGAAATTGAACTCAATTCTGAAATTAAAGTTGAACATTTTCAATCACCTCAAGCGAGAGCACAAAGAGATATTTTTCAGAAAAGAATTTTACCTCATGTCCAGAATTTGAAAATGTGTGCAATATATTGGGAAAGGGATTTTCACAAGGAGCTTGGACTTATGAAAAGAGTTTTCGAGCAAACTGAAACATCGATTTCAAATACCAAATGTAAAAAGAAATTGTTACGAAAAGATGTTGATCGACTCTTGGAAGATGTTATCTGTGTTGATACCAATAATGTTGTGTTATTACATTCTGGTGCATATGCATTTGATTATATCTCTGCTGATTCTGTTGATTCTCTTGATAATGTTGAGAATACTGATACTGTGTCACAAATCAAGTCTTTAAAAGTTGAAAATGAACGATTGTTAAACGAGCTTTCAAATGCAAAACGTCGTCTTCAATGGTGTCAAAAAGATTGTCAAAATCGTGAACTAGCTTTGCAAAATAAAATCAACCAGATGCATACCAAAACTCTTAGTACAAAATTTGAGCAACTGGATGATGAAAACGTGTCTCTGAAGTGTCAAATTTCAAAATATGAACAACAAATTTCAAAAGTTAAAAAGGAATATGGTGTCATATTTGATTTACTCAAAAAGACTCGTGCTAAAGTGTCAAAAGATCTTGATGATCATCTTGCATATACCAAAGATGTTTTATGACGAGATGGACTCACTCGTTCTGAAAATCTAGATTTGTTACACACTATCCATGATCTAAAAGCAGAGGTGGTGAAACTTAAGCACCATAGGGATAGTAACACAGTAGTAACTGCACCTAAACAGATTCAAAATGACTCTAGAACATCTAATGACAATCCACAAGAAACTAATGTGCTTCCCTCTACTGAAACAGGAATAGTTGCCTCTTTTCCCAACACCCGCACTTCACAACCTAGGAGCAATACAAGGAACAATAGGAAGTTGCGCCGTAAGAAAAGAACAATAAAGAATGTTGAAGTAGAAGAACACCTTAGGACTTTGAATAAGACTCAAGTTGCACCCACTTTAGATATTGCGTCTGACAAATGTACTGAACAAAGTGATGTAACGAATGCTGAATCTTTAAGTACTTTAAATGTTAAATTTGAAGCTTCTTGAGTTGGTTGTCGTAAAAGCATGTTTTCTGGATGTCATGATAAATGTGTTTCTAAGGCTATCTTGAATCGTAAGCGGAAAAATAGAACACGGAATACCTCTAGGCCCACTAATGCTTCTAAGTCTGTGCTAGGTAAACCACCTTCTAGTGTTCCGGTTACAATCATTGATGTACCCATAGTACCCCCTACACCTCCTAGGAAGAACTTATCACCTAGTGCATTTACTAAGACTAAAGCTAAGACTAGTTGGATATGGCAGAAATGGTTATATAATACACTTGGATTTAAATGGATACCTAAAATCATTAACATGTGTGTTTCTACTATAACTGCTTCGGAACCCTCTAACTCTTCGGGTTCCATATCTACTTCTATTCCATCTGTGTCGTCTGTGTCTAATGCGGTGATCAGATCATCCTCTGGGTTGTTGATAGCGGATGTTCCCGACACATGACAGGCAATCTCAAATTGTTATCAAACTTTGTTACAAAGTTCATTGGCACTGTCAGATTCGGGAATGATCACTTCGCAGCTATCATGGGCTACGGAGATTACATTAATGGCAACATCGAAATTAGCAGGGTTTATTATGTGGAAGGTATCGGTCACAACCAATTCTCAGTCGGTCAATTTTGTGATGGAGATTTAGAGGTTGCTTTTAGGGAGAAAACTTGTTTCATTCGTGATCTACAATGAAACGATCTTATGTCTGGTACCCGCACATCAAGTCTTTATACAATCTCAATGCAAGACATGATTGCTTCATCTCCCATCTGTCTACTTTCAAAGGCAATATCTACAAAATCTTGGCTATGGCACCGTCGTCTCTCACATTTAAACTTTCAAACCATAACCAATCTTGCACGATACAAACTTGTTGAAGGTCTCCCAAGATTTCGGTATTCAAAAGATCACCTATGCTCAGCTTGTGAACAAGGGAAAAGCACTCGTGCTCACTTTCCTTCAAAGGTGGAACACGACTCACGCATGTGCTTCATCTTCTTCACATGGATTTGTGTAGGCCGATGCGCGTGCAGACGATTAATGGCAAACGCTACATTTTGGTAATTGTGGATGACTACTCAAGATGGACTTGGGTTTATTTTCTTCGAAGTAAAGATCAAGCTCCACAGATGATCATCACCTTTCTCACGAAAATTCAAGTTCAGATCCGGATCACAGTCAGACAAATCAGAACAGACAAAGGAACTGAATTTGTGAATCAAACTCTTCGTGCATATTATGAGAAAGTGGAAATTGAGCATCAAACATCAATTGCACGAACACCGGAACAAAACGGAGTTGTTGAAAGACGAAACCGTACGTTAGTGGAAGTTGCAAGAACGATGTTAATCAATGCTAAACTTCCAGATTACTTGTGGGCTGAAGCTGTGTCAACTGCATGCTACACTCAGAACCGCTCAATGATTACTAAACGCCACAACAAAACACCTTATGATCTTATCCACAACCGTAAACCGAATCTCAAACACTTTCATGTATTTAGATCCCTCTGTTATCCGAATAATGATCGTGATGACTTTGGTAAGCTCAAAGCCAAAGCTGACATTGGAGTCTTTGTTGGATATTGTGAAAACTCTAAGGGTTACCGAATCTGGAATCGTCGTACAAGGGAGATTATGGAAACGATTCATGCTAATTTCGATGAGCTTACAGATATGGCTTCTGAGCATAACAGCTTGGAACCCGGTCATAACCGTTTAAACTTCCCTCAAACCCCATCATCAACTGAACCTAGTTTAGAACTAACTCGACGTCAAATGGAACAACTATTTGCTCCTCTGTTTAGTGATGATATTGATGAACGTGCTCCAGCTGTATCAAATGTTTTCGCTGCTCAACCTGATCAAAATCCAATACCTGATACACCTGCTACAACAACTACTGTTGAGGAAGCACAACCAATTGACTCTACAACAACAGTCGAACAAACCACATCCAATGACGCGGAACCAGCTGATGATATTCTAAACAATGAAGTACCTCCACCTGCAGATTATGATCCAAATGCGTTCTTCAACCCGTTTGCTAATGAAACTACTGCACCTAATGTTGCATAATCATTTTCAAGCCATTTGAATCCTTCTAATCTACAACATGTATATCAACATCAACCCTCCACACATCGTTGGACGAAAGACCATCCTCTTGTGAATATTATTGGAAACTCAAATCAACCACTCGTAACTAGACAACACCTTCACACAGACGGTGAACATTGCATTTATGCACTTACCGTCTGCCAAGCTGAACCCAAAAATATAAGAGAAGCCATGACATATGACAACTGGATTGAATCCATGCAAGAAGAACTCAATCAGTTTAAACGTCTTGAAGTATGGGAACTGGTTAAAAAAACAACTGGGGTCTATGTTATTGGTCTCAAATGGATTTGGAAAAACAAGCTAGATGTTGAAGGAACGGTTATTCGTAATAAGTCACGTCTGGTGGCTAAGGGTTATCGACAAGAAGAAGGGATTGACTACGAGGAATCATTCGCTCCGGTTGCTCGTCTTGAGGCTGTACGGATTTTTCTGGCATTTGCGGCTCACATGAACATCACGGTCTTTCAGATGGACGTCAAAACTGCTTTTCTCAATGGAAAACTGAAAGAAACGGTCTATGTTAGCCAGCCAGAAGGATTCGTTGATCCAGAGTTCCCGAACCATGTCTACAAGCTGAACAAGGCTCTCTACGGTCTCAAACAAGCCCCTCGGGCGTGGTATGATAAGTTATCATCCTTTCTTATTGATCATAATTTCGTCAAAGGATCGGTCGACCCTACACTATTCATACAATATCACGGGGCACACATTTTAATCGTTCAAATTTATGTGGATGACATCATTTTTGGGTCAACACATCTAAAATACTCAAACGATTTTTCAAAACTTATGAAAAAACATTTTGAAATGTCCATGATGGGTGAACTTACGTTCTTTCTAGGACTGCAAGTTCATCAATCACCCCGTGGTACTTTCTTGAGTCAGTCCAAATATGCCCTTGAAATTTTAAACAAAAATGGAATGCAAAACTGTGACACCTATGCCACTCCAATGGCACATACCAAGAAACTAGACGCTGATTTGCATGGGAAATTGGTTGACCCTACAAAATACCGAAGTATTATTAGGTCTCTCATGTATCTAACAGCCGAGACGATATTGTCTTTGCTTTGTATCTTTGCTCCCGTTATCAGTCGAGACCAACTGAAACTCACCTCTCTAAGGCTAAAAGAATCCTCCGATACATCAAGGGAACCATTAACTTGGGGATCCGGTATCCGAAGGATTCTGGTTTTGAACAAATAGCTTTTTCAGACGCTGATCACGCAGGATGCTTAGATTCTCGTAAAAATACTTCAGGAGCTTTACAATTTCTTGGTGATAAACTGGTGTCATGGCAATCGAAGAAGTAGGATTGTACATCGCTGTCCTCAACCGAAGCAGAATATGTAGCCATGTCGGCGTGTTGTGCTCAAGTCATTTGGATGAGAACACAACTCAAAGACTATGGTTACGTATTTGACAGAATCTCGATGTACTGCGACAATCGAAGTGCTATTGCGATATCGTGCAACTCTGTTCAACATTCGAAATCAAAGCACATCGATCTTCGATATCATTTCATCAAAGAGCATGTGGAAAAGGGTACCGTTGAATTATACTTTGTGGGTACTGAATACCAAGCGGCGATCTTCTCACCAAATCCTTGGCTCCTGCTAGGTTTACTGAGTTGGTCCACCGGATTGGTATGCGGTGTTTGATTCCAGAGGAACTAGATGAACTTTTAAAACAATCTTAAAACCAGTCAAACACCAAAACCTCTTTTGTAAATATTTTTCAAAAACAAAATACAAAAATATAAAATTTACAAAATACAAAAATATTCTTCTATCTAAATCTTCCGTCAACACTTTGTTCTATCAAACCTTTCATCAATTTTCCCGAACAAGTGTTGAGGGGGAGAAAGTAAATATTTTTCAGTTTCATAAAACCTTGTCCTTGCATGTTACCATTAATACGTTGTTTCCTCTCAAACGGTGGATATGTATCTTGTCATATACTCTCCTCAAACTCAAATATTTAAAAATTTCATCATTTCAAAAGTAGAGGGGGAGTATCGTTATGTTCCTTCCCTAATAAATGTTTTGTCTAACCAAAACAGGAGTTAATGGGTCTTGATTAAAAATGTTTGAGGTTGAGGGGCTGAACGTGTAATCTTTGAAAAGTAATTTTAATCAAAACTCCTCTCCAACCTCATTCCTATCAAGATCCAACGATCCTATTTAATTATGCAAATCCGTTCATCAAACTCAATTATGTTTTGATCATGATTTTAAACTATGGTCTTTGAAAATCTTTTCAATCCAACGGTTAATCTCGCAAAATTTGATTTTGAAAGTTACGTGTATGTGTATGAATTGGGGATTTCGCCTAAGTGTGCTTGTGTTGTAATGGGTTGTGTTAAAACCTTTCTAAAACATGTTTTGAACCCATTTCATATTTGGGGGTTTTTCTTATCCTTGTGTTATGCTATGCTTAGATGTTTATAAATGTGTTAGAATATGCTTATAAATACATTAGGAGCCTTTAATTTGCCCAGAAACAACAAAATTGTTAGAATTCATGATTTAGGGTTCTTGGGTTTGTACCACTCGAATCTTTTGATTCTGTGGCAGATTTGTGTTAAAACTTGTTCTATATCATTCATATGTCATCTAAGATAGTCCAGATATGATTTTTGATTGATTATTTTGGTTGGATCTATTGAGCGTAGAAATAGGGTTTAGAGCTTAAAAACACTATACGCCTATGCTATTCTAAGTTTAATCGATTTGGTCTAAGTGCTTGTTTTGTGATCCTGATAGTGCTTGGAATTACCTGTAATCAAGTTTTTCATGTTCATGATTTTCAGTCTGCTTACTCGTAAAATTCAGACATAGGTGTTCTAAAATTGCTTTGCATAAGGAATACTTTTATGCGTAAAGGATTACGCCTAAGAGAAATCTCACGCATAAGCCCTTTCGCATAAGAAGTCTACAGTGGATTACGCGTATCTTGGAAAGATATGCGTAAACAAGGTTTGTTACGCATAAGCTTTACTCTTATGAGTATACCTTACGAGTAACATTCAGCTTAACCCTACGCGTAAGCTTAAAGCTTTTGAACTTATTTTACGCGTAAGAAATTCTTACGCCTAAGATTTGGTCTTACGCTTTAGCTCACGCTTACGCTTAAGCACCTTCTTTACGCATAAGGCCTCATGATTACGCCTAACCTACTGTTATCTTTGTCTTTGGATTGTTACGCCTAAGCATACGTGTTAATTGTTACGAATATGTCTATTGTTACGCAAAAGCTTACAAATGTTAATATGTTGTGTGTTTAAGTGAAAATTGGTCTTTAAATCTTCTATATTAACATGTGCACATAGCTTATCACATCAACTTTAAACAATTGGACTAAAGTAACTAAGGATTTGTAACAATCATAAACATGATAACGTCAATCAAGGAATTGGACAATAAATCAAACTAAGTCTAGCACAAAGTGTTTCCTTATGTTTGTTCTTTTGTCTAATAACTTTCAGATCACAAAATGGTTGTCAATCAAGAAAGCATCAATGCCCCTAATGAGCTCACAATGGCTGACATCTTTCCAGCCGGTTATGACAAAACTATTGGGAAGAACAATGGCTCACACAGTCGATGTTCAACACACGATTGATTATTTTTGAGGGGGAGAAAAATTATGTGATAAGAAATATGTTGTGAATTGCTATTGAATCGTCGTGCCAAAGACTTAACCAATGAATTGACGAGCTCTTAAATGTTAGTAACTCGAAAAGACTTGTCCGGGACGGGTAATAATTTCAAGCTAGTTCGCTAGTGATGTAAACGTGTCTCGTAAAGGACTTGTCCTAGTAGAATATACCATTCGAGAAACTCTTGGTAGACATGAACCTTGACGGGTTTGACAATCTTTCGAGGTCTGTCCACATCTTCAAGGTAGTTATTAGAGCTAGTTGTAACCTAAAAGCTGACAATGTAACTCTTTAACTATGCAACGTAACCGTGTCTCGCGGGGAATTGTCTATCTTGAGTTGATCAATTCAAAAGTGCGCGATCTTCTCTCACCGTGCAAATTTCGGTCAAAATACTTAAGCACGTGTGGAGGGGGAGTATTTCTGCAAAATTCTAAACTCTCACAGTGGTACAAAATGCTTTTACTCATAACCACTTTGTGAGATTTTCAAGAAAATGGTTTATGGCAACATAGGTTAGTCATGGTGTTATAAGGTGACTAAGGTTAGGAATAACCGTCCTATGATCCGCCAGAGCCGGAGGGATCTACCCAAGGACACCACCAATAGTTAGAATTAGAAGTCCTTAGGTATGATTATAAAAAGGAGAAAATGAGAATCGGAGAAAGAAAGAGTTGAAGAATTAAAAAGAAAAGTAAAGAAAATGGTGAAAAGAAATAGCCCTCCAGATAATTCAACTTAGGGCAGACACCGGGTTCAATTCATATGCTACTGGTTGTCATTTGATGACACCGATATTGAAGATTAAAAGTCGTCATGGACCCAGTGACGCATGCACTAAACCTTCTTAGCCACTCAAGTTTCTCTTAACAGAAGCCTGTTTCATTCTCACTGGGAACCCTACGTGAACTATCGGCTTTCTCTTAGAGATTGCTGGTATTGAAGAAGGAGACCCTCTCCCTAGTCTCCGCTCAGGAAAACCAAAGCGCACTATTGAGTCTAGAGCCACGAGATTCATCAAAAGATCTCTTAGGAACACTTGACATATCATCACTTGTCGTTCAATATTAAGAGCGCAAGTGATACATTATCGAGTCCTATACAGATCTTAGCAATCTCTCGAGAACATTTATGAGAGGTTCACACATGTAATCCTCAGTGATTGAATGAAAACTCCGCGGTCAACATCAAACGTACTCGACAGCAGGTCACTTTAGTAACTCCTTGTGGGTTACGCTTAGTGTGTCTCAAACGGTCTACAGTCGTGGGGTGATGCTTCGGTGTACCTCTACGACTCATCTGAACTGTAGGTGTACTTTGGTACATCGCGTTATCTCACTTGTGGGACTTTAGTTCAGGAACAGCCTTGGTGAGAATTAGAGTCGTGTTTTCACACTATGCTGTTAACACACTCGAAGTTCAAACTTGTAAGCGCTGGATTATTTCTAACCCATGTTTTATGTTTTCTTCTTATGGATGCTCATGGGTGGAAAAGATCGTGCAGATTCTTCACATGCTCATACCAACAACAACACCAATTGAATTTCTCTCAAAGGCAACACAACGTCAGAATGATTCTTCGTCAAAGTCAAAGAATCTACAAAGTATAAAGACTAATAGAACTTCATCAGTACTGAAATTCAACTTTAAAGAGCGTGTGAGCATGTTGAAGAAAGACGTGGAGACACTGGAGCAACGAAGCGGACCTGATGCAGATAACCAAAACATACTATCACTTCCACCACAAAGAACAAAGAATTAAAGAACAAAGAAAAACAAAGATGTCAAAGCTGAAAACTTCAAAGAATACAAGATCCCTACACTAGGGAGATTGTTAGAATCAAGGCACTTCTTCTCACAAGAAAGAAGAATGTCAGAAGACGTCGAAGCTACTATTACATCAGCACCTACAACGTTTAAAGATCAAATCATTAATCACCAACACTTAGGGGGAGATTGTTGGAATCACTCCTAAACTATAATTCAAGTGTTAGTAATTAATATGTAATAGTTAGCTTAATTAGGCCTTTATGTTTGTTATTATGCTAAGGCTTATGTAGAAGGCCCATAAGCCTTGGCCCAAGCCTAATAAGGAAAGGAAGGGAACTTGCATGTTGCCCTAGTTCCTTCCTATAAATAATCTTGTAAACTCCCATTTGGGAGTTGGTTGTTCATTTTCTCTCAATACTCACGCATAACTTGTCATATATTTTCCTACGCGTATTGTTTGGTCTTGTTCAACCGATCTCTCTTAATCTATACTTCTCATATTTGCTAGGTAATCTTCTTGAACTCTTATTATTCCTAAAGTGCTTTAATACCCTTGGGGCTTTGCAGACGATAAAGGAGGAATTGCATGCTAAAGATTCAAGTTAATTGAATGAAAGAATGGCTAGTCCATTGTCTACATAAGTAGAAATTCATATACTCTGCTCAATACCTAAGTACATGCTACTCGTAGGCAATTGAAGAGAATAGGAAAGTATATAAAACTGCTATATGATTTCTACTGGAAATGTAACACTTGTAATGTTGACAAATCCAGTGGGAGCTGTTGCATTTTATTACTGAAATATCATTTATGTAATGTTGTCAATTTCAGTGAGAGCTACGGGATTTATTTCCTATTAGTCACCCATATCATTTCAAACTAGCTTTGAAATAATCAATTACTTTCCGAATATGAACAACCATTGCTTAAAGGAAAATTGCATTTTATTTTATAAGATAACACATTGTCTTCCTGCTGTGGCTTCCTGAAGCGTTATCTATAGAATAATAATCCACAATTCCTTATTAAAGGTTATGGTTCTAAAACTACTTATGATATTTATGACATTATCATATCGTTTGAACAATCAATCACGTGTTGTTTGTTTTCATAATATGATGTTTTCTCTTTCACAAGTGGGAGAAATCTCAAAGTGTGTGCAAAGAACAACAATATTATTGGTATCTCTTGACCGCAAGGTAAAGGAAACTAATAATTCTACTAGGACTTAAACACATTAGATGTTTAATGCCCTACTACATGTAAAATAAGAATTCTACTAGGACTTAAACACATGAGATGTTTATTGCCCTACTACATTCTAATAATGATTCTACTAGGAATTGAACACGCTAGATGTTTGTTGCCCTACTACATTCAAATGTCATGATATTGTGTATAGATACTTCAACATTTGACTACATGTTTTAGTCAACATAATTATGGTTATATGATAATGATCATAATTCTGAAGTATAAAATTAACTTGAAATTACTATAGAACTCAAGAGTTTGCGTTCATGATTACTTTTGTTAGTTTAATTATGCTTACATGTTAAAGACATAATTATAAAGTCCTTGAATTAGTCAATGACTTATACAATAAAGTATACATATAGTAAATGTGTTATGTCTTCTCGTTAACACATAAACATGAGGCTTTGAATTATTCAAAGACTTATAATGTATTATTGAAATGTTATGTTTTCTTGTTAACACATGAACATATAATCCTTGAACAGTTATGTCTTCTTGTGAACATGTGAACATAAGGTTCTTGTATTGTTCAATGAATATACATTATTGCATGCACTTGGTTCGTTAATACTTTATATTCAATTTGGCTTGACCCAATTGACAAGTATTTGGTCCAAAGAGAATTAAGTTATCTATAGAATTCTGATAGAGTTTCACAATTCTAATAACTCATAGGATACCACTTCATTATGGTATGTCTAATGTGTTGGATCAAACCTTATTCATATTGTTTGGTTTTTGATAGCTTTAATTGCTCTACCTCCATAACATATCAAGGTTAGAAATTGCGTGTGTCATGGATACACTCAATAGAGTTCAAACCTAGAAGGTATTCAAGACAACCCATAACTGAAAACCCTAATTCATTAGGGATTTGAGGTTTTACCACTCAAACCAATTGAATCATAAACCCTTTTGGATTTTTGATTTTTCTACACTTCCTAGCTTGAATGTTGTAGTTTTGGCGTTCTTCCTAGCTTGACGAAATACAAAACCATTGCTAGAACTTTTGGTTAAAGAGTGATACTAAATTAGAGTTTTTCTATAAACCCTAATTTGACTTGTTGGAAGGAATCCATTATGTCTTGATTTAAGTTTTGAATTTGTTAAAATCTTATGAAGCATTTTATTAACAAATCTAGAGATGAGAACTTAAAATGTATTTTGTGGTTCCCAATAAAGAACAATTTATTGTTGCTTAAATACTTAGTATTTAAAGAATTGTCTCTACTTACAAAAGTAAGTGGGAGTATATACGTATCTCAAAGTTTTGAGAACAAAATACTTAACCTTCTAAAATCCGCTTATTAATGTCATACTAAGGTTAAACATGAAAATGTTGATCGAAGTATAATGATTACTCTCATTCATAAATCCGCAAGGATGCCTCATCACTTGAGTGATATTTTTAATATTAATGCTGATGGATGTAAGTTAGGAGATTATTGTAAATCAGCTAACTACTTAAATATATTATCACATCTTGAATCTGATAAATGTTTTAGAAATATGAATGATAAGATGCAGTCCTTAAAGGCAAATCGAGTTTTGAGCTTGATTGTTATTTCGCCTAACAGTTAACCTATGAGGTTGGAATGAGTATCTTTTGAAGAAAGACTCACAAGGACAAAATTGTATACATATTAATGTTTGGCATTTAATAAGAAGTTTTTAATCATACTTAAGCAATTGACTGTGATTAAATTTTCTTATATATACACGCATTAATTATATAAAGATATTGAATTGTCATAAATGTTCCTTGTATGAAGAATATGACAATTAAGATTTTATAACTCTTTCTTTATGATTACCTTTTGCGAGGACGATGTGTAATCAAAAGGGTTATGAATCTATATTATCTTTATGCAGTATACAAAATTTGAGCAATCCATATTTTGGATTGAATCATGCATCTAAGAGCTGAGATCTAAAATTTAATTACAATATAATTATGATTGAATAAAGATAACTTTTGAGTACATCTGACATTGAGTGAGAGCAATTTGTTTTTCCTTAAAATTTGCATGTTGAAGATATCATTCTATTTAAGCTAGATATTGATCCTTAAGCTTGGAATGAAACTTCACTTGGAATTTAGGGAATAAAACAAACAACCTTGGAATAAATGTTTATCTGGAATAAACAAATGCGGAAAATAAGTCCGACACAAATGCAATATATCATTTGAGCATGTCTTAAAGTGGTATATTTCACTTGGAATAATTTACATGAATGGAAACCTTATGTTGTTTTAACTAAGGATTCATCATGTATATATTATATTGTGTATAAGACTAGTTGTTGCTTTTGTACAAGAACAAAATGAGCTGACAACAAAAATATCTAATTGAGAGTGTTTAGATTATTGTTTTTATAAATGTTTACGAATTATAAAGCATAGTGTTGTATAAGTACAAATGATGCTAGAGGATTATTAATACTAGTTGTAGTAGGATTTTATCATTTATGATAAATCTGCTAACTAGTTATGCTCAACATAGAGCATTGTTGCATTACACATTAAAGAATGAGAATACTTTACACTTTTAGAAACTGTAAAGATGACTGTAAGTATGTCGTTGATTTCTAATACCTCATGCAAGTTAAGACGACATCTCCATACTATAACTCTTGCAATAGTATGAGCATATGAGATAAGACACTCATCTTATATTTCAAATCACTCACTATATGTGAAATTTGAAACAAGTATTCGGAAAGTTTACTCAGATGACTATTTAGTTTTTCTTTTAAAGAAAGGTTGAGAATGTTGGAAACATTAGGGTTCAACTTACTAAATGAGTTTCATAGTATTTGGATAATTGGGATTGAAAGACAATTTTTACTTTATGATGAATAAAGATACTTGGTATTTGTTATTCATTCATATAATAATTGCTATCCTATATTTGCATTTTTAATCCTTGAATGATTTTATTATTCTAAATATGTCCATTGTCGGTTAACAATATGGGAATATTGTTATGTAAGGCAAATGTGAGTGTTGGTTATATTCTAATGAGAATGTGGATTGTTCCACCAAACTCATATGTATTCACTAGAGATGCATATTGGATTCCCCAACTTTCAAACATTTACTTTTGGATCCTTGTCATAAGTAAAATATTGAAAATGGTTTGTTATCTTCATCCTTAGACTTGAGATACAAGGAAAATCTGTTATGTGTGGATATCATTTTTTGTAAGTATACACAAAACACTATCTGAACAAGGTAGTTATAAAAGCTATATTTCGGAGTGATGTGAAGCAGCATCCACAACACTTATAGTCAATAAAGGATTTGTTACTCCACTTGATATGTGCAGAAAGATACCTTGGCGCCTCTCCAGATTTACTCAGATAATTGTTTGGCCAAACCCAAAGGGTAATGCAAGATGATTCTTGATTACATTTGGTATATCTGAATTAAAATCGATAATGAGATTCTAAATGGTTAAAATATATGGAATGATTTGAGATCCATAATCCATGGTTTAATGGTATCTATAACAAAGGATGATTAGAGCAAGACATTGAATGACCATGCTACTGAGAAACTTTTACGAAACTATTCTCTCAGACACTTTTGGTTAAAAAGAGAGTGAGAGCTTTTGCTAGGCGTTTCCGTCGTTAGTTTTGTGTGCCATTCGACACTCCAACTCCCAAGTGGGAGCTGTTGGTTTGTGGGAGTTATAAACACGACAAAATGACTAGAAGTGTGTGAGCCGATGGGGGCACACATGTTAAACACGAGAGTACGTGATGAATGTTTTACTACTTGAATTACATACGACCCGTTCGTATATATTAGACCCAATTTGCATGCATGAATATCCGATCCATCAAACGACCCATGGACTTGTCCATATTCTATTTGGGTCAGTTTAGGAGAAGCCTCGGGCCTAGTTCTTCTAACCGATCGGGTTGGTGGGTGTTTGTTTTGTTGCTTGTCAATCAAGAAAAAAGGCCCAAGCTTGAGTTAATTCATGAGTTTATAAAATAAACTCACATGGATAAAAAGACATACGATTGTGATATATTCCTAACTCAATATGTACTATTCACTTTATATCCCAAAATCAGAATACATGCAATCTATCCAATTAAATATATAAACTCAATCTGATCTCCTTGGGATTTGTATTAGAGGTTTATGTTTGGTTTGATTGATTTGCAACACTTGCATCTATATGATCCAAGAAGAGTTTCAAACTTATGTTTTCTGCATGTTCCTAGTTCACGAATTGAAGCAGCAAGAAATTTCTGATTTATGTCTTGTTGGATATCGGACGACAAATGGGAAAAGATATCGGACACCTTTTATCCGATATCGGGTGATGTTTTGAAAGCTGTTCTCGGACAGTTGGTTATCGGGCAGAAAGAAGAAAAGGTTCTTTGGGTTTTTCTAGTCCGTGGTATTCAAGTAATTCAAGGGTTGATTGGTTTTAAACGTTCTCGACTAGCGTCTAATCGAACGTACTTGGGTTTAAGTGTTTGTGTGTGATACTCATTGAGGCATCTATTTTAGGTGCCTAGTTTCGTATTGGTTTTATTGTCCGTTACTAAAGATCAATTGCCAAGCAAGGTTAGGGTTTCTTTTATTCCTTTTATTAATTAATTGTTTATTAATTAATTGTTTATTTATTACGTGTTAACCTAATTGCGATTACTAGATCCTTATCCGCTGCGTACTCGTAGAGGTTAATTGGTTAACTTGTTCTAAAATCCCAACACCCTTTTCACTCCCTTTTCACTCACATTTATCTACTACTATTATTATTCTTATCCCAGTATGCCTATGTTATAGTTTTCCAATGTTGCAAGGATAATAGAAAATATGATTAGTAGTAATATAACACAATTTACGGTACAAAACTTGAAAAGACACGATGAGCACATGCAATGAAAGAGGGAGATGAGAGGACCTGCATCGAGGAACACTGCATTTAGATTCTTTACATGCTCGAGCATGAAGTTGAAGAAGATACCACATTTTCTTACAAAGAACACAACCACCAGAAGCGCGTACTTTGCAATTAATCCCATGTCTAAAAAGTCCTTTCACCTTTCGACAGTTTGGATACTGACAAAGTGCAGATCGACACTGCGATGCATGTACCAGAAGATCAAGCATTTTCCTAAGCTGCACAACTCGTAATTGCCTAGCTTCTTGGTTTTGTGCATCTCGCTCAGCAATCGACGGGTAATTTGTCAACTTATGAGGATGACCAATTCCTCCATCCTTGTAATAACAAGAATTGCACACATCATAATCAGGACACGTCTCACATCGCCAACCTTGCCTAGTTTCTATATCAAGGTGACATTTATTACATGTTGTCACAAAAGCAGGAGCAGTAGGATTGTGAAGGTGATATAAAACCATCATTGAGGAATGTTTAGCACGACGAAGAGTGTCGTACTGATAATGATTTCCTTGGCAAAGGCTCAGGAAAGCCTGTCTGGTATCAAAGAATTCACTCTCAAGAATTTCGTCTTTTTCTTTAGTATCCACAGGCACATCATTCATCTCAACCTGTGTGCAGTTGATTATGTTTACAGTCTCAATCGGTACCAAAATGAAATTTGACAACTAGAATTAGACATCTAACTGAAGGAAATTATTGTACAGAGATTAACATGGCAATTCAATTTACCTACGATTCACGAATGAGTCGATTTGGGATGTTACACTATCTCAAAGGGTCAAATGGGTCAAACAAAAATTTAGCTAAAGTAGGAACCAGTCATATATACCAGAGTTTAATGCATAAAACCTCATGAATCATTTTATTCATAATATTAAATTATTATAGTAATTGGGGTTTCAAACCAGCCCAGTTATTCTCATCTCGTATTAAAAACGACCCATATGACCCGCCTGACTCACCCATCTTTTTAACAGCTTAAACATGAAGTAACTTACAGGATAAAGTGTGTTGGATATTTTTAGTGTAATTGGATTAACTTGTTTTGACTTTGTGGGGAATTTGTAGTAATAACGAACACCAACGGATATGCTTAGTCTCTGAAAGGCGTGTGAACACTTTCAGATCGAATCAATTTGGCGGTTCTACCAAATTATTCAATCGGATACAATTCAGAGTTGAGAATTTTTTGTATGTTTGTGTATGAGATATAATGAACCGTTATTATGATAATGACCAAACAAACCGTATATAACATGTTACGGGATAACGCCAATGGCAGCTTTTAGGGTTTCCAAGTTGCCAAGTTTTGTCCCTCAATTTCCGAAAATTAATCTCTGAGGAACAACACTTCAGCAGAATCAATGACTTCAGCAGAATCCATTGCATTTCAGCAGAAATACAACTTCAGCAGAATCCATTGTATTTCGGCAGAAACACAACTTCAGCAGGAATTTTTACATAGCAACTTCAGTGGAAATAAAAATTTTGACCCCAGCCAGGGGCTCTGCCCCTTGGACCTGCTACGGTGCCCAGACCCCGTCCCTTAGGGCTTCGCCCCTAAGATCATAATAAATTCAAGTAGGTGTGCACTCCGCACCTCCAAACCTAAATGATGTATTATTATGATGAAATTGGTCAAAACAAGTTAATCCAATTACACTAAAATATCCAACATTCCTCCCCTATTTTAGTGCAATCCTTGATTAACTAAAACAAGTAATCTCAAACAATCAAACTTTTGCATAAATGAAATGTCGTGACGATTGAATTTCACATTAGTACATTACACATTCCAAATATTCGAATTTCAGGGTGTCGCTTAGGATTGAACCCTGGGAATTCAATATGAATACACGAAGATAATGTACACAAAAGTTTACATACATAGTAGTTCTATCTTGACACATGTTTTACTAGCCTATGTCCTTATCCTTCATAAGCATGTCAAAGCCAAGTCCCAGCTTCTTGAAGCGGCTAAACTTCATGCTCATATAGGTAACTCTTTTAGTCTTGCACCTACAATGCAATTTGTCAAAAGAGCTATTAAGAATATATTCATTCAACCTCCCTAACTTGTAGGTCTGAACACATACCTTGGGATGATTCTTCTAATGTGTTCCAATCTCTAAATATTAAGCCTTCCACATTGAATTCAGCACCTAGCATCATACTAGATGGGAATTGGGTATCTTGATATCGAGATTTCGATGGACTTTAATCCCACCCCTATAGCCGAATTTTTCACGAGATCTCTATTCAACCCTTTGGTTAAATGATCGGCTAAATTGTGTTGTGTTTTCACAAACACCACAGATATCACACCATTCGTGATAAGATCACGTAATATGCTATGTCTAACACCTATGTGTCTAGTCTTCCCATTATATACTTGACTGTATGCCTTAGCCAAAGTAGCTTGACTATCACATCTGATAGAAATAGATGATATCGGTTTAGGCCACAATGGAATTTCATAAATTAAGTTCCTTAGCCATTCAGCTTCTTTACCAGCTGCTGCTAATGTCACAAACTCAGATTCCATTGTTGAATCAGTTATGCAAGTTTGCTTCTTAGATGCCCAAAAAATGGCACCACCTCCAAGTAGGTATACCCAACCGGTGGAAGAATGATCTTCCCGATTGGAAATCCAACTTGCATCTGAATAACCTTCAAGAACGAAGGGAATCCAAGTATAAGTCAAACCATAATCCATTGTTCCTTTCAAGTACTGAAATACTCTATTAATTGCTCGCCAATGGATTAAACCTGGATTGTGAGTATATCTACTCAACTTTCCAACAGCAAAGGCTATATCCGGTCTAGTACTAATCATGGCATACATGAGAGATATTCAAGTTGATTCACAGCAACACCTTTATTAGGCACAAGTTTTGTTGTGGGATCCATAGGAGTACCTATAGGAGAACAATCTTTCAGATTAAATTTATCCAACATCTTCTCAATATAATGTGATTGAGAGATAGTAATGCCATGTTCTCCACGTATGATCTTAATGCCAAGAATCACATCAGCCTCCCCCATGTCCTTCATCTCAAATTTAGATGACAAAAACTCCTTAGTTGTATCAACTTGATCTTGGTCAGTACCAAAGATCAACATGTCATCAACATACAAGCAAATGATTACTCCTTTACCAGAAGCATCAAACTTGCTGTATACATACTTGTCTGCTTGGTTTAATGCAAAACCATTAGACAAGATAACATCATCAAATTTCTGATGCCACTGCTTGGGAGCTTGTTTCAAACCATAAAGAGATTTAACCAATTTACAAACCTTGTTTTCGTTACCAGGCATGACAAAACCTTCAGGTTGTCTTATGTAAATCTCTTCATCCAATTCACCATTCAGAAAGGTTGTTTTAACATCCATTTGGTGAATTACAAGATTATGTATAGCCGCAAGTGCTAACGATAATCTAATGGTGGTAATCCTAGCAACAGGAGCATAGGTATCAAAGAAATCAATACCTTCCTTTTGTCTAAAGCCTTGGATAACCAATCTGGCTTTATACTTGTCTATGCTTCCATCCACCTTCATCTTCCTTTTGAAGATCCATTTACTATTCAATGGTTTAAAACCAGGTGGTAAATCAGACGGTTTCCAAGTATTATTGTGCATAATAGAGTCAATCTCATCTTGGATTGCCTCTTTCCAAAATGCAACATCCCTTGAAGCCATAGCTTCACTGTAGGTCCTAGGATCTTCATCAACATTGAAACAATATTGATATTGAAATTGAATTTCATTCCTTGATCCTTCGACCAGATATAGTTGGAAATCACCACCAAAAGATTTGGTTTTTCTTGCTCTTACACTTCTCCTAGGCTCAGGAGGAGAAACAGTCACTTGGTCAGATGCACCAAAGTTACTAGAACTTGCAATCATGTCTGCAGGTTTAGGTAAAGATGTAAACCTATCCTCATTACCAAAATCAGCATCTCGTGACTCAATAACAGAGTGCACGGATACATAATCATTAGGTTCTATGACATAGAATCTATAGCACTTAGAATTCTCAGGATAGCCAGTGAATACACAATCTATACCTCTTTGACCTATATTATTTATTTTAGGATCAGTCAATCTTACCACAGCTCTACAGCCCCAAACTCTGAGATAACTCAGCTTTGGTGCCTTTTTATACCAAAGTTCATAAGGGGTTATCTTGTTCCTTTTATTAGGAACTCTATTTAATAGATAACAGGCTGTCAACATAGCCTCACCCCAAAATCCATCACTTAGGCCAGAATAGCATATCATGGAATTAACCATTTCTTTTAATGTCCTATTCTTTCTTTCAGATATACCATTTTGTTGTGGTGTATATGGAGCAGTGGTCGATGTATTATACCAGTAGATTGAAAATAAACTGGATCATAATACTCACCTCCCCTATCAGTGCGAAGTGTTTTAATCTTCACACCATGATAAAGCTCTACTTCCTCTTTATAAATTTTAAATTTATCAAGAGCTTCATCTTTTGTATGACATAAGTAAAATAGCAGTATCTAGTAGCATCATCAATAAAAGTAACTACATACTTTTTATTACCAAGTGATGGAGTTGAATGAAAATCACACAAGTCACTGTGTACAAGTTCTAATACCTTAGAATCTCTAATGACATTTTTGGTGAAAGGTTGTCTAGTTATCTTAGTCAACACACAAGTTTTACACTTTTCACCATTCAATTCAAAAGCAGGTATTAGACTCATTTTTGACATGTCTATCATTCTCTTGTAATGTACGTGTCCTAGTCTAGCATGCCATAATTCAGATTTACCACAATTATTGCTAGAACTAGTAGAAGCCATGCAAACAGAATTATTAAGAAACAAAACATCCAAATTTAATTTAAACATGCCATTCAAATATCCAAAGCCAATAAAGGTTCCATGTCTAGACAATATGTACTTGTCGCTTTCCAAGACTTGCTTGTAGCCACAATTATTTAATACAATACCAGATACTAAGTTCTTACGTATTCCAGGTACATAAACAACATTGTTTAAAAGTAAAGAGTTTCCAGAAGTAAAGACTAGATTAACAGATCCTAGTCCTTTAATCGGTTCAGTTGCAACATTGCCCATCTTTAATAAAGATCCATCTTCAATTGGCTTAAAGTCCTTGAACCATTGAAGATTTTTGCATACATGACATGTTGCTCCTGAATCCACCCACCATGATAAATCATCATCCTGTACATAGAATGTTTCAGAAATTATTGATACATAATAATTTTCAACAGAATGATCAGTAGGTACCAAAAACAAACCTGATTGCTTTCCAGGATCCTTGGATCCACTAGCACCAGCCTCGTTTTTCCCTTTACCTCCACCCTTAGACCTGCAATCTTTCTTAAAGTGTTCGGGTTTCCCACACTTCCAACAGTCACCTTTGGTTTCTTATCAGAACCTTTGTTGTTATTGCTTTGCCACTTTCGTTTCCCTTTACCAGCCTTAGAGGATTCACCCTCCTCCACCATGTTCACAGAAGAACCAACCATGGTTTTAGTACCACCAACAGAACCCCTTTCCATATCACATATGGATTGTTCAATTTGGAAATGACTTCCAAGTTCAACCAGATTCAATTCCTCTTTCTTATGTTTAAGATTGTTTTTAAAATCCTTCCAAGAGGGGGCAGTTTATCTATGATACTAGAGACAGAAATTGATTCATCCATTTTCATATCATATTGTGCAAACTGTCCTAATATCCTTTGCAATTCGTGGTACTGTTCCATGACAGGCCTAGCGTCTACCATTTTATAGTTATTAAAATTACCAACTAGGAATTTCTTACTAGACGCATCTTCTGCCATGTATTTGGCTTCTAGGGTATCCCATAATTCTTTTGCAGACTCTACGTTTTGATAAATATCGAATAAGGAATCAGACATACCGTTAAGAATATGACCACGACATATGTAGTCTGCGTTTTCCCACTTAGAACGATTACGAGTCTGTTCCAGCGTTTCATTCTCAACAGCCTCAGGCACGGGTACTCGAACATATACCACTTTCGATTCGTCAGATAAAAGTGCATCTTCTTTTGCCATCTACGAAAATCCCGAAAACTTCTCCAACTTTGCAAACGTCTTGTTCAGATCTTTCACAGAATCAGGGTTCGTCATCTAAATTGATTCGATCTTTGTGGGGAATTTGTAGTAATAACAAACACCAACGGATATGCTTAGTCTCTGAAAGGCGTGTGAACACTTTCAGATCGAATCAATTTGGCGGTTCTACCAAATTATTCAATCGGATACAATTCAGAGTTGAGAATTTTCTGTATGTTTGTGTATGAGATATAATGAACCGTTATTATGATAATGACCAAACAAACCGTATATAACATGTTACGGGATAACTGCCATTGGCTAAAAAGAACTATTATTACCCCTTAGTCCTTTACTCATGAGTGAGTCACGTTGTTACTATGCTATCTCGATTAAAAATTAGTTTCTTTATTTGTAAATTCCTTTTTTAATGGGTAAAAAGAATAACTGATTTTTATTTTTAGTAGATTATATGTTCATGGAATGGGTTAAATGTAGATGAGTTCTGATAATACATTTACATGATAATCTTTTTTACGAGACGGTGAATTATTATTTATGTTCGACCATTTTGAGCTTATAAATGATAAGACGCACATTTTATACTTATGAATACAAATTTATATTATATTATCCGAATATAAAAAGACACGTTAGTACGAAAATTACTCAATAAATCTACTTTCATGATCAGTATTGTTTTATAGTAAGTACTCTATTGTGTTGAAAAAAATATGCATCCCTTGTCAAAAGCATGATATAATATTACATGATATTTTTTTGGCATCGTTAATTTTCAAAATAACCTCGGAATTAGTTTAGATATCTCCAAAATAAAATAAAAAATCCTTTGTAGCTAAGCAATTAGGTATATTATTTAGTACCTTGGTTGATATATCATACTCTCTCTTAAGCTTTGAATTCAGTTAACCCATTCCATGAATGGTTTAAATGTAGATGACTTGTGATAATACAATTACATGATAATCCTTTTTGCCATACGGTGAATTATTATTTATGTTCGACCTTTTTTTTTGTTTATAAATGATAAGGCGCGCGGTTTAATTTATGGATACAAATTTATATTATATTATCCGAATTAAAAAGACACGTTAGTAAGATATTACCGAATAAATCTACTTCCCTGGTCATTATTGTTTTATAGTAAGTACTCTATTGTGTTAAAAAAATATGCATCCCTTGCCAAAAGCATGTAATAGTACTACATGCTATTTTTTAGCATCGTTAATTTTTAAAATAACTTCGGAATTAGTTTAGACATCTCTAAAATAAAATTAAAAAAATTCTTTGTAGCTAAGCAATCAGGTATATTATTTGGCATCTTGGTTGATATATCTTACTCTCTTTTAAGTGTTGAATTCAAATACCAACTTACGAGGTTCTAAATCTAATAAGGACATTGATTCGTGTTACAAAGTTAGCATATTTATGATAAATACTACATGTATAGATACAATTTCTTCTTATTATTATTTTTTTTTTCTTTTTTTTTTGTTGGATTTTTGAACATACGTGTATGTTTTGAAGACGAATCACATTGGCGTGACCATACATTATATATTTTAAAGTTTGTACATGATAGAACGGGACACATTAGTATATACTTTGTTCATGATATGTTTACATACAGAAAACGGTGTTTCGAGGCAACGTGTATTGTAATTCTATTGTTGACAATGTAAACATATTTTGTATATTCTCTTAAACTTTGTTTACAACGTAAGTATATCAAAATGTATGTTCATCTACGTATAAATGAATTATTAAAACGGTATACCCGGGCAACGCACGGGTATTGTACTAGTATATTATTGGTGCCCCACAACGCATTAGTATTCACATTGGTACATACTTTAATTTTGAAGTAATGCAATTCTTATGAGCAATGTTCTAAAAGGCGTAAGGCGTGGCAAGGCGGCATAGCCACGCCTCAAGCCTTATAAGCCTTTGCGAGGCCTTTGCGTTTCTTAAGGCGTGCATAAGGCGGCAAAACAATATTTACAGATTTATGTATTTACAATTTTATATCATTTTTTAAGAGCAATTTCAAATAATAAAGCCCAAATCCCAAATAACCAGGCCAAAATACGAGGCCCAAGTAGGAATTAAGTTTTAAAATTACGATGCCCAAGAAGGAAATAACCTAAATACTAGAAATTCAAGACCAAATCCGTAAATCCACTACATGCTTCTAAAAATGGCGCCACGCCTTACCAAAAGGCGCGCCTTTTCACGCCTTTTCGCGCCTTATCCCACGCCTTTTCACACGACGCCTTGACCTCGCGCCTTGGTCCATTTCTTGGCGTCGAGGCCGCGCCTCGCGCCTTGGCGCGCCTTTTAGAACACTGCTTATGAGTGACGTCTACTCACCATTCCCTTAGGGCACGTTTGGTGAAGATAATTTCAAAGAAATGAAATGAACCAGAGAATAGAATCTCAGAGAATAGAAATCAGTAGAGAATTTTGTTCAATTCTAATGTTTGGTAACAACAGAAACTTGACCCGAAAAATAAAAAAATATATATTTAAATAACATTTTGTCATATAAGTAGGGGTGGAAATGAGCCGAGCCGCTCGTGAAAAGCTCGGGATCGGATCGGTAAAAAGCTCGAACGAGTCGAGCCTAAACGAGCTCGAGCCCGAGCTCGAGCCTAGATTGAAGCTCATTTAATAATCGAACCCGAGCCCGAGCTTTATTTATAAAGCTCGAATAGGCTCGCGAGCCTAAACGAACCTTTAGTATATTTCATGTATTTATACAAAATACGTATGTCTATTTATTGTGGTTAATTGTTACATCACAACTAGTCAATATTCGGTTTAAAGTCCATTTAGGAACTAGTGGTGCACAAAGTGGTTAACCGGTTCGGTTTTTGATCCGGTCAAAACCGAACCGGTTTTGGTCAACGTCCAAAAAAACCGGTCGGGCCGGTTAACCGGTCCGGTTTCGAACCGGTAGTGCATCTGGAAAAACCCAACCGGTCCAAACCGGTTTGGGCTCGGTTTGGAACCGGTTTTGACCGGTTAACCGGTTTTGGCCGGTTAAGTGTTTTTTTTTTTTTTCCGTCCGCCGTTTATAATCGTTTCTTGTTTCGTGTATTAATAAACTATAACTTTTTTTGTTTCATGTATTAATAAACTAGAACTTTTATTTAATAAAACGGATAATACATGATACATCACACATTACACATAAACTTAAATATAACACATAATAACATAATAACACATTACTCAACGTCGACTCGCGGTCTCGAATCAGGCATCAACTGCAGGTGCTTGGCGGCAATACTTCTGTGTGTGAGCCCTCAACGGCAGGTTGGAAGTGAGTTTGAATAAACAAAAACAATACTTACATTGAGCCTTTAGCGTGCCATCCGACATTTGGACGTAGTTGTAGTGAGCCCAAACATTTGGTGCACGGTTTAGCGGTAAAATACGAACAATCACCGGTGGCGGGGGTGGCGGAGGTGGTGCAGGATCAGCATCAGTCATACTAAAAATGTAAATATAAAAATGTAAGTATAAAAGTTTCAAAGAAATAAAACACATTTTATCTATTTATACTAGTCTTACAATGGCAAACATGTAAATATAAAAAAATTCAAATTTTGAAAGTTTACCGACCTTCCCGCTCAAAAAAAATCAAAAATTGAAATTTTAAAATTTGAATATTTCGGACCGGTTTGACCGGTTAAACCGGTTTTTGGACTGGTTTTTGACCGGTTAACCGGTTGAGATTTTAAATTTTTGAATTCAAAAAATTCCCGCCTTTTGCAAAAATTCGAATTTTTAAAAAAAGGTAACCGGTTTAACCGGTTTTTAACCCGGTTAACCGGTTTTATTTTGAAAATGTTTTTGCCGCCTATTAGAAAATTCAAATTTTTGAAATAGTTAACCGGTTTTAACCGGTTTTTAACCGGTTAACCGGATTTTTTTTTTTTTCTTTCAACATTTAACAAACTTATACTGAATAAACTTCAACTTTTATTTATAACGTCGGAAATACATAAACTGAAAGGAAATACATAACCTTAAAGAAAATACATCAAAGGAAATACATAAACTTAAAACATAATACGTAAGCATAAAAGTCCTAATAGTCGTCATCGGATCCCCTAGCTTCTAGAGCAGCTGCATCTTGTCTTAGTTCTTCATCGGAAAGCATCTCGATTTCACCCGCTTGTGCCTCTTCCACGTAGACCTACCCTTCGAAGTCTCCGACATTTTCAAGATCAGTTTTATCTTGCACTCGCTTCATTGCGTCCAAATGATCTTTCAAACCCATACACATCTCCAAAGAAGCCGGTGTGAGTCTGTTTCTCAGATTTGATAAAACCCTTCCACTTGTTGAAAAAGCGGATTCAGAAGCTACCGAAGTAGCTTGTACACTTAGTAAATCACGAGCCATTCGGGATAGAACGGGAAACATTGTTTCCTTTGCTTTCCAAAACGCCAACACATCAAAGTTTTCAACTTGTTCGGCCGGAATATGTGAGATAAAATCGGTTGTGATATATCTTTCATATTCACTATTCGCTAAACCATCATTTCTTATCCGTTTGTTGGGATTATCTCTTATCTTTTTATGCAAAGCAAGTATCGGATTCCCTCTAAAAGCCCTTGATGATGATGAAGAAGACTCCGTGACGAGGAGGTGGGTTGCCATTATTTTTCAAAATAATATTGCCACAAACTTTTAAAAGAATGGCCAAATGACTCTTTTGCATCATTAGCATAGTTTGGGTTTGACGCGAAACAACCCAAATCAGTCACAATCGAGTCAATAAGAACCTCCACCCCATTTACATTATAACACGGATTTAATGCGGCCGCACAAGTAATTAACGGTGGCAAAGTTTCAAAATATTTCAACAACTTTTCTTTCATTCCGAAAACCATGCTAGTATAAACACCACCATTAAATTCAAATGCGGCGATTTGTGAAGACATCAAGAATAGTTGCTCGAGTACCAAATGAGCCGTCGGATAATAAACCCCGACAATTTTTGGTTGCATTGTAAAAAACTTCAAGTAGTCGGGTTATTTTTTCAATAGTATCCCAATTATCTTGACTAAATGGAGCACACCTACCCTCCCCGACAATTTCTCATCATGAAAATATTGCAAGGTCACCTTTTGTCTTAAGCCACTTATGAACATAAGATAAGTGGAGTTCCACCGTGTTTCAATATCCCAACAAGGTTGTAACCAATGTTTCCCCTCAGTTTCACACATCCGAATGTATGCATTATATCTTTTATTACCCTTTTTAAAAACATCAACTAACATTCTTTTAAAATCTTCTTTCACTTCACTCAAATGCGGATCTTTTAATCCCGCTTGCACAGTCAAGTTAATGATGTGTGCAACACATCGACTATGAAAAAATTCGCCATTGCAAGGTGGCTCATATTCCATTTTTAGTCGACCCATTGCATTTGTGTTGTTACTTGCATTATCCAACGTTATTGAAAAATTTTTTTCCGTCAAGTTAAACTTATGAAACACTTTTCTCAACAAATTGTATAAAGCTTCTCCGGAGTGAGGAACCGGAAAGTTTTCAAATGCTACAACTCGCTTCATCATTTGCCAACTTTCGGGATCAACCCAATGTGCGGTAACACAAAGGTACGAAAATGGCAAATTATGAGGAGCGGCCCAAACATCGGTTGTTAAATTAACACAAGCATCCATATTTAAAAAATTATTTTTTAAATCTTGCTTAGCCATTTTCCACATTCTCATAGCATCGCGTTTAAGAGTCATACGACTTACATGATTGTATTGCGGTTGCATATAATTCTGGTACACCTCCGTCGTCAGCTCGTTGTCATAGTGGTTGAACGGCAAACCACGTTGAATCACCAAACCGGCCAGTTTTTCACGGAGTAAATCATGATCGTATGAAAAAATAGTCCCGTCTCGAGCCATAGACGATTGACCGGCCTCCGGAACCGATTTGAGTGCCCTGCAATACTTTTGTTTGATGTGAGCCCTCAACGTCGAGTTGGAACCGGCAGACAATATACTCAAGCAATATTTGCATCGAGCCTTTTTCTTACCGTCCGACATTAGGACGTAGTCAAAGTGTTCCCATGGATCTTTTACACGGTCACACGGTAAAACTGACTGAACCGTCGCTGCACTTGTTGAACCAGCTTCGGTGTTGGTGGTGTTGTTTGAACTTTCCATTAGTGTTTAGTGAAATAGTTTCGGTTTTGATTTTTTTGGAGTGTTTTTTGATTGCTTGAAAGTGGTAATTAACCAAATACATAACACATCTATTTATACTAACATTATTATGGCAAAATGGTAATTTTGGAAACAAAATAAATAATATCCGCCCCTCTAGCTTCCCCTCTTTCAAAATTCAAATTCAAAAGTTTAAATTTCAAAAAATCCCAAAAAACCCGCCTAGACCATAAAAACCGGTTCCAAACCGGTTAACCGAACCGGTTTGGTTATTCGGTTTATAAAAACCGGTCTCCAAACCGGTGGTTTTTCCAAAACCCCAAACCGGTTCCAAACCGGCGGTTTGGATAAAAACCGAACCGGTTTTGGTCAAAACCGGTTTTGACCGGTTGGGTTTTCCGATTTCTTTTCGGCTACGGTTCAGTTAACCGGTTTTTTTGTTCACCTCTATTAGGAACCCAATAACACAACCAAAAACCATCCCATCTTATAACAGTATAACACACCAAACACATCCCATACTTCTAGATCTAATGCAACCTTATGAACAAAAAACTCTCCTTTCCTTCCTTTTCTGTAAATCTTGAATAAAAAATGCAACCTTATGAATATTTATGTTAACTTTTCAGCTTCAAGATATTCACCAAAAAGTCTCGGGTAGATTGTTATAATTTCGTTTTGTTTAAACCGAAAGAAAGAAAGAATGAACAAAGTTTGTTGTTGTTCTTTCTTAAAAATTTTCGGATAGTAAAAAGAAGCTATGCTTCACATAGATCTATGATGGGTTCTTGTTTAAAAAGTTATGATCTTTAAGATCTTTGAACAAAGTTGAGATCCTGTGTTATTTTTCATTCAAAGTTTTGACTCTTGTTTGTTTGAAGTGGAGATGAGAATAAGATATATTGATGAGGTTTACTGTTGGTTATTGTAGACGATGGTATGTTCGTGGATGGGTATAGATTAGTGAGCTGTGTTTGATTGTTCGAAACCTGTTAGCACATTCATTTTTCTTTTCATTTTTTTTTCTTTTGGATATGAGGTTAATGGATTGGGGTTTAGTTTATTGTCACAATGTTGATGTTGTACCAAGCTCGAGCCGAGCTCGAGTTTTATATAAGCGCATCATAAATGAGCCGAGCCCAAGCCGAGCTCGAGCTTTCTATATCATAACACGAGCCGAGCTCGAGCTCAAATCTTAAGGCTCGAGCCGAGCCGAGCTCCCTCTTTTTGTTATGGTCTTTTTAATTGGTCCTCTTTTGTTTTGTTTTGTTCCCTCTTCTTCTTCTTGACGAATCTGATGAATTATATCCTCAGCAGCACCAGGCCAATAATCGCCATCGAAATATGGCAATCGGGCTGCAGTTACCTTAGCTTTACACTCCCCAGAAGATGTAAAGAAGTGGTCGTATAAATTAGTGAGCTCGACTACAATTTTTTCCTTAGTAGCCTTTCTTAACATAGCCAAATACCTGACGAGATATATTATTGGTGCCCCACAACGGATTAGTATTTACATTGGTATATACTTTAATTTTGAAGTAATGCAATTCTTATGAGTGACGTCTACTCACCATTCCCTTAGGGCACGTTTGGTAGAGATAATTTTAAAGAAATGAAATGAACCAGAGAATAGAATCTCAGAGAATAAAAATCAGTAGAAAATTTTGTTCAATTCTAATGTTTGGTAACAACAGAGATTTGACCCGAGAAATAAAAAAATATATAATTAAATAACATTTTGTCATATAAGACTCACATGTATTTGTTTATTAATTTTTTTTAAAAAAATATATTTTTTATATTTTCTAAATAACAATTTTTAAAAAAAATTTAAAAAAAATTAAATTATTTAAAAAAAAAAAAAAAAACTTATTTAAAAAAAAATATCTTTTTTTTTAATTTATTTTTTTTAAAATTTATTTACTTTCTTTAAAAAAATATTTTTTAAAAATGTATTTATTGAAAAAAAAAAAAAACTTTTTGTTTCTAAAAAAATATTTTAAAAAAATGTATTTATTTAGAAAAAACTTATTTTAAAAAAAAAAATTATTAAAAAAATTATTTTTTAAAAATGTATTTATTTTTATTTTTTAAAAACTTTTTTTTTTTAAAAAAATATTTAAAAAAAAAAACCGTATCTTTGGAACTAAAGTACAAATATAAGTTGAAAAAGAAAAAAAAAACATATTATGAAAAATCATTTCTCCAATTTTCCAACCAAAAGGGATTGAAATCAAACTCAAAAATTTACACTACCAACTCCTTAACAATTCTCCTCAATTCTCTACTTTTTAATTTCTCTAACCAACCAAACAAAAGAATTCTATTCATTTTCATTTCTCTTTTACCATTTCTATCTACCAAACACACCCTTAGTTTATCAGACTTTGGTGTCTTTTGAATTTCAGGATGGCAATATAAGATATAGTCTTCACCCTTTAACGGAGGACAGGCCCATATGTAGCAACTTGTGATGCCGCGTAATTTACAATATTCTAGGTAGCCGATCTGAAAACATAATAAAAGTTACTTATCAATATTCGAGGTGGAAAAATGGGTGGGTCACACGGTTTGGATAACATGTCCAGTTAAATAGGTAACTTTGGGTTTTGGTCGATATGTTTCACACTTTCACGTTGGCCTCAAACACTCATGTCCAAAAATTTTATAACCAAAATTATAAAATATTAGAGTGTCAAATATTGTTAAGTTAGAAAATTATTGCCATGATAATCTGATTATTTGATTAACATAATTTGGCATACACTTTGGGCGTTTCGACACATGTGAAGCGTTTCCTTTTAGCTAAAGTTATTTTCGTCAATAACATAGCTTAAAAAGAACCAAATGACTGAACTTGAAAACTGAAGTGAAAAACGTGCCAGAATTTCATGATATACAAATGTACGGAGTGCTTCCCCTGTCACGGTTCTAATATTAGGCCTGAAGTACTTAACCAAATCCAAATAAGAGAGATACACCCGCCGATGATTTGGCTGCTCACATTCTGCACCAAATTCTTGGACATACATGCCAAAAAGACATACTTCTACTCCTTCAATTTTCTGGAACAACAAAACCACCTAAAACAAGAAACGTGTTACACGTGTATAACAATATTTTCATTAATATGTACCGGTCATGGCGGAGGTCCTTTCTACCTTTGGTAGAACTGGAAGCAGCCTCTCTACCTTAGGAATGGGTAAGGCTGTCTACATCTTAACTGTTGAGTTTATAATATATAAAACATACAATAAACATATAGACATCAGGAGTACACAGCGGAAGACTTAAAGATCATAACAAATAAATTAATTAACTGAAAGTATGCGTAACGCACCTCTTGCGAATGTCAAATCCCTCGAGCAAAGCAAAACAAAGAAGTACTTATTGGTGTAAGAATAATGTCTTACAACCACGTTCTTGTACACACGAATTAACCAACGAATCAAGCGATTGCTAGATCTAACACAAGTCCTCGTTTAAGAAAAACGAAACCAAACTCCCTTACTAATGGGGTGTTCGGCCAAATATGACTAGAGAGAGAGAGGAGAGATCTAGGGTTAATTCAATGCACAAGTGTATGAAACCCTAGAACCTAACCCTCTTTATATACTAGTAGGTAAACTTTGGAACAAGTTAATGAATTAGGCCTTGGAGAGGCCCCTATGGCCAGCCACTATTGAAAGCCCAAAGCCAAACCCATAACTTTTCCAAGTTTTCCATTTCTAGTCCTTTCTCTTTTCATTTAACTGTCGTTAGTCATTTTTCCGTTAAATACTTAACGATCGTTAACCGGACTTAATGTGCAATAATTAATCGTAAACATAAACATTAATTATTAACTTTAATTCTCATTCGCTAATGTGTGCAATCCGTGGTCACGAGTTCAATCCGACATTCACATGTTTTGTAAATATATACATTTCCAACAGCTCCCACTTGGATATGTTTACAAAGCGTGAAATGACATTGGTTAGCGTCTAGCAACACGCCAATGCCCCGGTACAACTCGTGTATGGTTTTCTGGAGAAAAACCAAGTTTGATGATTCATCATCATATTCATCCTTTTGTTTCTAATACCATGTTAATAAGAATATGGATCTCACTCATTTCTTAATTAACTATTCTGCTTCTCGCTTTATATGATTTATTAAGATTACCAATTCTTCTGAACAGAAGACCTTGGGTATGGCCATACAAACATCTTAACAATCCTACGAGGGGCCCAGAAGTATTATACTTCAAAATAAATTTGAAGGAAACAAATCCCATTTTGACTACAAGCAGGATTCATAAATTTCGCAACACTTCAGAAAACAACCCTTATAACTACCAGTTACGTATAGCGTTAGATTGCTTCACAAAAATGCACTACATCCATGACATATCTCTTGTATCTCAAGTCAGAGGATAAATATCCATGATATACTTAATGACAAAGATCCATAAAGTATCATCATGTGGGTGGGATAAGTCTTATACTCAATTCATTGAATATCATCTGAAATTAGTCATGCTACGCATCAATATACTTTCAAGTATATTCTAACTAATACTCAGATTTGTCTTAATTCAATATCATTCCCATGTTATTTATTGACAACGGACTATTTAGAATAACTTAAGTTATTCAAGGATTTAAACATGCAAATATAGGACACAATATTATAAATGAAATTAAACGTATACCGTACTTTAATTTATTATAAATAATAATTGTTTAACATCCTTTATCCAAATACTAAATAGATCAATGCATGATAATACTAGTTAATGAATTTTGCCACAAGTCATGAAAATCATACTTGTTGACAAGGCATAATTTCAATTAACTTTGATCTATAGGAATTTTGAGAATACTTATTTCAAGAATTCAATAAGTGAATTTCTTGTATATGTTTACACATATCTTGATATTGTCATATCATTCCATAAGGTGCGTGATAACCTGAACCACCCTTTTATGACAATTATCTTTCAAAACTTTAAAGTTTTAAAGTATTCTTTATTCTTTAATGTATAATGCAACTATGCTCTTAGTTGAGCATAACTAGTCAACATGGTCATCATCAAGGATACCATGACTAGAATTGAGTGTCATCTCAATTATACCACCATCATTGTGTACAACAATATGCTCTTTAAATATCCGTAAACTTTTGAACAGTTCTAGTGTAATGTTGGTGCCTGCCAAAACTCAAGTTTGTTGGCAATGACAATTATGAAACAATTGTCATATAATCATCCATAGAATCTAGGAGCATCTCCAGATTGTGGAATGTGATTCTAAATCCAAACATATTCCTTTAAAATATTTATTACACTAACAACTTTCAATGTTGTCAAATCATCTTGTAATCAAGCATGACATAACAACTTTATACACAACATGATGTTCATGATGAATCTTCAAGTTAGACTTTAAGATCTCATTCATATACTATCTTGTCAAAGATATGTACTCATCATGTTCTATTAGACTCATTTATTTACCGCATATGTTTATAATAATAAACATATATTCCAAAGTTGTATATATTATTTCCAAATCTTACAAACGAAGTTTCATTCCCAATTAAAACTTAATTTAAGTGGAATGTAGTTGCCCATACAACATATAAGATTTAAGAAAAATAAATAATACTCCCACTAGCTTTCAGGAATACTTATGAGCAATCTTATTTTAATTATTAAATCAAACATGGATTTAATATTAAACATAAGAAACATCTCCTAGATGCTTGCATATATCCATTCATAGATTCTTGCAGTTTGTACATATCCAAGGATTATTTGAATTCATAAAACTTCTTTGTATTACTCATCGTCCTCGCAAAAGTAATTTCACAACAAAGAGTTATGACATTCATTGTCAATATTTCATATCAATGAAACTAAGTATGACAATTATAATCTTTATACTTCTATTTAATGTATATAGGAAAGAATATTCAATCATAGTTAATTGCTTAAGTATGATTGATATTATTATCACTAGACATACACTAAATACATGTACAATATTGTCCATATGATTTCTACACAAAGATTTAAACCACTAGGGTTTCCATCCTTTGAAGAAACTCATTTTCATTATTAAGATAAACCAAGTATCTAAAGTTGATTATCTTTATGGACAGAATCTCTACATTCATAGTATGATTGATTTTCCACAATTCAACATTTGGTAAATTTATCATTATGATTAACAGGCTTACCATGATCCCGTAACTCATATTCCTCAGATATTAAATATCGAGATATCCTTACGGATATATGAATGACAATTCCATCATATTAAGGTCTATCATTTTCATGTTTAGCCTCATCATGATATTTGCTAGTGCATTTTAGAAGATTATGTATTTTGTAATTCAATCTTTCAAGATCTAAACAAAACTCCCACTTGCCTTTAAAAATTTAAAGATTACCTTTAAATAGTTTAGCAAGTAGAGCAACAATACATTGTTCTCTTTTGAGATATTACAAAAAACATTGACAGTTCCTAACATTAGTTTGTTACAACTCACTCTATAAGTAGTTTAACAAATTCAGAACTTCATTTATAAGACTTAATGTGATTCATCACATTCCATAAACAAATAGTGTCTTATTAATCTTCTAGGTTGGAGTCTTATTGAGTATATTCAATCTATACTCAATCTACTAACCTTGATAACTTTTGGAAGAAACTATAGTTATCTTGAATCAAATAATGCCAACAGATTTTGATTCTTCTAACAGAACATACCATAAAACTATGGTATTTCCTTAGAATTAATATTGTAAGAAAATCTAACAATATTTTATATAACCATCTACTCTTTTGGCTTACCTATTTACCAACAAAGTAAAACTTAATGGTACAATAGAATTACCAAGTCAATTGCATGTATTATAACACAAATATTTTGACCAAGTCAAAAGACATATTAGTTATAATCCCACTATACGTTATAAGTCATTGATCAACTCATTGACTTCATGAATATGTCTTAAAACATAGCAAGTTAACGTCTTACTTTATATTGTAAGTCTTGTATTAAAAGACTTCATGTTTGTGACTTTACAAAATCATAAACATTTATAATTAAAGTAATTATGAACACCACCTCGGGTTTTAATTCATATTTCAAGTTAATATTTACTACATATATTTAAGTCATTCAACGAATACTCAAATTCAAGGTAGTATTAGATTACTTCATTTAATTATGTCATTCTATGAAATGTTCCATGTAAGAAACTGCAGAATCATCCATGCTCGTTCTCACGACACGTGGATATTTTACCTTGGGCTATAATCTAGTTCACGTTCTCACGTAACATAAATTGTAACTACAAGTGTTTCTTAAATATTGAATGACATAAATATTTAAAATAAAGTAGTCTTTGTTATCATCTTGACACATGTTCTTAATAGGGCAATCATACATATATAAATGTATACTTCCTATTAGAACGTTATTCGCTTACTTTACAGTCAAGAGAATTCTTTTAAATCATATTAATATGTGTTGTACCTTGCACACAATAAGATTTCTCCCACTTGTGCATGGAACAACATCATGTAGCATATAAACAACACGATACACGTTCGTTTATTTGATTAATATGATTTGTGTCATAGATATAACAAGTAGATGTAGAACTATATTGTTTAGTAAGGAAACGTATACGACTATCCTTAAAAACATAAGTGTCTACAATTGGAAAGTAATTATCTTTGAAGATAATCTGGGTTACTACACAGAAATAAGGCTTGTAGCTTCCAATGAATTAGAAATCATTAAAACAACTTCTTATTCAGTAATGCAACACAAATGCTCCCACTGAATCGGACAACATTGTAAGTGTTGCATAACCAGTGAAAACAACTTGCTTGCTTTTTACTTTCCTACACCTTTGAAGAACCATACGTAATCATTACTAAGGTACTAAAAGGTGTATTCTACTATATGAATGATAGGTTATCCATCAACGTTATTAACTCGAAAAATTGGGTATGCAATTTCTTCCTCAACAGGCCTACCATTCCCATACTGGTATGTAGTACCTTTAAAGGCTAAAGCAAAACAACTAGATAAAAATATGCTAGTTTGCCTTTTACCAATTTTTTATGTAATTAGTCTAGCTTATAATCTAGTAACTCATATACATGTTTTCCAGTTAACCAACATTCATGTTGTTACAAAGGATTCATTCACCAAATGAGGGTAATAAAATCTTTATGGAAAATAAGATGTGCAATTCATTGCTAAGAGTTACATTAGAATTTAGACAATACAAATGTTCCTATTATACCTTTCTCATTCATGAAAAGGAATAGGATTGAGTCTCATGCTTCTCCCATGGAAAAGAGACTTCGTTTGTCTTATCAAGAATTATTCTCGATCAAACATTTGTTTGAAAGTTAGAATGGATCAATTTACTAATCAAAGACTAAACCACGTTTACGGTTAAATGTTGCATTTATACATTCAAAAGAATTACAAAATTCAATTTTAGTATTTTCGATAATTAACCTTTTCAATAAACAATTAAATACCCAAGGTTCATATTCATATAACCAATTAATTATTATTGAAAACTAGGATCCAAATTGTCATAATTTCATCACGTCAGTTGATCTGCTAGTAATGAACCTTATACAAAATGGTAGAGCTATTGCTCAATTGCCAATTTCAATTGCAATTCCTAGATTTATGGAATTTACATATAGCCAATATCAATCGCCATGTAAACATGTTTTATCCCATCTTATGCCTTGAGTTGCCATCTCACTACAAAACTCAATTAAGTTGTCCAACTTAAGAAACTGCAAAATCGTCCATGCCCGCTCTCACGACACGTGGACATTTTACCCTTTGATTACGATCTAAGTCACGATCTCACGCAAATAAAAAATAATCTTAGGTGTTTCCGTTTCGTTGGATGGCATATAACTTAAATTAAAGGGTAATAGTTTTGATGTTAAATCAAATATGTACAAAGATGTCATGCATTCATCTTTGTAGCATAGTTTTTATTAAAACATTTATATCTTGTTTTAATGTATAAGCTTTTCATCATCAAACTTCAATTGAGGTATTGGGTTCACCAATCAAGGAATTTAGTGTTAATTATCATCCATTATACCGTACTTTTGCATAAGTGTAAACACTTAGTGTTTCGGATAATTACCACCGAAGTGGCGCATGGAATTAAAACTAATTCGCCCTTAAGATGAGCTTGCACATTTAATGGCTTACTAAGTAGCTCCACTCAAACTTACAGAGGGAGAGGACCAGTGCACGCTAAAGCACAACCTTAGACATCCTTTCAGTGCGCACTTCTTTAAACCCCTTTTATTAGTTCATTCTCATGGGTGAGCCTTTCGGACCATTTGTACCAAAGTCATCAATCAATTAAACGATTATGATTACTATTCTTAAAAATACATGTTTCACCATTGTTTAGGTCAGTTTATTTTTCTTGTAAAAATACCCTTGTTACACATAACAAACAAGCAAGTATTTAAAAATAAACATATAAACAATGAATGCATAACAAATAAAAGTCATGCATATCAAATAGCCACATGCAAACGTTTTTGATAAATCCTATTAATAACCAATTCTAGATCTGTCAATATGCATATATTTAATTAAGACTTTCACCCGTTTTCATCTATGTACAAGGTGAACCACATGCATCGATTCATCGATTGCGCAAGTCAAAATTAAATACATACCACATAGCACATAATTGATTAAATTAATAATTATTGAGGTCTTCCCCAATTTAAGATCTATCATAATTTAATGTATATTACTTAAACAAGAAAGACATACAATAAAAGCAGATCTATGATAAAACATGCATGTAATTATCATGGACATTAAATTACACTTAACAATTAATGCAATTAAAACAAAGTTACACATATACACATAAAGTTGCATGCATCTTAGGGTTTCTAATCCAATTAAAACAATAGTTTACAAAACCCTAATTAGGGCACCATAAAAAAAACGCCCCCCCTAAAAAATTAGGGTTTAGGTTTTGCAAACCCTAGATCTAAGCATACAAATAATAACACATTCATGTTTATTTTAATTATGTGTTTCAGTAATTAATTACTTGTTAAACCTGGCTCTGATACCACTGTTGAGTTTATAATATATAAAACATACAATAAACATATAGACATCAGGAGTACACAGCGGAAGACTTAAAGATCATAACAAATAAATTAATTAACTGAAAGTATGCGTAACGTACCTCTTGCGAATGTCAAATCCCTCGAGCAAAGCAAAACAAAGAAGTACTTATTGGTGTAAGAATAATGTCTTACAACCACGTTCTTGTACACACGAATTAACCAACGAATCAAGCGATTGCTAGATCTAACACAAGTCCTCATTTAAGAAAAACGAAACCAAACTCCCTTACTAATGGGGTGTTCGGCCGAATATGACTAGAGAGAGAAGAGGAGAGATCTAGGGTTAATTCAATGCACAAGTGTATGAAACCCTAGAACCTAACCCTCTTTATATACTAGTAGGTAAACTTAGGGAACAAGTTAATGAATTAGGCCTTGGAGAGGCCCCTATGGCCGGCCACTATTGAAAGCCCAAAGCCAAACCCATAACTTTTCCAAGTTTTCCATTTCTAGTCCTTTCTCTTTTCATTTAACGGTCGTTAGTCATTTTTCTCTTAAATACTTAACGATCGTTAACCGGACTTAATGTGCAATAATTAATCGTAAACATAAACATTAATTATTAACTTTAATTCTCATTCGCTAATGTGTGCAATCCCGTGGTCACGAGTTCGAATCCGGACATTCACATGTTTGTAAATATATACATTTCCAACATTAACCTCCCTCAAACACCGGAAACGGTATTTGGTACCCATAACCCTAAGACGATTAGGAGTTACTTTTTATGGCAGAGAACAAGATGAAGCAACAATAAATGTCAATCATTGCATCTTTAATGAAAGTAATGCATTGACAGTACAATTCTTAATTGAATAACTTAGATTTATACCCAAATTCCTTAGGATAATTTTCCTCTTGAAATATTTCAAGAAATCTCTCCTTGACTTCCAATTTCTTGTCCACAAAAAGAGCATTACTAAGATAATACTCAAAATATTTAAATACAACAACACAAATATAGAGGTGAGCATTAAAAAAATATATATGGGTGCTTTTCAACCCTTCCCCTTGTGTTAAAATTATTGGTTTGTCCCATTTAAGTAAATGGTTTGAAATGCCACCATAATATGAAACAAAGCTATTATAGATACATACCCATTCTTCGGTATCCTCATCGTTTTTCTTTTTCTCCATTTTTGCCTTCGAAACATTTGTTCCATCAACATTTATACTGTCTCCACGGGTCTCATTATAGCAAAAACTACAAAAGTAATGGCGTGTACCACCCGCCTCAGCGGTGTAAAACAGTGCATTTCTTTTTATGCGTGCACCACAAGGAGTGCAATATATAGATGGCGGTTCAAAAGAAAGCTTTTCAATAGCACAGAGCCGACAAGAGTTCTCGGTCATTAAGTTCTCCATTGCTTGATTTTTTTTCTGCCTTCGCTTTGCTCTGCACAAGAATAGTAATACATATTACAAACATTATCGAAATGATATTTTTAAGCATAAGCTGTGAAATGCAACAAACTGGTTACAATATTGTCTCCCTGTCCTAGATATTGGAATTTCAACCCATTTAGTAAGAAATGGGCCAATATTGGTTGTGTATGTTCTCCAGAATAAATTGGATTACATCAAATAAAAATAGGAATGGGTCAAACGGGTTGAGACTCACCCAAAGTATTATTCATTGAACATTTATCGTTATAGTGTTATTTACGTAAATGTTGGGTTCAGTAAATACCCAAACCCCTTGATCTAGGATTTGAATAGAAAATATCCTAAGTGTTTAGTCCGTTAAACACTAACAGGTCACTGAGTGCATAGTCTCTCAGTGAGCCATCTTCAGGATACTCAGTAAGAGGCAAAGAAGAAGTCTCTCCACTCAGTAAGGCGGAACTTAAAGGGTGAAGATTGAGTCAAGAAGAAGATGGTGGATTCAGTGAGTGATGACAATAACTCACTGAATCCCTAAAACTCCTCTCCTGCTACTTACACTGAAGACAAACTGAAATAGAAGACTGAAGGATGTGAAGACTGAAGAATGAGCAGGATAAGGCGGGATAAGTTTGAATCAGATAAGACGAAGTCCTTATCAACCAAAGTCAACTTTCCCTTAATGGCAAACGATCAGGTTCAGTGTCATCACTGAACTTTGGAAAGCAGTCTTGTCTCTTACCTAAAATAGTCTTTGTAAACAGAGACAAAATACATCAGGTATTTTGTATTCTCAGTAATTGTCGATTTGTCACTTAGGATAGAGTTAAAACTCATACTTGTATAAATAGCATAAGAGATGGAGTGAAAGATTTAAGCTTGTGAATTGTAAAAACACACATACACGCAAGCCATCTTTCACTCCTCCAAATACAACTTAATCCCTGAGATAGCTCAGTGGGTACTTTTAGTTGTGCTCAGACTTAGCCTGAGCTTCGAGAGGAGTTACCAACCTTTGTCATTTCAATCCCAAGTACTATTCCGCAAGTACTTGGGTAATGTATTCTTGTTTGATTTATTTCTAATAAAGAATATTATGTTGAAAATTAATCAGTGTGTTTTACTTACATCTTATCAGTCATAGATTCACTATTAACTTGTTTTAATTACTTAAAACTGTTTTACGATAGTGAATAGGGAACAACAAGTGGTATCAGAGCAAGGCTGATTATAAAACCTTTTTAAGCCGCTCTAAACGTCTTTAAATCAGATCCTTATGGTCGAAATAGATGTACCCCAACTAGTCGAATAAAAGGGTGGAGCTTATTCAGCTGTTGCCCCTAGACTTGAAGTTGGTAAATTGAACAAATGGAAAAAGCGTATGCTTTGATATTTGATTGGGATGGAACCTTATTATATCAAGTGTATAAATGAAGGTCCATTTATCCCAAAGACTGGTGAAGGTTTGCCTAAACCTGAAGCTCAGTGGACTCAAGATGAGAGGAGAGTGGTCAACCAGGACCAAATACTCAAAAGTATCACCATATCATGTCTTCCTGATGATATTATGGAGTCAGTTATAAGCTGTAGTACAGCCAAACAAACCTGGGATGACCTAGTTCATAGCCATGAAGGCCCATCTGATACTAAGGAAAACAGGATAATGGACCTGAAACTTGAGTATAACACCTTCAGGGCTAAGGACTCAGAAACTCTGTCTCAAACTTACACCCGGTACAAAACTCTTTTAAATGAACTGTCAAATGATGGTGTTAAGTTGTCCAAACATGAAATCAATGTTGGTTTTGTCAACAGTCTCCCTGAGAAGTGGTTGAATTTCTCTTAGGGACTTAGGAATGCAAATCATATCCAGAATCTTGAACTTCCTGAAATTTATGGGAAATTTGTCTATGAGGAAAACCTCATCAATAGACGATACCCTTACTTAAAAAAGTCTCGGGAAGTCAAGAAGTCCCTAACCACCTCTTCTACACCAATATCAACCGCTTTTTTTTTCTAACAATGTGGTTCAAGATTTCCAAGAAAATTCTGATGATGAGCCTGATGAGAGATCAAGTGAGGAGTACCTAAATGACATGAACGTTGAATTTCAGGAAAGGGCACTTGTTAGGACCGAAAAACATATAGATTTATGTGGTTTGGAAGTCGAGGTTGGTGGAAGAAGATGAAGATCTTCATCTCTTCTAGAGAGAGAAACTAGAGAGAGGGAGGAGAAAACAATGGAAACTTTATAAATAAAACACACACTACAAATGACCAAATGCTTCACCTCACCCCTCATGGAAAGTCATGAGGGGTATTTATAGGCTCAACAAACCCTTACTTTGCCACTTAGACAATACTAGTCCCTATGGGCAAAGTATACTACGCATCTAGTCCAATTCACGTAAGTGACGTTATCTTTATAAAAAAGCGAGGCTAACAATCTCCCTCCAAGATATCGTCACACGTGAATGGTTACAATGAGACCTATAAATACAAAACAAAGTAAATTACAATAGTAATGAACAATGTTGACTTTGTTGAAGCGCAGAGTCTCTGTAGTCTAGATACTGAGGCAAACTTGAAGTTCTCTCTTCCGACGATCTCGGCATTTGAACTTTGGCGCTGACGGCACAAATCCTTGTAGCTCTGAACTTCAACTGTAACGGTCTAGTTAGGTTATTACTCCCTCCTAACTAGTGAGCCTTTTTTTTCTTTCTTTTGCTCCCTCCTGAACCGACAACACTCTTCCAACACGCAGCGGAGAAAGTAGACTCTTCTAGCACAATGGTTGTCGTTCTGGGAACATCATAACAACATAACTCACTTAGTATTGCATCCAAGTTGGTAAAAAGCCCCGATGTACACACACTACTTCTCCTTCTTCAGTCTTAAGCACAAATCCCTTCGTAATCCAATCACGAAAGATGAAATACCAACTTCTCCCTCCTGATGGTTGCGAGCTATCAGAATCATCATAATGTTGCGTACATACCGTATTATCTTCTTCTTGATGCAATATTAAAACCTTTGATTGAGCAAAATTCTGTGAGAATATGTCGCAAAAATACTCTCAATACACTTTTCTCTCAAACCAACCTTTTATCGAACCTCCTTTGAATTCACCGGCTAATAGTAATGACCACATATGGAGAAAACCCGATACGACTAACTTGAAAAGGAAGTAAACATCCCAACTTTGTGACTTACTGCTTGTTCTAAATTCATGAACAATCCACAACGCCGTGTGACACTGAGCACTACAACGTAACTCCTTAAAGTGATGGTTACACACTGTGAGCACTACAACGTAACTCCTTACATCAGTCATAACCAGATTGTCAAATTTCATAATGTGCTCCAACAAGTTATCTTGAGACATGCATCCAACCAACCAACGTCTCAACAATAAAGAAGTCCACCCGTGAAATGTCACTTCAATTCCTTGTCAATAATACCGTACAAAAACCCCGTAGTCATTTTTTCGGATCTTCGTTTGAGCCGTGAATTGTGTATCCTTCGTGAAAATTTTATGACCAAACCAAAAATACCACTCTCTATACGAAATATAATCCAAAA
>OU343216.1:109592210-109635947 GCA_910596185.1 Chrysanthemum makinoi | reverse complement strand
GTCTAAGATGCTAGCCTGGCACTCACTATTATAAGTCTAGCATGTAGGAACATAATGACTTGCTTAGTGGAATCAGGAACAACTGGACTTATTAGGGACACTGAATTCTCGGTGGCTCTTTGCTAATAGGTTGTGGGTGAATCAATTCAAATGTTGTCCTCTTAATTTCAACCCCACCAAGTAATTGGAAGTAATTAGACGAAACATTACTAGCTAGGATGAATAACTAGGTTAACACCACCACTCTTCTCATTGGATCAATATCCTTTTCCTTTATTTTAGTAGTTAATTAGTTAATTCAATATCTAAACCATCTAAATTTAGACACCTAGACTTAGTATTAATCCACAAACATAGCTCTTAGACCACTGTTTCAATCAATACTACACTTCACACACCGGGTACACCAAGAAGCGCACAGGCGTAAATTCAAGGTATAACGAGATATTATAAATATTAAACCCCGATCAAGAAAACTCACATCAACGTACACAATCATAAAGTGATGTTGTAATAATATATATATTGTTAGCCTTTATAGTTTTTATTAGAAGTGATGGTCATTCACATTTAGGAACTTTATATCGTGTTAGATATCGGATAGAATAGTCAACGGGCTCGTGGATTGACTAAGCTAAATGGTACTAGTTGGTGATAAGCTTGTCTATATCCAATCCAACCCATGTCCAGCCCACTAAAGCCCCATAAAAGCCTTTAGGGCATCATGTTACTTGTGTTTATAAATACACCCTCAAATGAGTCATTTGAGGCGCTGTGTTTGAGTGTGTGTGTAAAGGTTTTGGAGAAATACAACTTATTGTGTTCATCTTTCTCTCACAACATACACGGTTTTATAAACATCAAGTCACCATCTTTCTTATCTTTCTCTTCATCTGTAATTTTGGTGTTTGTGTCGTGAACGCTGTTTCACGCCAGAAGGGTTTCACGTGGTGATACTTGGTTTGTTGCTGGTTTGTGATAAGGTTGAGATATCTAAGGTCCTACAATTGGTATCAATCGCCTAACAATGGTTTAGGAGTGTTTTGTTGAAGTTTTTTAACGTGTTACGCCAGAAGTGTTTGTTCTCAAAGATTCACGATAAACTTTATTTTTGCACTTTAAATCTTCAAGATTCTTATGGTCTAAGGTTTATTTAGTGTTAAAGATTCTACTTTTGGCAAAAAGTTCAAAGCTTTACGTGTTTTAAATTGTTTTAAACTCGCTTTTGATTTTGTTGTTCATTTCTACCGTAAGCATAAAAGCATTTTGGGTGAAAAGGTCAATACTTTGTGTTATTCAGTGTTTTTAAGCTATCCTGTGCAAAAGAAATCGTTTGAATCATTGGAAATTTTTTACTAAAGTCAAAACCCTAATCTACGCTGAAGAAAGTCAAACCCTAGTTTTCTACATAACGCTTTGTAACGAATCTTCGCGGTAACAAGGTGACTCGCTTCCCTCACTTGGATAAGTGCTGGAACACCGCCAATTTCTCGTGACATTTACGCCGACATGTTAAAGATTTTTGGTTTTAAACCAACTTTACGCGATAAGGTAAAGCTGCAGTAAGGACTCTACGATAAGCTAACTCTACGCCGTAGTACTTCACTTACGCTTAACGCTACTTTGATAGACTTTTACGTTTAACCTTAAGTTTACGCTAACTGATTTCACGCGATAAGGATTTCTACCTAAACTTTTACGCGATAATGAATCCTACACGCATAAGATCCTACGATCAAGATTCCACGATAAGCACTCATCTCTAATGCGATAAGAACAGCTTTACGAGGTAAAATTGTAACCAAAATCTTCAAGCCTAAAAAACGCCGAAGTATTGAGGTTTTGTTTTGTGAAAGCATACTCACTACTAACCGAAGCTTAATCTTCATCAACCACAACTCCTTTATCGTTGTATCGATCCTACATCAACTTTATCATAACATACCTTCATCAATGGCAACTCAACAAGATATTCATGCGTTTAAAACCGCCCTCCTATGTTGGAAAGGTGGTTATCTTCAATGGACAAGTCGATGCTTGGCTACATCAAGACCAAACCTAATGGCAAACTCATGATTAACTCCATTCAGGATGGACCCTTCAAGCCTCGACTAAATGTAGACCCTGAACTCGAAACGCCCCACCATCTTATCATATCCAACCAATCAATACACCGAAGAGGATCGGAAGTCGGGCAGATGACATGGCAATTCATATTATCCAACTAGGTTTACCATAGACATATTTTGCGGCGTAGACAGCTGTGAAACTACTTTCGATATGTGGGAACGTGTTAGACGGCTTTGTCATGGAACATAAATTGGTCAACAAGACATGGAGAACAAGTCGCTAACCTAATGGGAAAAGTTTATCAACTCCGTGAGAATCCATTGAATCCTACTATGGAACGTTTTGCACTTTGATGAATGAGCTAATCAGAAACAAGCTAGCACCCGTAACTATCGCTCAAAACATCAAGTTCCCGAACAATCTACCGTAAGAATGGGGACTATATGTCACTATTGTCAACCAAACAAAAGACTTACATCAAGTGAACTTTGATCAACTAAACGATTTTCTAAAACAAAACCAAGCTGAAGTGAATGAAGTCAGGAAAGAAAGATTGGCAAAGAATCATGATCCATTAGCACTTATTGCAAAGACTCAACCTTCAGTGAATACACAACAACAAGCTTCATCATCTTCCAACAACAACAACTTGCGGCAATACATTCCACAACCACCACAACAATTCTATCCACCAGAACAACAAGTCATTCAACAACCGTATCCACAATACCAGAACAAGGAATCACCGATCCCAAACCAACAAGAAGAAGCTTTGCGACAAGTATTTTCTTTATTGGGTAAAGTATTCAGTCGCTATTCCACACCAACTAACAACAACCAAAGGATCAAACACTCGCATGTGCAAATTGCACGCAAACCGGTGTGAAATGGGTAATCAAGGTCAAATGGTTGGAGTTATTGGGAATCACAGGATATGCTACCGGATTTCGCATGGGTAATCGCGGTTCGTATCGGTAACCAATGTAATGTTGGAAATCGATAATAATGTTGGGAATAGAGCAGCCGGGTAATCGAATGGGAATGTTGCAGCCCGCCGTTGGGAATTATGGAAATGTGAATCGTGGTAATCGTGTTAAGGTTATAACCGCTGGCGTCAATCACATGGCACGAAACCGCCCCACTAAGCCGCACAAGAAGAATGCCGAGTTTCTTCGAAAGCTATGGCCGCTAAAGACGTAAGGCAGCGGACGCAGCTGAGTACGAGGAAAATGATTTTTCGCTATTGTGGATGATTTGGAAGACTCGAGGAACTCAATGCAAACCATCTTCATGGCAAATCTTCGAGACTAAGTAATGATCGACTCCGACGCACCTCCGTCTATGACGCCAACGCAAGATCTCCGAGGTACCAATCATTGATCCAAGCTATAACAATGTCATATCTGATGTGTTTACTCATGACGAACAAAGATTTCAGGACGCCACCTACTTATGATACATACTGACAATCCGAAGTAGCAATACTAACTCAAACTCCGTGATGTGGATCCTAGTGGAGGTCAGTATGGCACAAAATACGGAGACCGATGAGGAAACACGCGCTTATTTTGAATCATTAATCAATCAGTGTGGCATTGAAATTGACAAAGTGAGTAAGGTCAATCGCGATGTTAAGCGCCGCTAATGTTAATTGACCACCGAGCTCGAGAGTTACAAAGAGAACGCCAGAGCCTATGAATTTCATACAAACAAAATATCGTAATTAGAAATTGGTTATCGGATTCGTTTAAGAGAAAACAATTGCAAATTAAGTATGATACACTTGATGTGAATCTGAACTTGAAAATAAAATCTTTAAACAAGGAAATTTCTGAACTAAATGACCAACTTTCTAAACAAAAGCACTATTTTCCGATCTTGAAAAAGAGAAGAAACAATTGATTGTTGATTTTTCAAAACGAGAAGATTCTCTTCTTGATGAAATTCTGGATAAAATGAAACTATCAAAAAATTGGATTTCTTTACAACGGGTCATTCCGCTTAAACTAACAAGATGCTTTCTAATCAAGTAACCGATTTTTCATACTTTCATAAAATGGCTCTTGGTAACTCACCTTCGTTCTCCTCAAGAAAGCTCAAAACAATCGAATGTTGAACAATGGAAAAACTTTGCATGAACCCATAATTGTGCATGATTCTCTTGAAACGTTGGAACTATCTAAGGAGAGTAGATCAAGAATGAAACAAAACATCCAAATCAAACCAATTGATTATAACAAATGGAACAAAATTAATGACATTTCGCTTGTTTCACATAAAAGAACAATCAAAGTTTTCCATCACACCGTTTCAAAACCAAAAACTCAGAGTTGTCTCAAAATCCTTTTCGTAAATCGAACAAATGTCTTCAAACAATCCTTTTAACACAAGTGATGCAAGCATTTTAGACGAATTAAAACTAGAATTGAGACTTCAAGAGACCTGTTAAACTAAAACCATATTACAACAAACATCCGTTCAATAGTTTTGATAATGAACAAAAGATTTTTGAAATCGAATTGCCCCTCACCAATAACATCAACTCAAGGGTAATTTATTTTGAACAAGCCTTTTGAAAGAAACAAATGACTTTGTCAAGGACCATAAATCCCCGGTAAAGCAAGCTAATGAAAGTGTTGAACACATCAAAGTTTTGGAAAATTTAAATGATCTCTTCAAGATGTTCGACTATCGATATTATGTCCATCATTTTGCAAGCATATTTCGTTGAAGATCATGAAAGACTCCAATGAGACCTCCAAATTGTTTCAAAATATGAAAAAGCTCTTGAAAAACTTGAAAAGAAAATGTGTCATATTTTAAACAACTTGATCGAAAAACTGAGGAATGCAAATATGACAAACTGTCGTATGAGCATGCCTACAATGACATGAAAGCGAAAAATGATCTTTTGAGGGCTCAGCTGGAAAGTCAAAAAGGAAAGGCAAGTGGATCGGATTTAAACCATTGACCGGAGAAAGCAAATGTTCCCAAACCGGTTTCCAAACCAAAAATGTCTCTCTCTATGCCTCCTCCAAAAGTCAATGAGAAAAATGTTTCATCAAAACCACCACTCCACCGCCTCTACCTAAACAAAATGTTGAAATGGAAAAGCTGTTATCGAGAAACCAAAAGTTTTAGCACTGGCCTTTTAAGATGAGTACCACTAATTCTGCCCACATCTAAAACATATGAAACAAATGACATAAGTTTAGAAAAGCACTCTAAAGAGACTAGGAAAGCTGAAACCACCTCCCTTCATAAAATGTGAATCCTAATGTCTGTGCCTTACCTTCTACATGACTAGAAAGCACCTCTAAGAGCAGCAGACTAAAGCCTAAGAGCAATACAAGGAACAATAGAGTGATGCCTCTAGGAGTAGTAGCTTGAATAAAGAGAAGAAAGTAGAAGAACACCCTAGAATTTACCGCTTTGAATAAGAAAGACATTTCATCCGAATGTATGAACCTATGAAACTTGCTAAGTCTAATGAAAGTGTTGAATCTCTTTGTTTAACTTGCAAGAAATCTTTAATTAATGTTCAAGATGATTGTGTTTCTAAGAATGTGAATGATAAGCCTCATAAGAAGAACGCTCCAAAAAGATCTTACACTAAACGAGTAGGAAGACTAGTTGCAAAACTTAGGCTTTTCACTAATGACAAGAACCATAGTGTTTACTTTAGGGATGATATTTGGAAACCCACAAGTAGAACTTTCACACTCCGTAATGGTAAAATGAGTGATAAACCAATTTCAGAAAACCTCTCAGTGTGATCGATTTTACCTCTAACCCAACGGAACCAAAATCAAAACGGTTTCCACAATATTCTTTTTCTGTTATCGCGTGTTATCGAATTTGTCTTTGATCGTCGACTGGTTGCTCCAAGCACATGACCGGAATCAAGTTGCGATCAATTTCGTCTGAAATTCACGGAACCGACGCTTCGAAATGATCATGTAGCAGCTATCATGGGTTTTGGAGATCTACCGTTTGGAAATTATTTGATCACCTACTATGCGTCGACGGGTTGGGGACAACAATGTTTTCACCGCGCTCTCGTGATGCGATTTAGAGGTTGCTTTTAGGAAAATGCTTGCTTCGTTAGAAACTTGGATGACATCGATCTTAAATGGGAATCGTGATTCAAACTTGTATGCTATCGACATCAATCAAATGGCCTCTTCATCACCAATATGTCTTATGACACGCATATCCGAACACAGCCTCCGGTTGTGGCACGACGGTTATCCCATCTAAATTTTGACACCATCAACAATCTTGCCAAAGACAACATCGTCAACGGACTTCCAAAGTTCAAATACACCAAGGATCACTTATGTCCATCATGCGAACAAGGAAAAGCAAAAGAGCATCATATAAACCCAAAACCGTACCTAGTTCGAAAGAAAAGTTGCATATGTTGCACATGGACTTATGTGGCCCAATGAGAGTTGAAAGCATTAATGGAAAAAAAGTATATTCTTGTTATCGTCGATGATTATTCGAGATATACATGGGTTAAGTTTCGGAGATCAAAAGACGAAGCACCGTGCATCATCATCACCTTCAAACTAATTCAAGTACTTCTTCAAACTCCAATAAGGGTTGTAAGAACATACAACGCAATAATTCACTATCGAGTTAAGAATTTATTTTGAAGATGTTGGAATCACACATCGACATCAGCAGTTAGAACTCCACAGAATGGGGTAGTTGAAAGAAGAAATAGAACTCGTGGAAGCCGCCGCGACAATGCTAATTTATTCTAGTACACCGCTATTTCTATATCGGGATGTCGCTGTTACCGCTTGTTTCACTCAACCGATCCCTATCCATCCAAGATTCAATAAAACCCCATATGAGCTTGTGAACAACAAACCGATATCTTTACTTTCACGTATTTTTTGTGCTATCCTACTAATGACGAGAAGATCTGGGAAAACCGAAAAGAAAAGGTGATATTGGAATCTTCATTGATATTCGTGATAACTCGAGGGCATCTGTGTATAACAGAAGAACTAGGAGGATCATGGAGACGAGGAATGTGAAATTTGATGAACTTTCACATACGCTTCGAGAGACTCGCCTAGAACCCGCACTAAACCGGCCACTTCTCGACATCAGGACTCATCTCAAAGAGCTCAATTAACTTCGCTTGACAATCCTAAAGAACAAGAATGGGAGAATTTCTTCGAGTTAATGTTCGATGAATACTATGGTGGAACTTCGACAAATGCATCAAACCATCATTCACGCACCCGCCAAAATCATCCACCCACCACCGTAAGATGCATCTACAACTGTCGAAACCAATGCACCAACTCCATCTACATCATCTACATCTACTCCAGTTATTGCACCGCTCTACCAATGCAGCTTGATGAGCAAAACCAAAACGATGCAACGTTAGATGAAGACTTATTTGAAAACCCGCTTGCTACGGAATCAATTTTCATCTTCATGCTTACGAGAACCATCTAACTCGCGATAATGATAACCAACGGCCTTCTACTAAGTGGACTAAAGACCATCCGCTCGAACAAGTTATTGGTGAACCGTCAAGGCCAATTCAGACGAGACTAACTTGCCACCGACAAGCGACTTATGCATTTACCTTTGCTCAATTAGCAATATAGAGCCAAAGAACATTCAGAGGCAATGGCAGATCCCCGCATGGATAGAAGCAATGCAGAGAACTTCTCCAATACCGCTCTACATGACTTGGGAATGGTTCCAAGACCAATTGATTACCATCGATCTCAAATGGTTATGGAAGAACAAAAGGGATGAAGAGATGATCATCATTCGCAACAAAGCTCGCTCTTGTGGCCAAAGGATACAATAAGAGGAAGGGATAGACTTTGAAGAGTCATTCAAGGCCAGAGTAGACTTGAAGGTCAGATATTCTTAGCCTATGCCACAAAAAACATCAATGCTTATCGATGGACATTAAGACCGTTTTGAATGGAACTCAAAGAAGAAGTGTACGTGAGTCACCGTAAGGCTTCATAGACATGGAACATCCAGACTACGTCTATAAACTCAAAAAGGCAATCTATGGTTTAAAACAAGCTCCGAGAGCGTGGTATGACGAAATGTTTGCCCTCTTTTCTTATCCTAAAAAATTTCACCAAAGGAACAGTTGATCCTACCTTGTTTACACAAAAATGCAAAAAAAAAAAAAAAAAAAAAATGACATTTTGATTGTTCAGATTTACGTGGACGACATCATCTTTAGGTCCACTAATCCGAATCTTTCAAAACATTTTGAAAATCTCATGAAAAGTAAATTTGAAATGTCCATGATGGGGGAACTAAAATTCTTTCTTGGTTTACAAATTCATCAATCCCCACGTGGAATTTTTATAAAATCAAGCTAAATATCGACAATGAGATTTTGAAAAATCATGGTATGGATAATTGTGATTCTGTCAGAACACCAATGGTAACTTCACCAAAAATTGGAGCCGATTTGTTTGGGAAACCTATTGATCCGAAGAAATATCGGAGGCATGATTTGGTTCTCTCATGTACCTCACTGCTAGTCGACCAGATATTCATTTTTCTATTTGCTTATTAGCACGGTTTCAGGCAAAGCCTACCGAACTGCACCTCAAAGAGGTTAAAAGGATCTTTCGGTACCTGAAGACATCTATTCACATGGGACTTTGGTATCCAAAGGAATCCGGATTTGATCTAATTGCCTTTTCAGATGCAGACCACGCAGGTGATCAAGTTACAGCAAAAACTACATCTGGAGGAGGAGCACAATTTTTGGGTGAAAAGTTAGTAAGCTGGTCTTCAAAGAAACAAGATTGCACTGCACTTTCAACCGTTGAAGCTGAGTATGTGTCTATATCTGCGTGTTGTGCTCAAGTTCTATGGATGAGAACACAACTCACAGATTATGGCTTTACTTTCGATAAAATACCTATGTATTGTGACTCGAAAGTGCCATAGCCATATCATGCAATCCTGTTCATCACTCAAAGACTAAGCATATCCGTGTCCGCTATCACTTCATCAAAGAGTACGTCGAAAATGGTACTGTTGAATTATTCTTCGTGAAGACAGATTACCAACTCGCCGATCTATTTACTAAAACCCTTCCAAAAGAAAGGTTTGACGATTTAGTTCGACGAATTGGAATGCGAAGCCTAACCCCCGAGGAGTTAGAACGTCTTCTCGAATCTTCTTGAAAATGATTTTCCAAAAAGCTTAGCTGTAAATATTTTTGAAAAACAAAATACAAAATTTGAAAAACCAACAAAAGCAAATATAAAAATATAAAACTTTCAAAAATACAAAAACAATATAAATTCAAAAATCCAAACATATTCTTCTCACGACATGTCTCTCGTATAATTGATATTCTGTACGTTTCTAGAAATGTCATTCAACAATGATACAGGTATGTACAGATGCTTGAGCGAGAGTTCTTTAATGTTTTTCAAAACATGTCGTTTTCTCAAAATTTCTCAAAATAATGGCTTTCGTATACTTCAGTGATAAAACTCTAAAACCCGGACTAAAATGATGAATTTTGATTATTTTTTCAAATCAAAACTCGTGCTTTTATGGAAAAAAAAAAAAAAAATCAAAGTGTTGTACGCTTCAGTGCACTACATTTAACACTGGTGAGAAATCATCATCATCTTGAGCACCTTTCAAGATTGTTCAAAAAGATTTTCAAAATCTTTCAAAATATTTTGTGCTCAAGATAAACTCCATCTAAAAACCCTTTAATTGATTATGCTTTATTAAAGGGGAAGCATAAAACAAAATGTTCCAAATTCATGCTTAAATCAAATCCGTTTGTCTCCCCAAAAGATTCTAAAATGTTGTTTAATCCGTTGATATCAAAAATATCACGAATATGCTATTTTTGAGGGGGAGGAGACGTGATTAAAATGTGATCAAAAAGTTTTAATGATCGTTGTTTGAATCTCAAAATGAGCTCGACTCAGACGGAACCAATGAATTGACGGGAATCAAAGTCATTAAATGTACCATCTCGAGAAACTTGTGATAGATATGCACTTTCATGGGTCTAACCTCCTTTTCAAGGAGTGTTTACAACTTCAAGTTAGTTATTAGAGCTAGTTGTCACCTAAAAACTGACAATGGAACTCTTTAACTAGGCAACGTAACCGTGTCTCGTGGGGAAGGGAATTGTATATCATAAGCCGATCAATTCAAAAAGTGCAAACTCTACCCTCGATGTGCAGATTTTTGTTAAAACTTATAAGCACATATGAAGGGGGAGTGTTTCTGAAAATATAAAACTCTCGGAGTGTTTCAAACATGTTTTCTATCATAAACACTCTGTGAGATTTTCAAGAAAAATGGTTTTATGGCAACATGGGACAGTCATGGAGTTATAAGGTGACTAAGGACAGGAAATTCGTCCTATGATCCGCCAGAGCCGGATGGATCTACCCAAGGACATCACAAATAGTTAGTATTGGAAGTCCTTAGGAATGATTGAAAAAAGGAGTAATGTGAGAAAGGAGAAAGAAGGGGTTGAAGAATTAAAAAGATATGTAATGAAAAAGGGTGAAAAGATATAGCCCTCCATATTCAACCTTAGGGCAGAAACCGGGTTCAATTCATCTGCTACTGGTTGTCACTAAGATGACACTGGTATTGAAGACAAAGACGTCATGGACCCTGTGACGCACTGCACTAAACCTTCTAGGCACTCAATTCCTCTTAAAAGGATTTGTTTCATTCTCACTGAGAACCCTACATAACCTATCGACTTTCTCTTAGAGATTGCTGATATTGAAGAAGGAGACCCTCTCCCTAGTCTTCGCTCAGGAAAACCAAAATGCACTATTGAGTCTAGAGCCACGAGATTCATCAAAAGATCTCATAGGAACACATGACATTTCATCGCTTGTTGTTCATCATTAAGGACACAAGTGATATATTCTAGAGTCCTACGCAGATCATAGCAATCTGCCAGAACATTTATGAGAAGTTTCACATTTGTGATCTTCAGTGATTGAATGGAAACTCCTGCCAGGGTCAACATCAAGCAGCCCTGACAGCAGGTCACTTCGGTAACTCCCCGTGGATTACGCTTAGTGTGTCTCAAACGGTCTACAGTCGTGGGGTGATGCTTCAGCGTACCTCAGCGACTCATCTAAACCGTAGATGTACTTTGGTACATCGCGTTATCTCACTTGTGGGACTCCGGTTCAGGAACGGCCTTTGTGAGAATTAGAGACGTGTTTTCACACTATGCTGTTAACACCCTCGAAATTCAAACTTGTAAGCGCCGGAATCCGCTTATTACTAACGTGTGTTTATGTTTTCTTCTTATGGAAGCTCTAGAGCGGATTGATCGTGCAGACTATCCACATGCTCATACCAACAACACATGAAAGTTCTCATCAAAATCAAAGGCTACACAAAGTTAAAGATGATTCTTCGTCAATGTCAAAGAATCTACAAAGTTTAAAGACTCGAGAACTACATCATTGGTAACCAAAAGTCAAATAGAAGTGTGAGCATGGTGGAGAAAGACGTGGAGACACCAAACCAACGAATTTGACAATGGCAGACAACCACATTATCTGATCACAAAGCATGAAGGAACAAAGATTCGAGACTATTCTATATCTACACACAAAGTTCAAGCTCGAGAAAAGTAAAGACCTAATCAAATGGAGCATCATTTGAATGACCACCCCTTAGGGGGAGATTGTTAGCCTTAATAGTTTTTATTAGAAGTGATGGTCATTCACATTTAGGAACTTTATATCGTATGTTAGACATCGTGATAGAATAGTCAACGGGCTCGTGGATTGGACTAAGCTAAATGGGTACTAGTTATGATAAGCTTGCCTTATATCCAATCCAACCCATGTCCAAGCCCACGAAAGCCCATAGAAAGCCTTTTAGGGCATCATGTTACTTGTACTATAAATACACCTCAAATGAGTCATTTGAGGTGTGTGCTTGAGTGTGTGTGTGTGTGTGTTTTCTTTGGAGCAATACAACTTATTGTGTTCATCTCTCTCTCACAACATACACGGTTTTATAAACATCAAGTCACCATCTTTCTTATCTTTTCTTCTTCATCTTGTACGCCTTATGTTTGTATTTGGGTTGAACGAGTTCTACGCGTAGCGTGGTTTCACGTGGTGATACTTGTGTTTGTTAAGTGGGTTTGTGATAAGGTTGATATATCTAAGGTCCTACATATAATTTTGCATGTTTTCCATTATTCTTGTAACACGTAGGAGAGAAAAAACCCTAGACGAATTTTGCAGCTTTTGTGAAACTTTTTTAGCCACTTTGGCTCATGTTTCCTTGAAGTTAAGTAATCCATCTTTAATCTTTCAATATGTCTATATGTTGTTTGATTATATGCTTTTCTTTTCTTCACTTTAACATGCTAGGCTAGATTTATTAGTGTTTGCTTAGATCTAATGAAACCTAGTTATTAATTATTGATTGTTGCCTTTTGTTTAATTGGTTGCCTCGCGTTAAGGTAAGAAAACTAGCTTAATTCTTTTATGTAACTAGCTTGTCCATATTATTAAACGCAACCCTAGAGTGCACTAGTGGTTTTTATCGTTGTATTTATTGCGTGAATTGCGGCTTGTAGATCATAAGAAACTTAATAGACTTTAAGCTTCTTAGGGGAGACTTATACGTTCATAGAGTTAGGGCATTTAGCACCTCCCGACGACTAATAATAAGGTTTACAACGCTCCAATTTAAGCAAGGACATGGCAATTTGACTAATCATTAAGAGATAACTAGGGAGTAAAGAAATCTAAGTAAACACATTTTTCTATCATAAGAGTTACCACCAATTTACTTTTCTTGTACGTAGTTTAGTTTTAGTTTATTTAGTTTTGTTTTAACTAGTTAGTAGTTAAAATGCCCACTATTCAAACCTCGAGATTTTAAATTGCTTTCTAAAAAATATAAATGTATAAAAAGACTCATCCCTCACCTTTAGACCTATCTCGATACACACTTCGGCCTTTACAACACTATTCCCCTGGAGAACGATCAATCCTCCGTGTCCTGCCTATACTACACTACAACGATTAGGTACACTTCCTAGGAGGATTGTAAAACTTTTATGGTTTTTCAAAATTGCGCAATCAAGTTTTTGGCACCGCTGATGTGGAATAGTTTAGGTTTCGATTTCTATTTTGTTTAGGTCTATTCACTAGATTCCTATCAAGTGAGATTTTTATTTTCTTTTTATTAGATTTCTCGTATTCTATCTTTTCTTTGTTCCTTTTTTTTGTAACTCATATCATTTGCCATCATGGTGGATGATAATATCTTTGAACCCTTTTACCAAGACCCACCAAACCAAGACCCACCGCCACACCTAAACCTACCACCAGAAGACCCACCAATACTACCTCGATCCTATACTCTATGTGAGTACTCTAGACTAAGCCACCAAGGCTATCAAAACACCATTGAGCTCCCACAAAGAGCCAATGTAACCCCCTTGCGATCTGACACCATCTGGTTGGTGCAAAAGGGATGTGCATTCCATGGACTTCGTTCCGAAGATCCTAACCAACATCTCAAGGATTTCCTTAAAATTTCTAACTCAATTGATCTTGATGTTGGCACTCGGGAGACAACGTGATTTCATCTATTCCAATTCTCTCTACGTGATCAAGCTAGCAATTGGCTTGAGTGTCTACCTGCAGAATCTATCTCAACTTGGGATGATTTTACTTCCCGTTTTCTCGCTCAATTTTTCCCATCGGTGAGAACTATTAAGTTAAGGAATGACATTTTGATGTTCCAACAATGTCAAGGTGAAACTCTTTATGAAGCGTAGACTCGTTTTAAGGACTTACTTCAAAAGGTCCCTCATCATGGCATTGATCTTTGGCTCCAAGTCCAAATTTTTTATGATCATGTCAATCCCTCCACAAGGCAAACCATTGACCAAGCGGCCAGTGGTAAGCTTCATGATAAGAATGTGAAGAGTCGTAGGGTATTATATAGGATCTCGCCCTCTATGACAACGAAAGTGGGAATGACCCTCGCGAATTGTGCAAAACCGTCAACGCAATATCCTTGCCTCTAAATGTCTCAAGCATTCCCGATCGTAGGATCATTGAACTTGAAGATCAAGTTAAATTCTTGACGAGTTCCTACGAAGCTCCTAAACCTTCACGTCAAGTGAACAAAATCGCTTCTTCATGTGATTTATGTAGTGGTCCTCATGACACTCATGATTGCATGGAACTCCCGGAACAAGCTTTTGAGGACTATGCATCTTCGCGTACCGAAGGAGCGGGAGATAAGTGGTTCACTTTCAAACTAGAGCCAAACAATCTAGGTTATTCATATAACCTCTCTTGGAAAAATTACCCAAACTTTAGCTGGAAACAAAATCAAAATTCGTCTCAAAACAAATTTTCAAATCCACCCAATCATTTTCAACCAAGTCGTTCGTCCTCGAATCGTCCCTTTAATAATCCTTCCATTTCCAACAATTCAAACAATCGTGAAATATTGGTATCAAATTTTATGTCATCTCAAGAATCTCGTTTGTTAAATTTGAAGCCGATTTCAAGCAATAACAAAATGAGATGACAAATAAAATTGACAACTTGTTGAAGGCTCTTAACAATTAATTGATAAACCCTACAAGTAAATCTACCAAAGACAAATAGGGGTAGTGAATTCAAGGATCCTTCCTCATCGAAACATTTCCAGTTTGTCAACACCATCACTTTGATACCACCACATAGGAATGACAAGAAAGATGAAAACGGGACTTCAAATAATAAAACCAATTGCGTTAAGGATGATAAGAATGAGGAAGATTACTTTAATAAGTTTCCCACTACGGATGAATTGGCCTACCATAGGTATTTTTTACGTAATCCTAATCCACCTTATTACATGACACTACTAGTCATCCAAAGTGGTAACCCATATGGGCCTATCCTTTTCGCGGTTCTCGTAATATTTCGGTGGATTCCAGAATATTAATGAAGAACATTGTTTAGCATCCACCCTCAAATGTACACCCAAATCGTCTAAGCCTTCCTTGTATGCACTCATTTTTAGTGCATTATTGTTATTTGTGAAAACCTTAGTTAATTGTCTAGTTGATTACATGATTGCTATGTCGAGTCATATCATGTGTAATAGTTTTGGGATGATTGGTACTCATGGGTTTAGTAATATTTATTATGAAGTAATGGGTAAGTAGTCAAATATAACCCCCATATCTACATAAATATTTAAGTACTCCATTTGTTTTGATAATTGCAATTTGGGTCATTAGTTAATTTCTATATATTTAAAAGTTCAAGTGCAGGGATGCAAGTATAAATCCCTTAGTCATGATGTATTATTTTGCGGATGGTAGGGCAAAAGTGTATGAAAAAAAAGAGAAAAAATAAAAAAGAAAGAAAGAAAACATACGGACTACCATCCCACCTTTATCATTTATCTTTTGTTTTTGTTTAAATCAAGAAATAAATACAAAAAGAATTAGAAGTTAGTGAGTCGAGTCTTGGCTTAGCAACGCCACATTTTGCATGTGATTAACTTAGATGATTGACTTGCTACCACTAAAATTCCCTATATCCAACCAAACTGTGTTTTCCATACCTTTACACCTAACGTTACAACCCTTTTAATGCCCTTTTTGATAGCTTATCCTAGGTGCTTACGCCAAAGCAGTGGAGGTTTGATCTATTCTCAAGCCTATGGTAATCTATGTGCTGTGACAGGTAGAGAGTGTTTTATTTTCCCATCTCCATACATGTTATACAACTTATACTAGAGATATGAGAGAATCCAAACGCTTTATGTGAGGTGCTAGTATATAATTTCCGTGCGTGTTTTGACTATTGTAGAGCTTGTGGTTGTTGTAAAGAATTTTAGATCAATGTTAAATGCCCATAGCTTGTAAATTTATTGGATAAAAGCACATTTGCTTGAGGAGAAGCAAATCCCAAGTGTAGGGATATTTTATAAGGATTTAAAACGTGCGCTTTTAGGGTGTCATTGAAGCTCCAAACTCGTACATTTGTGATCAATTATTACCCTAAACTGCTCCTTTTCAAATTTTAGGTACTTGGGACGCAAAAGATGAAAACCAACATGTTTTGGGCTAAAATGGACATGAAAGTGAAGAAAATAACAAAGTCGCAAATCTGTCTGGAAAAGGGCTCCAGACATCGTCACATTTTACACGCGACGCCGTCACTTGCATTTGGATATGATGATTTGATGGAAATTTTACAAGCGACGACTCAAAACTTTTAAAGACCTTAACACCTGAAGGCGTCACTTGTATTTGAAGACCATAATTCAGAGTAAAACTTATACATGACGGCTCAGATATTTTAATAAGCGACGGCGTCAAGACACATCATGACGACATTAAAGACTCAAGGCAACGACGTCACAACAACAACTTGCATAAGACGAAACCCTAATGGCAGCGAGCTGAAGACGTCACAATCATAAAGTGACACCGTCACAATTGTAATACTATATATATTTTCGCACATTTTCTATTATTCGTGTAACACTTTGGAGAGGCAAAACCCAAGACAAATTTCACAGATTTTGTGAAGCTTTTTCAGCCACTTTGGCTCATGTTTTATTGAAGTTAAATAATCCCTCTTTAATCATTCAATATGTCTATGTGTTGTTTGATTATACGCTTTTCTTTTTTTCACTTTAACATGCTAGGCTAGATTTATTAGTGTTTGCTTAGATATAATAAAACCTAGGTATTAATTATTGATTGTCGCCTCTTGTTTAATTAGTTGCCTTGCATTAGGGAAAGAAAACTAGCTTAATTCTTATATGTAACTAGCTTGTTCATCTTATTAACGCAATCCTAGAGAGCACTAGTGGTTTTTCTCATTGTATTTATTGTGTAAATTGCGGCTTGTAGATCCTAGGAGACTTAATAGACTTTAAGCTTCTTATGGGAGACTTATACGTTCATAGAGTTAAGGAATTTGGCACCTCCCTACGACTAATAATAAGGAATACAACGCTCCAATTAAAACAATGACGTGACAATTCGAGTAATCAATTAGAGATAACTAGGGAGTAAAGAAACTAAGTAAACACATTTTCCTATCATAAGAGTTACCGCTAATTTACCTTTCTTGCACGTAGTTTAATTTTAGTTTATTTAGTTATGTTTTAACTAGTTAGTAGTTAAATCACCTACTATTCAAACCCGAGATTTTAAATTGCTTTCTAAAAAATATAAAAATACACTCATCCCTCACCTTTAGACCTATTTCGACATATACTTCGGCCTTCACAACACTATTCCCTTAGAGAACGACCGATCCCCCATGTCCTACCTATACTACTCTACAACGATTATGTACACTGCCTAGGAGGATTGTAAAACTTTTGTGGTTTTGCAAAATTACGCTATCAATCTTCAAGCAGGTCAAACTTCTACTGGCCCACTGGCCTAATTTGCAAGCTTGGTCCAACAACCTGTTTATTCAGCCCAACAAATTGGCTCTTCTCTATATATTCTATTAGCTACACAACAACCTATGTATTCGGCTCCACAGTTTGATATTCAAGCTCATGGCGTTGTTCCTCAAAGTTCACAAGCTACCTTCCTCCCGCAAGCTTTTCACACGATGACACAAATTATGTAGGGGGCTAGTTGGAATATGGACACGAGTGCCTCATCACATCTAGGAGACAACACATGTACGCTCACTACTATTTGTAATAAAAGCATTTATCCCACTATAATTGTCGACAATGGGAAATCTATACCCGTAACTGGCATGTGACATAGTGTTTGTATACACCTCATAAACATCTTTACCTTCATAGTATATTGGTTGCACCTAACATCATCAAAAACTTAATTTGTGTTCATAAATTTACCAAAGGTAATAAAGTTTTCGTTGAATTTTACGAATTTAATTTTTGTATAAGATATTACCAGACTCACAAGCTTCTTCTTTGTTATGATAGTACTAATGATCTTTACCAGTTACCCATCAGTCATCACTATCCACACTATTTGCTATGATTTCCTTTAGCCATCAACCATCGCTTTTCCATAAAAAAAAAAAAAAAAAAAAAAAAAAAAAAAAAAATCACGCGAGAAATTCGAGATGGACCAATAAATTACTCAAAATTGACTCAATTTTAAGAAAGTTGAGCTCGACCTAATCGAATATACTTTTGAGTCGACTTGGAGATTCAAAATACACTACTTGTGAGTCTCGTGAACCTTATCAAATTTTTATTAAAGTACACTTTTACTCTTTTATAAACATGTAACTACTCAAGTTTCATCAAAAGTGAGTCGATTTGAACTTGATATGCCGATTATTCATCGAATTCTAACTAGAATTGGTCGAGTTTCAAGCCCGAGTTTTAGATGACAACCCAAGATCGAGATAGAAATATAAAGTTCGATAGAGATCGAGTCGTGTTTTGAACTCGCATTTTAGCAGGCAAGTCAAGCTAGAGTTTGACACTACTCGTATAGACCTGTATGTCCATATGTCGTATGGGCTATACGTCGTATGACCCTATGTAAGATATAACTTTTCACATACACATCATAACATTAACACAAGGTAGCATATAGATGGAATTCTAGAGAGAGAAAGTTAGAGGTTTAGGGAACTTAGTGAGAGAAAGTGAAAGATATTATTATGAGCTCCAACTCTCTACCTTGGGAGGTAGAGAGTATTTATAGTCTTACATAAAACGCCACACATGGTGTGGATCGGGCATACGATGGGTAAAGACCCGTCCGTCCTCCACGGTGTTACTTAACTAAATACTACTTAACTTAAAATAACTACGACTACGAGCTTTCTAACGATTACATATACTTGAGGTGACCGACTCTTTAATACCTGGAATTTCTAATTCCTAACAATCTCCCACTAAGGGAGGTCACCTCAATCATGCACTAAAATTACATTGAATACAATCAGATATGACATTAACAATTGTTCTTGCATTCTTGATGTAGTCCTTTGTTCCTAAGCTCGTAGTCATTGATTCTTCACATTGCATGTTTGGTTACTTCAAGTGGAGGTCTTTTCCTGATCCACGTGATAATAATTTTGAGCCATCATTTGAGATCATCGGCCATAAAAAATCTCTGTGGCATCCTTTGTGGTGTTGGTATTATGTGATGTTGTGACTTTAGGACCGACATGCTCACATTCGGATCATGATATCTTCTTATCAGAGTAGCGGAAGCATTTCTTGAATCATGATATTGGCAGTAGCGAAGCATGGAGTGATAATATCAGAGTCATTGATGCACTAATCATGATTTCTTTTGAGATGAATGTGTTAAGTGAGCATGCGGCTATGGATTGACCGCTTCATTCGATCATTTACAAGCGTCGGGTGTACCGCATAAGACAGTTAGCAATAAAGCGCGAAAGTGTCTTTGATCACTTTCGATGAATTGAGGTACACGGCCCACGGTTCCCCGTTGATCAGATACAAGTCTTACTGCTGTGATCGGTATAATTCGAAGAATTTCCTTGAGGGTTTCATGCTCTAGCTGTTCTCAAACCGGAACGTCTCAAAGAAGACAACACGGAGTGAGTGAACCGCGAATTTACGTCCACTGATTGATGAAAAGAGATTTGAAAAACAATCGTGTATTGCTCAATAGAAATTGTTTTTGCAATATAACGAAGGTTTTAATGAAAATCAATTATCAATCATAAAACACCTTTTGATTTGAAAAATTAGTACACGGTCGACGTGCTAATGAAAAGAGTTTTTAAAGCACAAAGACCGGTTTTTCAAAGGTATCCGTCAATCCATAACTGAACGGATTGATTCAAAGATTGAATCGCCCCATTGTTTACGTTCGGTTGTCACATGGTTGATCTGTATAATAGATCTCACATGCCACCTACCAGGAGCTTGTTAGATGTTGGCTCGAGAAGGCTTTCCATCTTCATTGTGAGTATGTTTGCATATCACTCAGATGTTATGGCAATACCACAAGGATAATGCGTAGGACTCAAGATATAATCTCTCTTTCCACATTGTGTGAAACAGAGAGTCTTCATTGAAAGTGTCCTAATGAGATTTATTGATGATCTCGTGGCTCTAGACTCAATTTGTGCATATTTGGATCCTATATAGGAGACTAGGGAGAGGGTCTCCTCCTTCAATATCAACAATCTCTAAGAGAAAGTCGATAGATAATGTCGGTTCCCGTGAGAATGAAACAAGTCCTTTTAAGAGGAACTTGAGTGGTTTGGGAAGTTGAAGTGCAGTGCGTCACTGGGTCCATGACGTCTTGTCTTCAATACCGATGTTACCATCAGTTGCATATGAATTGAACCCGGTTTCTGCCCTAAGGTTGAATAAATGGAGGGCTATTTGTTTTCACCCTTTTCTCATTCAATTCTTTTTAATTCTTCAACCCCTTGAGTGCTTACCGAGACTTCATAGCTAGAACCTTGTTGGGTTTATTCCATTACTAGCTCAGTCTTAGTCCGCACTCTTCCCATATCTCATTTTTCTCCTTTTATCATCATACCTAAGAACTCTACACTAACTAGTGGATAGTCCCAGGTAGATCCCTCGGTTCTGGCGGATCATGGGAACCAATACCTAACCTTATCATCCTTATATCACCATACATAAAGTAAAGTTGGTCGGTCTATTTGGTATTGTTCATCGGCCATTGGAACCAATTGAAAACCATTTGAAAATCAATTCAGATACTTGTGATATATTATCAAAGCATTTTGTACCTGAATTGTTTTTGATATTTTTAGAACGAGAACTCCCCCTCAACATGTGCATCAAGTATTTGAAAATGTTTTGCACACGGAGGCAAGAGAAAGAATTAACTTCTTTGATTACCATTTTCTAAAAGATATCACCATCACTTCCCTAATCGAATCAAGTAGATAAAGCATTTTGGGGAAGGATGAGGTTTTCATGATTTTGCTCCCCTCAATATGTGCCTCGAGATTTGAAAAGAGTTTTGCACATACTAGAGGAACCACATTGAGATAAGTGATCACGTTTCAAATCATTGTGGTTTAATATAGATGCTCCCCTCAATGTGTGCATGGAAAATTTGAAATCGTTTGTCACTTACGGGGAGGCAAACATGCTAATCACTTAAGAAACCATTTATTGAATTATCAGTTTAAATCCTATTTAAATCACAACTTCTCCCCCGATCACAATTATTAAAACATTTGAGATTTGTGATCTCTGTAGATTTAAATTGATTTTGAAAGCTTTTAAGGAGAATTGTGACTTGATTATGAAAGCGTTTTAAGCGATAAGGATCGATGTTGAGATTTTAATCTCCATTGGTTAAACATGCATGTACATCTTTTGAAAACAATTTAATGCCAAATAACTTTTTAATTTAATTGAAATCATTCTCCCCTCAATCAATGACATAGGTTGTTGATTGAGCGATAGAGATTTTGACAGATAAGTCGTGATGATTATCAAAAATAGAGACCGAGTTATTTTTCAAAGCATTTAGTTTTCAGCAGATAAATGTTATAGAATCGGAGCATGGAATTTGAAAACATGGTAAAACATGGCTCTGTTCTTTCTTTTAAAACCGGGTTATTGCATGAAAATGACAATAAACCATTGTTTCTCTTTCTCCCAAAAATAATTTTTGATTTTTTTTTTTTTTTTTTTTTTTTTTTGAATTCGAACAACATCTAAAGTCCCGTGTCATTCTTTGAATGACAGCACAAAGACCGTAGATATTATCGAACCGAGAAAAACGCATGACAAAAAGACAATATTTTTGAAGATTTTTTGAATTTTTCAGATTTTTATGGATTTTGAAGGTTTTATAATTTTGTATTTTGATTTTTTCGAATAGATATATACAAGAGATAGATGAAGATAGACCTTTACTCCTCGTCTTCCTCCTGAAGACGTTTGAGAGTATCTGGTTGAAGGCTTTTCAAGCCAAGACGTGGAAGAATAAACTCAAAACGTTCTCTTGGAAGAGCTTTGGTGAAGATGTCCGCTAACGATATTCGACCTCACAAAATATAGTTCCACCACACCTTTTCCACTTGTTCCCTGATGAAATGATGTCGAATGTCGATATGCTTTGCTCTTGAGTGTTGAACGTTGTTGCATGAGAGAGCAATAGCACTTTTATTATCACAGATCAGAGGGATTTTGTTTAATTCAAAGCCATAGTCAGATAATTGAGATCTCATCCATAAGATTTGAGCACAACAAGATGACATGGCTATGTATTCACCTCTGTAGAGGAAATAGAAGTACTCATTTGCTTCTTTGAAGACCAGCTCACAAGCTTATCACCCAAAAACTGAGCACCTCGAGATGTACTTCGACGTGTATCTTGACAACCTGCATGATCAGCATCTGCATAGGCTATTGGTGACATACCGGTGTCCTTCGGGTACCATAGTCCCATATTGATGGTTCCTTGGAGATACCGAAAGACCCGTTTAACTGCTTCAAGGTGCTTTTTAGTAGGCTTAGCATGGTATCTAGCACACATGCAAACAGCGAACAAGATGTCCGGTCTACTAGCAGTGAGGTACATCAGGGATCCAATCATACTACGATATTTCGTTTGGTCAATCATGATCCCTGAGTGGTCCTCATCTAGTTTGGTTCGATCAATCATGGGGGTGTCAACGGGGTCACTTGAATCAAATCCAAATTTCTTTAAAATCTCTGTTGCATATTTAGATTGATTTATGAAAATGCCTCCGGGACTTTGTGAAATTTGTAATCCCAAGAAAAATGACATTTGTCCCATCATTGACATTTGAAACTTTGAACTCATTTCATTAGAAAAGCGATCACATTCCATTGGGTCAGTCGAGGCAAAAATAATATCATCAACATAAATTTGAACATGAGTTAAATGTTTGCGACTTCTGGTGAACAATGTAGGATCAAGCTGCTCCTTTCTTGAATCCGGTTGATAGTAGAAACTTTGACAGTGTATCATACCATGCCCTTGGAGCTTGCTTTAAACCGTAAAGAGCCTTCTTCAGACGATAAACGTGAGTAGGATGCTCTTGATTCACAAATCCTTCAGGTTGGCTGGCGTAGACGACTTCTTTAAGATCTCCGTTCAGAAATGCCGTCTTCACATCCATCTGATACACTACCATGTTCTTACTAGCAGCGTTAGTCAGAAAGATTCTGATTGCCTCGATTCGAGCAGCAGGAGCAAAAGATTCTTCAAAGTCTATACCCTCCTCTTGACGATATCCTTTAGCAACTAAACGAGCCTTGTTCTTCAACACATCACCATGCTCATCAAGTTTTACTTTGAAGATCCATTTGAGAGCTATAATCATAGCACAGTCTGGGGCAGGTACTAACTCCCATACATCAAGTCGATCAAACTCATGAATTTCATCTTGCATGGCATTGAACCAGCTGTCTTCATTCATGGCGGTTTTAACATCTTTTGGTTCGATCTTAGAAAGTACGGAGTTGAAGAAACACCATAAGGCATCGGTTGCAAGTTGTTTCCGGGTTGATACAGGACGAGAGGGATTTCCAATGATGTTGTCTAATGGATGATCGTGAGTCCATTTTCTAAGGTGTTCATGTGGCAGTTGTTGAGGCACTGAGGTAGCTGAGTCGATGTCTCCTGAAGAAGATGGTTCTGATGATGATTCGGGAGTAGCAAATATGTTTTCAAATGGAGCATCCTCAGGAGTAGCAAAGGGATTAACTTCATCATTGATGCGAGAAACATTTCCATGATGTACATTTGAAGAATGATGATTTGTTGATGAGGCTGAAGGATCAGCAGCAGGTGCTTCTTGACTTAAAGATATTGAGACTGAAGGATTGACTTCATTCACAGGAATATGAGCATCCTCAGTTGCAGGAATCATCACCTCATTAGTATTTGAATCATACAGTTCATCAAACATAGGATCAAACAATTTCTTTACATCATCTTCAGATGGAGGTACATATGGAGTTTCTTGAGTAGAGTTTGGAACAAGAGATGAACCAATGGGACTGTCTTGAAGTGCGGGTCCAGAACTGGATTGTCCAGGAGCCATTTGACCGGTCAGCTCATCAAGCGTAACGTGAATGGTTTCCATGATATTTCGGGTTCTTTTGTTGTAGATTCGGTATCCCTTTTTGTTTGGTGCGTATCCTACAAATACTCCAATGTCAGCTTTAGCCCTAAGTTTCCCTAAGTCTTGACCCTCATTAGTTGGATAGCACAATGCACCAAACACACGAAGGAAAGAGATTAGGTTTTCTGTTGTGGACAAGTTCATATGGAGTTTTTCCATGTACGGTGTGGATTAGGAACGATTTTGTGTATAGCACGCAGTGGCGATTGCTTCAGCCCAGAGAAACATTGGAACCTTTGAGTAAATCAACATTGTTCTAGCGGCTTCAACGAGAGTCCGATTTCGTCTTTCAACTACACCGTTCTGTTGAGGAGTTCGTGAAACACTTCTTTGATGGCTGATTCCAACGCTTTCATAGAATTCATTAAGTTGTTTGTTGACAAACTCGGTTCCATTGTGCTGTTCGACAATTCGGCGGTTTTGTTAAGTCGAACCTGCAATTTGTTTGATGAGTTTGATGATGATATCGGGAGTTTCATCCTTTGTCCTTAAGAACTTGACCCAGGTGAATCTAGAGTAATCATCAACCACAACTAACACATATTTCTTCCCAAAGATATTCTGTACCCTCATTGGTCCACATAAATCCATATGAATCATATGAAGAACTTCGGTGACAGAGTTAGTAGGTTTGGGTTTATGGGCATATTTCTTGCTTTTTCCCAATTGACATCCTGAACAAAGATGATCCTTTTCATACTTTAGTCTAGGTAAACCTACAACTAAGTCCTTTATGGAAAGATCGTTGATGGTGCCGAAGTTCAAGTGATTGAGACGACGATGCCATAACCATGACTTTGTTTTTGAAGCCTTTGATAACAAGCAGATTGGAGAAGCCCTCATCATGTCATCGATAGAGATGGTGTAAAGGTTTGACCCACGAGTTCCTTTTAACAGTTCCTTACCATTAAGATCTCTAACAAAGCGGTATGTTTTCGAAGGCAACTTCTAGATCGAGTCACGAGAATTGACCAACGAGAGAACAGATTATGAACCAACCCTTCAACATAGTAGACTCTCGAGATGACACTATCACCAACAACATAATCTCCATAACCCATAATAGCACCGAAATGATCATTACCAAATCTAACAGTCCCGATGAACTTGCTCACGAAGTTCATGAGCATGACCGGTCTCCAGTCATATGCTTGGAACAGCTGAGTCCAGGTACCACGAGCGATTTGAACGATCTGCAGTTGAACACGAGACAAAATGGATAAGCTGGATAATTGGGATCCTCATGCAAGAATGGGTTCCATTTGGTTAGTAACAATGTTTGGAACACCCACATCAGAAATAGAAACATCCATATCGAGAAGTGAAGCAATGGAATCATTGGGAATAGATGCAATCTAGGTGTCAACATTTGCCCTATTCAAAATATGTTCACTTCTTAAGGGAATAGTTCTACCAGTAGGCATCCATTTTCTAGTGGGCATAATGCGATTAGTCTTATGGCCAAAAGGTATCCAATAATAACCTATCTTTATAAAAGTTCTTCCTGTGGGTTTCCATTGTTTTCTAACAATTTCTTTCGTTTTGCCTTTTTGCCTTATTTGCACGATTATTAGCATTAACAATTTTAACTGGGCATTTGACATCATTAGACAAAGCATTCACACCACATTCATGATTAGAAACAGAATTCAAGCAGACATCATTACAAGGTTTGCAAATAGTATCAAAAATTGAATTAATTACAGTACGCCTAAGGCTAATACTAGAATCAACACGATTCGTTTTATTCAACTCAAGCTTAAAGTTCCTAGATTGGTCTTCTACTCTCTTCCAATGCACATTCTTAGCTTGAAGGTCCTATCATTCCTTGTATTGTCTTGAGACTTTGACCTGCTCGCTTTAAAGTCACTGATTACTCTTGTAGAGGGAATGGGAACATTAGTTGGTTGATCTAATTTTTGCATTCATGAACTTGATGTGCAAGGATCTGAAGTACTAGAAGGCACATTAGTGTATACTTTAAGACTGTGATTTGAGCTTTTTGCGGGCACACTAAAGTTCACTTTCTTAGCACTAACATATCTGGAATCTGAACTACTTGAAGGCACATTAGTGTTTCCTTTTTTAAGGCTGGGCATAGAACGGATTTCCTGCTTGGCACTAGGCATAGAACAAGGCATCACAGCTTTGCCTTTTGCACCTAAGGTTAAGGATTTTGGACATGTGGCAATTACACATTCTAGCAACTCTTGAGATCGTTTGGCATGGAGGCAAGCAAACCTAATTTCACTATCAAGAGGTTTGTTAATGAAATCCTCTTCGACAATCTCACGGAGACATTCTAGACTATCCTTAAGGTGATCACATTATTCATGAAAAGCATGTTCATTATTCCTAAGATGAGGAGGAATATATTTAACTGTCACAGTGTATTTGCAGTCTAAGGGTGACTTTGAGACAACATTCTTATTGAAAACAAGTGGCAGTTTCCCATTTCCACGACTTCGATTCTCAATTTCCTATTGTAAAGACGTTATTTTTTCGTTGTTTTGGTCACGGGTGACTTTTATTGAATCATATAACTCTTTAAAATGTCGTTTAACTTTTTCATTTTCTTCTAGAAAACTCTCGTTTTCCTTTTGTAAGGCATCAACTAAGTTTTGAAGATGAAAAGTTTGAGAATTCTGAGAATCTAAAGGAGGAGGCATTTGGGAGCCTGTCATATTGTTCGTTTGACCCTTTAATTGAGAGATTTGGGCTTTCAACTTTTTGATCGTGTTGCAATGAGCTTGAATCTGTTCATCACGTTTGTTAATTTGAAAAGCTGCATCAAACTCTGGAGCATCTGAAGATGTCTTGATATTTGAAGTTTTGACATTTTCTTTAAGATGTTGATATTTTAGTTGTAAATTAAAATGCTCAACTTCTAGTTTAGAAAAATGTTTAACCAAATTGTCGTGATCATCAGTTCAATTTTCTCATGCTATTTAGAATTAGTTTTTTCAAGCTCAATGACACGATCATGGGAGACTTTCAGGGCAACGAGATAGTTCATGAAATTTGGAAGCATTAATAGAGCAATTTGAAGCAGTGAAAAAATATCTTGAGCAACACATTCAGTAATAAGAGTCTCATTTAATGTATGCAAGTTCTTCCTCTCAATCTCATTATATTTTAGTGCACGCTCATAATCACTAACTTCAACTACCATTGCATCAAATTCCTTTTCCATTCCCTTTATATCAGTTTGTCCCTTTTTAAGACTCACAAAGTGATCTTTTAGAAGTTTAAAGAAAGGCATGACCTCAGTTAAATAACATTCTTTCATTTGCTCAAAACCCCTTTCTCCTTCAGTTATACCAATGGGTGTGATCCTTTTCTTGCAAGTTTTCTCAAAATCAACAAATAGTTGAAATATAACATATTGACTAATTAAGGTCTTGCTTTTAGTGGCAATTTTTCTAGGAACTAGATGCATTGGTGTATTAGGAGGATACTCAGTCGCTCTAGGCATTTTCCATAAAGGAGGGTTTGTTTCAACAATATTTTCAGCTTTCAGCTTTTCTAAATCCTTTTTCCAGAAAACTTGTTCGGGAGTCAACAATGTTTGAGGCTTAAACATGTTCAAGGAAATCCAGTTTTCCTTCTTGTAGTCATGGGGAGTGATAATAATCTTTTTCTCTTTGCATTTAGGGTCATCTAGTTTTTTGTTCATCCTTTCCCTAGTGACTTCATCTGATTTCTTATCTTCCTCATTGCACTCAACGCAACTAGGTTTCTGCCTAGGCTTAAGAATTTCATTACCATCATAAAGCACCTTATGAGCATTTCTAGCCTTTTTAATTACCTCTGGATTTGGTTCCTCAACAAGGGGAATGCTATGCTTATCGCTTAAGACTCGATGTTTAGTGACCATGTGAGCAGTCTGAATGGTGTTTCCTTGTATGTACAACTTGTTCTCAAGTTTGTTTTTCAAAGTTTTCAGATTAGAAAAATCTCTCAAGAGTTTTGATTCCTTTGCATTAAATTCTTGCTTAAGCATTTTCACATTTTCTTGAAGTTCTTGTTTTTGTTTAGATGTTTTAGAAAGTTTTTCTTGCAAGGAATTTAATTCTTGTTTCAATACTTCTTCTCTAAACTTACTTTTCTAATTACTGTACTTACTTGGTTATCCATTTCCTGCTCACGAGTGGTCAACTCAAACTTAGCACGTTGTTCATAAATAGCAACACGTTCTTTATAGGCATTTAGTTCAGAAATAATGGAATCATCAGGGGCACATGCAGAGTATTCATCAAAAACATAGTCATTGTTGACTGCAGAAGATGCATCACTTGGTACAACTTCACTTTCACTTTGTTTCACATATTGATCATATGGGACAATATTGATATTACCCATATTTTCAATATTTGATTCAATAGTTTCAGTTGATTGTACTTTGTCATGCATTTGGTGCACATCAGCATCATCGTATAGTTTTAATACCTCTGAGATGAGCTTGTCATGGGATGGCCCAGCTAGTGATGAAGAAGAGACCTTGGGAGAAACCATTGGAGAAATGCTAGCCATAAAAATTGTGTGTGCCGTAGGTCCATCATCCACATCAGAGTCGTATGCATCACAGTCAGCGACTTGAAAGGCATTCGGATGATTGTGACCTATCTCCTGAATAGGCTGCTCATCCACATCTGCATCATAGGTCTTGGCATTGCCCTCAGCAAGAAACAACAATTCCTCTTCATTCAAAGTAGCACCATTGTCACGAGCTTGAGCCAGGCATCTTATCTCTGAAGTAATCAGCATTCTGTGGGCGCTTTGGAGATGTAAGTTCCTTGCAATGTGTCCCTCTCCACCACAGTTATAACATTTGATGAGCTTAGCTTGACCTTGGTTACCATTCCTTCCTCGATTCTGGTTTCCAACATAACCTCTCCCAGCTCCACCTCGTCCACGATCATACTTGTCTTTCTGAACTGGTTGCACCACGATCCTTCCATCTTTAACAGTGGCTTGATTGTGTGGGTTAGATGCGAGTTCGAGGTTGTTGTTGGTTGGTGGGAGAGTATTCATGTTTTGACTGATGAGAAGAGCTAGTTGATTAATGAAGCTACCCACGTGAGCATCAGCATCGGCTTGTTTGTACATAGGATCAGGAATGAGTTTGTGATTACCATTACCCAAGGGTATGACTTGTGATGCTTTGGTTGTGATTCCGATGTTTGAGTAGAAAGTTGTAGAGTCATTAGACGAGCTTGTCTCTTCCTGGTTGGTTTTGAACTGATTGAGAATTAATTTTTCAAACATAGCATGTCTCTCATTCTGAAGGAGGAAGGCATAGAGTTGCTCATAGTTTGTATTCTTCAATCCTTTAGTGAGCTTCACAGCGGTAACAAACTTGTGCCATTCGGGATTCATGTTGTTCACAAATTTTGAGTTCAACTGAATGTTAGGCATAGTCATTCGGATGTTCCTCATGTCATTAACTAACTTATGAAATCTCACATAGTACTCATAGACACTCTCATCTGGTTTCATCTTGAAATGCTCAAATTCGTCATAGAGTTGGGATTCTCTGTCTTCCATAGTTAATTGAGAACACGAGAGAAGCATCTTAACATTGTCCCAAACTGCCTTAGCATCTGTGTTATGATTGATCAGCTTGTAGATATCTTTAGGAAGACCTTGAAGAACAATGTTTGAAGCCCTGATATCTGCATCAAATCTCTTTTTATCCTTATCATCAAGCTCATCATACATCTTAGGTCTGTCCATTCCGTAAACAGTAGTACCATCTGCATTAGTATCAAGTATGTCTCTAGTCGTCTCAACTCGATATGGTCCTTCATCAATGGATTTGAGAATGTTGACACCATTTTCCTTTCCAAGGCAATACAGTCTAATTCGTTGAGCCCAAGAGTCGTAGTCGGTTCTGTCAAGCATGGGTGGGCAGTATCCGAGCCATTGCTTGAACATCCTCGGCAACAGTGGAGATGACAGTAGGGACGTTGGTAGACATGTTAACAGATTATACGGGATTTTATAACTCTATGATTAAACCGGAAATAGATTCTTTCACGGGATTTTACTAAATCAAGAGAAAACCGTAAACAATCACTCAAGACTCTAGAAGATAAAATACTAAATCGCTAGAAGATAATGCACTAAGTCGCTAGAAATTAATGCACTAAGTCGCTAACCCTTAATTAGCTACACCCCTAAGTCGCTAGAGTCCCAAGTAAGCTAACGAAAAGCAAGTCGCTAAGTAGTAACTCGCTACAGACCAAGTTGCTAACCAAATTTTTGGCAGCAATTCGCTACACAAGTCGCTAGAGACACAAGTCGCTAAAGAGCAACTCGCTACTTACCAAGTCGCTACCACAAGTCGCTACCCGTAGTGGAGAATCCACTACTTGTACTTTAACTCGCTAGATCTAACTCGCTAGCTCCAACACTGTAAGTCGCTACAAAATGTGAAGCAAGTCGCTACCAAGAAAATATTCCGTGAGCTAAGTCGCTAGCTTGAAAAACCATATAAACCTCACTTTTCAATCCAAAACAACCCAACCAAGATGATTCAAGCTTACCAAATGAAAACCTAAACACTTTTGATGATTCTAAACATAAAAGTACCAACAAAATTCAAACTTTAACACAAGAAATCAACCAAATGATGCAAAAACCACTAAACTTTTTCAAACTCAAAAACCACCTAAAAATCACTAGAAATCCAAAGATGTGCACGATATGATCTAACCATGGCTCTTGATACCAATTGTAAGATATAACTTTTCACATACACATCATAACATTAACACAAGGTAGCATATAGATGGAATTCTAGAGAGAGAAAGTTAGAGGTTTAGGGAACTTAGTGAGAGAAAGTGAAAGATATTATTATGAGCTCCAACTCTCTACCTTGGGAGGTAGAGAGTATTTATAGTCTTACATAAAAGCGCACACATCGGGCTGTGAGGCATACAGTGGGTAAAGACCCGTCCGTCCTCCACGGTGTTACTTAACTAAATACTACTTAACTTAAATAACTACGACTACGAGCTTTCTAACGATTACATATACTTGAGGTGACCGACTCTTTAATACCTGGAATTTCTAATTCCTAACACCCTATATGTCCATACGTCGTGTGAAAGTTTTTTAACGAAATCTGTTGGAATCACTCCTAAACTATATTTTAAGTGTTTGTAATCAATATGTAATTGGTTGCTTAATTAGGCTTTTATGTTAGTATTAATGGCAAGGCTTATGTAGAAAGCCCATAAGCCTAGGCCCAAGCCCATAAGAAAGGAAGGGACTAGAAGTGTTGCCCTAGTCCCCTTCCCCTATATAAGCTATTGTAAACCTTCATTTGAAGGTTGGTTGTTCACTTGAATACATTTCCTACGCATATCCTTTCAATATTCTATATCGTGTGTGTGTTTAAGAGTGCAACCGATCTCCTTATCTATCTTTCTAACATATTGATGCTTGTGTTATAATATTGTGACCTAACAATGGTATCATTCGCCATCTAGTTGGGTGAAACATATTTGTTTTGGATTTTTTTCGCTATACGCGTAGGTTTTATGTTCTAAACCTTTCATACATTTAAAGCTTTAATTTTACACTTAAAACTCAAGATTCTTGTGGTTTAAGGTTTATTAGATGTTAAAGTTTAAGTTTTTGCATAAACTTTCAAACTTTACGTGTAGATTTTGTTTTTAAGCTTGATTGTGTTCGTGTGTACTTTTATACGCGTAAGGGTGTTATTGGGTTTGGATCATCAAGATTCAAACTTTCTTGTTATTTTGGTGATATTGAAGCTATTTCATCAATAAAATCAGGGTTTCTCAACACTTTTTGGGCATAAAAAAAATCAGTTTGTGATAGTTGGTACTTTCTACTGCGTAACAAAACCCTAGTTTTACTGTAAGCTCAAGTCTCACGCGTAATATTGCAGCTCTACGCATAAGCAATTCATCACTGATCTTGAGGTTTGGTTTACTCAGTGTTTTCTTGCTTGGATAAGCCTGAAAACACTTCGACTTTGGATATCTTTTACACTGGTATAAGTGTAAAGGAATTTTTGGGCAAAACCCTAGTTTTACGCCTAAGCATAAAAGCTTACGAGTAACCACTTTACGCCTAAGCATTTTCTACGCATAAGCTTGTCTTACGCCTAAGGAAATCTTACGCATAAGGTTCTTACTATTAAGCCTTTGGTTTACGCCTAAGCTAAGTTTTATCTCAAGTCTACGCGTAAGCTTCTGTCTACACGTAAGAAGGGATTTACGCGTAAGGTTCATTCTACGCCTAAGCTGGTTTTCTACGTTTAAGGACTTCTTCAACAAACAAAGTTTCATTCGACTACAAAGATCCATCAACAACACAAGTATTCAAAAAAAAAAAAAAGTTTTTTGGCGGGAAAATTTGAGTAAAATTTAATTCTTAGGGGAGTCTAAATGTTCGATTTTTACGCGAGATTCAAATTTTGGTTTAACTGCGAAAATTTTGGTCAAAAAATTCAAAATTTTGGGCCCAAATTCAAAATTTTCGGGTCAAATTTGGCTTCAAAATTGTCAAAACTCAAAATTTTCTTACAACCTTAAAATTGGATTTTATAGTGAATTTCAAATTTTGGGAGTGAAAATTTTTCAAAATTAATTTTGGAGGGAAATTTTGAAAATCACTATATCGGCCTTTCAGTATGCAGATTTCACAAATCCCGTCACCTTCCATCTACTGCTTAAAACCTTCATCACCAAACGTTGCTACTGATGATTCTGAAGATGCAGATGCATTTGTGGTATTGAACGAAGGATGGATAGTTCTGACTGAGATGATGAACTCAATACTTAACAATTCCAAGCGTCAGACTTCATCCAATTCCCGAGATCTAGCAGTCGTGCATGGTGAAAGAGTTGATGTACAAGGAAGGAATTCTCAAAGGGTTGTTGGGAATGTTGTGATTACTTCAACTGTCGGTAATGCGGACAATGAGGTTATAGCATTGGAAAAGCAGGATGACAACAGCAGATCAGGGGAAGATATCATACCCATCTATGACACAGAGCCCAACTTTGACAAAGAACAAATGGTTGAGGAAGATATCTTACCCACCTATGACACTGACACAGAACAGATGGTTGAGGTAAAATCTACTGTTGATCATATTCTGCCTGCAAATGCGAAACAACAAACTGAGCAACCTAATTTCAGAAATGAAGGAGAGGTTGACCAGTGTGTCGCACAATGTCCAGAAAACTATCTTATGTCTGAGCCCTTAATTGCAAAAAATTTAACTGAAACGTCAAATCAAACTCTCGAATCTGAGAATCTGAAAACATTCTTCTCAAAAAGACCATTGCTCAGTTTCAAAAAGATTTTTCAAAACTTGAGGCTCATTGCATCTCTCTTGAACTTAAAATGCAAAACAAAATTTTAAACTCAGAGCCAAATAGTAAATCTTTGAATGAACAAAGTAATCGTGTGGATACATTAGTAAAAGAAAATGAGCATTTAAAGGCTCAAATTCAAGCAAAGGGGCTTGCACGTGTTGCTTTACAAAACAAACTGAACTGACTAGAGTGTGGATACTAATTTTGCAAAACCAACAATCTTGGGGAAATCGTCTCTACAACCTTTTAGAAACCAATCAGTAGTTAGACAACCAACTGCATTTAAATCTGAACGTTCAAAATCTTCAAAACCACGGTTTGCCTCCCAAGTTGTTGAGAATAATCATTTGTCAAAACCAGTCACTCCACATTCCTGGCCTAAGAAAAATGCTTCTATTTCTGTTATACCTGTTTCTGCCAAAACTCATCAAGTGGCTGCACCTGGCCAGTCTAGGATTAGTTCGAATACAATGTCTAAACCAAGCATCAAAATTCAATATTCATATGATACAAATGACTTGCACAAGAACTATGATCTAGAAAAGGCTAGGAAAAGGGCACTACTCCAAAAGGATGGAATCTTAGGTTCACGACCTGGTGTATCACCTTCTAGTGTATTACTGAACACTTCTTGTAGTTGCAAACCAAAACCTAAGTGTACTCAACAAACAGTTAGAAATAAACTCGTTGATCTAAAAGTAAAATTTCAGAAACCTAATAGGTGGATCAATATAGGACGCAGACTCTTCCCAAAAGAAGTTTCAACATCCCCTAGATCTAACCTTAGATGGATACCAACGGCTAGAGTTTTCAAAACTGTTGGTCTTAGGTGGATTCCTACAGGCAAGATACTAAGTAGTTGCATCAAAACAAGTGTGATACCCACAACATCCATCCCTGAGGCAAGAAAGGAAATCATCAAAATAGCGTGTTCAAGTGTCAAGAAGATAATTGACACTACATCTTTATGCTTCTAACATCTGGAACCCAGTTACACTTGGGGATCCATGTTTTTTCTATCTTGCCCCCTCCTACTTTCTATACAGGTACAACAACGATGGCTTCTAAGTAACACAGATTAGGACCCGTTTCTCACCATCTAAAATTTAATGATCCATCAGCTGCTCCACCATTGTACTTAATCTTCAAGAATTAGAAACAATGCTTGCTCCTCTGGTTAAAGATTCTGTCAAAAAGTCATGCTTCAGATGTATCGAATGTTTCCGCTGCACAACCTGATAATACTCTAATTTCTGATACACCTGAATCTACAACAACAACCGTTACTGTAGATGCACCTCCAATCGAATCTCCGATAACAGAAGATCAAACTATTTCTAACAACAATGACACAGCTGATGATCAACATAATGAACAGAGAAGTTTTATCAGCAGTTGATTCTCTCGAAATATTTATGGTACTTCACACTTGTTGAATTAATTAGACATACATGGTTTCGCTGTCTCCTTATACATGGTTTCGCTGTCTCCAATTTATCATCAACATACGTGATGTATGATTCTGATTCATTGAAAACATTGGGGGGAAGATAGTGTAGGTGTTCATTGTTTCCTTGATGTCGTTTACGAAAACCCTATCTCTTCTTGGATTTCTTCAATTAGGAGGAAGAAATGAGATGATTTGTGGTTCAAATGTCTCACTTTGGTGTTATCATCTCACTTTCTCAGGGTTAACGTGTGTGAATTTACCTAAATATGATGATATGATGCCTCACACACGGTCATTTTATCGAGAAATTGCATACTCACAGGTAATTATTATTCCGATAGACCGCAACATTCAGGGGGAAGTCGTTTCATTTTGTCTTTCGTGGTTTGTTTAGTGTGAAGCATCTACATACGTGAGAAGATCTTGTTGATTTCTTGTATTTTACCCCCGAACGGATTTTCCGCAATAAGTCAGATTTACATTGTGTGGTTTACTGCTCATCTACAAATTCCGCTGCATACTGAAAACTTCAAAAGTTAGAGGAAATGTCGACTTCATCAAAGTTTCAAATCTGCTAAAGACAGTTGTCAGTTTGGGGGGAAGCTGATTCATAAACTTCGTCAATCAGGGGAAAGCTAATCAGTCTCATACTTATTACATCATTTCTCTGTTTATATTCACAATGGCTTCTGAGCAAAACAGCTTGGAACGTGGACATAACCGTCTAAACTTCCCCCAAACCCCATCATCAGCTGAACCAAGCTTACAGCTTACTCGTCGTCAAATGGAACAGCTATTTGCTCCTCTATTTAGTGATGATATTGATCAACGTGCTCCAGATGTATCAAATGTTTCCGCTGCTCAACCTGATACTAATCCAATCCTTGATACACCTGAAAAAACAACAACTCTTGACGAAGAACCTCCAATTGATTCTACAACAACAGCCGAACAAACCGCATCCAACGACGCTGCACCAGCTGATGATCTTCTGATTCAAGATGTACCTACACCCACAGATTATGATCCAAATGCGTTCTTTAACCCTTTCGCAAATGCAACTGCTTCCTCGGATGTTGCGGAATCATCTACAAGCCATTTGAATCCTCCCAATCTGCATAATGTATTTCAACATCAACCCTCCACACATCGTTGGACTAAAGACCATCCTCTTGTGAACATTATTGGAAGCCCGAATCAACCAGTCGTAACTAGACAATGCCTTCAGTCTGACGAAGAACAATGCCTTCAGTCTGACGAAGAACATTAAACAAGCAATGACTTACGACAACTGGATTGATTCCATGCAAAAAGAATTAAATCAGTTTAAACGTCTTGAAGTATGGGAATTGGTTGAAAGAACAACAGGGGTCTATGTCATTGGTCTTAAATGGATTTGGAAAAACAAGTTAGATGCTAAAGGTACGGTTATCAGAAATAAGTCACGTCTGGTGGCTAAGGGTTATAGAAAAGAAGAGGGGATTGACTTCTAGGAATCATTCTCACCGGTTGCTAGACTTGAGGCTGTACGGATTTTTTTGGCATTCGCGGCTCACATGAACATCACGGTCTGTCAGATGGATGTCATAACCGCTTTTCTGAATGGTAAACTGAAGGAAACGGTATATGTTAGTCAGCCAGAAGGATTTGTTGATCCAGAGTTCCCTAATCACGTCTACAAACTGAACAAGGCTCTCTACAGTCTCAAACAAGCTCCTCGGGCGTGTTATGATAAGTTATCATCCTTTCTTATTGCCAATAATTTCACTAAAGGATCGGTCGACCCAACACTTTTCATTCAATATCACAGGGCTCACATTTTAATCGTTAAAATCTGTTAGGAATTAGAAAATTCAGTCATTAAAGTGTCAGTCACCTCAAGTATATGTATTCGTTAGAAAGCTCGTAGTCGTAGTCAAGTTATGTTATTAAGTAGTTTGTTAAGTAACACAGTGGAGGACGAACGGGTCTTTACCCACTGTATGCCTGATCCACAGCCCGTAGGTGGCGTTTATTGTAAGAAACTATAAATACCCTCTACCTCCCAAGGTAGAGGGTTGGAGCTTCAGTACCATTTCTTTTGTTTCACATAGTTCCCAACTCTCTTCCCTTTCTCTCTCTAGAACTTTCTCTCTCTAAAACATTGTATACGCCCCATATGGATTTGGTTTGATGTGTTTGTGAAATCCTATATCTTACAATTGGTATCAAGTGCCATGGTTTTATCACTCATCTTTCATGCTCTTTGTTTTGGTGGACTTCATAAGGTTTTTGGGGTTATAAGTGTTTTGGAGAGTTTGAATCATTTGGTCAATTTCTAGTGTTAAAGTTTGAATTTTGATTGTACTTTTGTGTTTAGGATTATCATATGTGTTTAGGTTTTGAATTGGAAGTCTTGAATCATTGTGGTTTAGCTATTTTTGATTGATAAAGTGGTTGTTTTCAAATATTGTACGTAGCGAGTTGAGCCACGGTGTTGAGTTTCTTGGAAGCGAGTTGCTTTGTTATTGGAAGCGAGTTGGTTTAAGCGACTTGGCTATTGCTTTAGAGTTGTATTAGCGTTATTGGTATATGCGACTTGGCTATTAAGCGAGTTGATTCTTTAAGCGACTTTGGTTTTAAAGCGACTTGGCTATTAAGCGAGTTGTATTGTCAGCGAGTTGGTTTAAGCGACTTGGTGTTTAAGCGAGTTGTCTCTGTAAGCGACTTGGCTATTTAGCGAGTTGATTCTTTAAGCGACTTGAGTTTTAAGCGAGTTTACTGTTTAGCGAGTTGATACCAAAGCAAGTTGACTGTTTAGCTACTTGTCTATTGAGACTCATCACTTCTTCGTGCTACATTTTTACGGTTGTTCTTTTGGTTTAGTAAAATCCCGTGAAAGAATCAATTTCCCGGTTTAATCAAAGAATAGTAAAATCCCGTAGAACTTGTAATCATGTCTAACAACGTGCCTACTATCGTTTCTTCTGTAGCTGAGGACGCGTTCAGCAGCTAGATCAGATACTAGTCCACCTATGCTTGACAGAACTGATTATGACTCATGGGCTCAACGAATCAGGTTGTACTGTTTGGGAAAGGAAAATGGGGTCAACATTCTCAAATCAATTGATGAAGGACCTTATCAGATTGAGACTACAAGAGACATAATTGATACTGCTGCAGATGGAACAATGATCTTTAGATTGGATAGACCAAAGACGTATGATGAGCTCAGTGATAAGGAGAAAACGAGATTCGATGATGATATCAGGGCTTCAAACATTATACTTGAGGGTCTTCCAAAAGATATCTACAAGCTTATCAATCACAACACTGAAGCCAAGGCGGTTTGGGATAATGTCAAGATGCTTCTCTCGGGTTCTGAATTAACTAAGGAAGACAGAGAATCACAACTGTATGATGAATTTGAGCACTTTAAGATGAAACCAGAAGAAAGTGTCTATGAATATTACGTGAGATTCCACAAGCTTGTGAATGATATGAGGAATATCAAAATGACCATGCCAAATATTCAGCTGAACTCAAAGTTTGTGAACAACATGAATCCTGAATGGCACAAATTTGTCACCTCTGTAAAGCTAACCAAATGATTGAAGAACACCAACTATGAGCAATTGTATGCCTTCCTTCTTCAGAATGAGAGACATGCTATGTGTGAACGAAGGATTCTTGAACAATTCAAAACTAAACAGGGAGAAACAAGTTCTTCAAATGATTCAACATCCTTTTACACAAATGTTGGAATTACCACCAAAGCTTCTCAAGTCATACCTACGGGTAATGGTAACTACAAGCTCATTCCTGATCCATCATATAAGCCTCCAGACTCAAACACAATCATGGAAAGCTTCATCAATCAACTGTCTCTCATGGTTAGTCAAAATCTGAATACCACTCCTCACACCAACAATAACCTCAGAACAGCATCCAACCCACACAATCGAGCTACTGTCAGAGATGGAAAGGTTATGGTGCAACCAGTTCAAGGAAGGCGGTATGAACAGAAGAGGTGGAGTAGGTGGAGGGTATGTGCCTAATCAGAATCTTAGAAGAAATGCCAATCAGGGACAAGTAAAGCCAATCAAGTGCTACAACTATGGTGGTGATGGACACATTGCAAGGAACTGCACATCTCCAAAATGCCCTCAAAATGCAGAATACTTCAGAGACACAATGGTGCTGTTTTGGATGTAGAGGAGCTGTTATTTCTTGCAGAAGGGAATGCTAAGACATATGATGCAGATGTGGATGAGCAGCCAATTCAGGAAATAGGTCACAATCATCAAAATGCCTTTCAAGTTGCCGATTGTGATGCATATGACTCTGATGTCGATGATGAACCTACTGCCCAGACAATCTTCATGGCTAGCATTTCTCCAATGGTCTCTCCAAAGGTCTCATCATCAAAGCAAGCTGGTCCATCCAAAGAATCAATCATCTCAGAGGTATTAAAATTATATGATGAAGTTGATGAGCGAAAGATACATGACAAAGTTCAATCACATGAAACTTGTGAAACAGATATTGTTAATATGGGTAATAGTAATATTGTCCCATATGATCAATATGTGATCCAAAGTGAAAGTGTGATCGAACCAAGTGATGCATCTTCTGCAGTAAATGATGACTATGTTTTTGATGAATACACTCCATGTGCCCTTGATGATTCTGTTATCTCTGAACTTAATGCCTATAAAGAACAAGTTGCCATTTATGAACGACGCGCTAAGTTTGAGTTAACCACTCGTGAGCAGGAAATGGATGACCAAATGCGTACAATTATTAGAAAAAGTAACTTTAGGGAGGAAATACTAAAACAAGAGCTAGATTCCTTAAAAGAAAAGCTTAATAAAACGGCTAAGCAAAAACAAGAACTTCAAGAAAATGTGAAAGTGCTTAAGCAGGAATTTAATGCTAAGGAATCAAAACTTTTAAATGAATTTTCCAACCTAAAAACTTTGAAAAACAAACTTGAAAAGAAATTGTACGTACAAGGAAACACCATTCAGACTGCTCACATGATCACTAAGCATAGAGTTCTAAGTGACAAACATAGTGTTGCATTAGTTGATGAACCAAACCCTGAGGCTTGTAGGAAAGCTAGAGAAGCACAGAAAGTAATTTATGATGGCAATGAAATCCTTAAGCCTAGACAGAAACCTAGTTGCGCTGAGAATACTGAGGAAGATAAGCAGTTAGAAGAAGTCACTAGAAAGAAATTGGATGAAAAACTTAAGAGCCCCTCATGCATAGAAAAGAAAAACAGTTATAAAACACCCAACTATGCTAAGGAAAATTGTAACATATTGGATTTCACATACACATCATAACACAAACATAAGTAGGCGTATACTATGGTTTTAGAGAGAGAAAGTTAGAGGTTTGGGAACTTTAGTGAGAGAAAGAAAAATCTTATTATGAGCTCCAACTCTCTACCTTGGGAGGTAGAGAGTATTTATAGTCCTTACATAAATCGCCACCTTCGGGCTGTGGATCAGGCATACAGTGGGTAAAGACCCGTCCGTCCTCCACAGTGATACATAAACTAAATACTACTTAACTTATAATAATATACGACTACGAGCTTTCTAACGATTACATATACTTGAGGTGACCGACTCTTTAATAACAGGATTTACTAAATCCTAACAATCTCCCCCTAAGGGAGGTCACCTCAAACACACATTAAAATTACATTGAATGCAAACAGATATTACATAAAAAAAATTGTTCTTGCATTCTTGATGTAGTACTTTGCTCTGAAGCTCGTAGTCATTGATTCTTCACATTGCATGTTTGATTAATCCAAGTGGAGGTCTTTTACTGATCCACGTGATAATGAGTTTTGAGCCAGCTTTGAGATCATCAGCTATAATATATTTCTGACTCTTCCATTGTGGTGTTGGTATTATGTGATGTTGTGATATTTGGACCGACATGCTCACATTCTGGATCATGATATATTCTCATTAGAGTAGCGGAAGCTTTCATTGATTCATGATATTGGCAGCAGCGTAGCAGAAGCATGGAGTGAAAATATCAGAGACATTGATGCACTTATCATGATTTCTTTAGAAATGAATGTATTGTGTGAGCATGCGGCTATGGATTGACCGCGATCATTCTGATCACTGCAAACGCCGGCGTACCGCATACAACAGCGCAATAAAGCGCACGAAAGTGTCTTTGATCACTTTCGTTGAATTGAGGTACACGCCCCACGGTTCCCCATTGATCAGTATAAGAACTGCCTGTGATCAGTAAAATTCGAAGAATTTCTTGATGTATTTCAGAGCTGCTTCGCTGTTTCAAACCGAACGTCTCAAAGAAGACAACACGAGGAGTTTGAACCAGCGAATTGAGATTCACTGATTGATAAAGAGAGTTTTGAAAAACAATCGTGTATCGCTCAATAGAAATTGTTTTTGCAATACAACGAAGGTTTTAATGAAAATTGTGGAAAACTAGAAGGGGGGGGGGTTGAATAGTTTTACCAATTTAAAACTTCCTTTTAAATATTTGGATCGACTTATGTCAATCTATTTGATAGTTTATGTTGGACGTTGATAGATAGATAGATAAACGTGTAATGAAATATAAAGAGTAAGAAGCACATCACCACAACACAAGTTATTTATAGTGGTTCAGCCACAAGGACACCTTCCTTGCCCTACTCCACTCCCCGAGTCACCTACTCGAGAGTTCGTAAGCACTACACCAACTCCTTGTGGCGGAGAAGCCTTCACAACGTCGCTTAACCTTTTTTCGGTACAAAGCTAAATACCGAGTTCTTTCACACCAAGGCGAACCACACCTAACACAACGTCGCCTACCCTTTATACGGTGCTAGGCTAACCACCGAGTTCTTTCACACCTTAGGAGAACTAATCCTATCACAACGTCGCCTACCCTTTATTAGGTACTAGGCTAAGCACCTAGTTCCATTGAGGAACTACTACCCTTCACGACACAACACCTATTCTCAAGGAGATCTACTCCTTGTTACAACATCATCAAGGATATCACCATCCTTGTAGATAAACAAATACATATATGTATAACGATGCACCTCATCGATTATACGACCTAGGCATTCTTCCCAAATGCTACTTGATTTGATTCTTTGGCATCCTTCACTAATGCCTTTGACACAACGCTTGGCACCCTTCACTAATGCCTTCGTCTTGACACCTTTAGCATCCTTAAATGCTTTGACACCGGATGATGAGCACCTTTCACTAATGCTTTCATCTTGACACTTTCGGCATTCTTCACTAATGCCTTCAACCCAACATCTATGGAGAAAGGAAGAACTATCAACAAGAGAACCTAGTAGTCTTGGTGATGACGAAGCATGGCAACTCATGGACTTGAGCTTGCACGTCTTCAAGAAGTGGTGATCTCTCCTTTAAGAGGAACCTAGTAGATCACACAAAAACAAAGACAAACTACATAGATCACTTAGATCTGAGGTTAGAGGGTTAGAATACTTTGGGGTAGTATGTGTGTAAAAGTCATGTGTAGAGAGGAAGAAATGGCTCTCTATTTATAGAGGAAATTCTCTTCTGTTCCCAGGATCCCACGGATCTCTACCACAAGGGATCCGGCTAGCACAAAGCTAGGGATCCGTGGTCCGCTCCTCTTTGCCCATGGGTATTTTTGGTTATGGGTCATTGGTCATGGGTTATGGGTTGATCCATGGTTTTCTTTCTAGATACAATGTATATTAAGGATACAATGAACTTGGTTAAGTGGTATATATAAAACCATGGGTTATGGGTCAAAACCATTTGCTAGTATTTACCCATTTAGTATATACTTGTATTTACCCATTTTAGCATACACTTAGTTTTTACCCATTTTAGTATACTTAGTTTAAGTATATGTTTAACCCAATATGTAAACACTAGTTGTTGTACATATGTATCTAAATCATAAAATCACTTATACTTGTTTTAGTGTTTTATGTGAAAGCGTAAGTGTGTTAGAGAACTATTAACTCAAACTATTTACGTATTTATTTTTTCGTTAAAATTTACATTTGTTATCAACACAAAACATTAGAAGATCGTAAAATATAAATAAACGTTTTTACGGCTTATTTGTATTAACAACCCCTTTTTGTTGATTACAAAACATAAAATTATTTTAAGGAAAAAGCTAAAATTCGTAAAAATTTAATTTGTAGTTTTTACTTTCTTCTCCCCTTTTGTCGAAAACAAAAGTGTGAAAAGAAACTAACACAATTTTATAAAAAAAAATGTAAAAATGTAAAGAGAGCAAGTGACGGGAATGGTACTCGTCTTAACTCCCCTTGACGAGTCCATCCCTTTGAAAGGGCGTCAAGGACATAACGTAAGATAAACTAATTATGTTTGCAATTGAGTTTGCAAATGGTTCGTCTAAGTGACGAAAGCGTGCTCCCCTTGAATATTGCAATGTTGCAATGGGGTGTCATGAAGTGTAATCCAAAATTGGATTAAGTTGCAAATGATTTTGCAATGTTGTTTGAAACAAAGCTCCCCCTAGCTTTATGGTCTCAATATCTTCATGTGTATTTTGAATAACTACAAAACAAAGGTTAGAAAAACAAGAGTATAGTGAATAATTTCCTGCAAATGAGACTCAAGTTAGTAGAAATTTGTTCTCCTGTACCACGGATCCCACGGTTCCCTTATTGGAGGGATCCGTCTAGGCATTACGGAGG
>OU343216.1:109561492-109592110 GCA_910596185.1 Chrysanthemum makinoi | reverse complement strand
ATGATTAGATACATATGTACAACAACTAGTGTTTACATATGGGTTAAACATATACTTAAACTAAGTATACTAAAATGGGTAAAACTAAGTGTATGCTAAAATGGGTAAATACAAGTATATACTAATTGGGTAAATACTAGCAAATGGTTTTGACCCATAACCCATGGTTTTATATATACCACTTAACCAAGTTCCCATTTGGTTAATCCTTAATATACATTGTATCTAGAAAGAAAACCATGGATCAACCCATAACCCATGACCAATGACCCATAACCAAAATTACCCATGGGCAAAGAGGAAGCTGACCACGTATCCCTAGCTTTTGTGCTAGAGCCGGATCCCTTGTGTAAGAGATCTTGGATCCTGAACAAAGAGAATTTCCTCTATAACTAGAGAGCCATTTCTTCCTCTCTACACATGACTTTTACACACATACTACCCCAAAGTATTCTAACCCTCTAACTTCAGATCTAAGTGATCTATGTAGTTTGTCTTTTGTTTTTGTGTGATCTACTAGGTTCCTCTTAAAGGAGAGATCACCACTTCTTGAAGACGTGCAAGCTCAAGTCCATGAGTTGCCATGCTTCGTCATCACCAAGACTACTTAGGTTCTCTTGTTGATAGTTCTTCCTTTCTCCATAGATGTTGGGTTGAAGGCATTAGTGAAGAATGCCGAAAGTGTCAAGATGAAAGCATTAGTGAAAGGTGCTCATCATTCGTGTCAAAGCATTAGTTAAGGATGCTAAAGGTGTCAAGACGAAGGCATTAGTGAAGGGTGCCAAGCGTTGTGTCAAAGGCATTAGTGAAGGATGCCAAAGAATCAAATCAAGTAGCATTTGGGAAGAATGCCTAGGTCGTATAATCGATGAGGTGCATCGTTATACATGTATGTATTTGTTTATCTACAAGGATGGTGATATCCTTGATGATGTTGTAACAAGGAGTAGATCTCCTTGAGAATAGGTGTTGTGTCGTGAAGGGTAGTAGTTCCTCCATAGTAATGGAACTAGGTGCTTAGCCTAGTACCTAATAAAGGGTAGGCGACGTTGTGATAGGATTAGTTCTCCTAAGGTGTGAAAGAACTCGGTGGTTAGCCTAGCACCGTATAAAGGGTAGGCGACGTTGTGTTAGGTGTGGTTCGCCTTGGTGTGAAAGAACTCGGTATTTAGCTTTGTACCAGAAAAAGGTTAAGCGACGTTGTGAAGGCTTCTCCGCCCCAAGGAGTTGGTGTAGTGCTTACGAACTCTCGAGTAGGTGACTCGGGGAGTGGAGTAGGGCAAGGAAGGTGTCCTTGTAGCCGAACCACTATAAATAACTTGTGTTGTGGTGATGTGCTTCATACTCTTTATATTTCATTACACATTACACGGTTATCTATCTATCTATAACGTCCAACATAAACTATCAAATAGATTGACATAATCCTCCAAATATTTAAAAAGGAAGTTTTAAATTGGTAAAACTATTCAACCCCCCCCCCTTCTAGTTTTCCACAATTTTCATTAAAACCTTCGTTGTATTGCAAAAACAATTTCTATTGAGCGATACACGATTGTTTTTCAAAACTCTCTTTATCAATCAGTGAATCTCAATTCGCTGGTTCACTCACTCCGTGTTGTCTTCTTTGAGACGTTCCGTTGAGAAACAGCAAGAGCAGCTGCGAAACCCTGTCCAGGAAATTCTTGGAATTTTACCTGATCACAGGCAGTTCTTATACATGATCAATGGGGACCGTGGGCCGTGTACCTCAATTCAACGAAAGTGATCAAAGACACTCGGTGCGCTTTATTGCTATCTGTTGTATGCAGGTACGCCCGACGTTTGCAGCTGATCAGAATGATGCGGTCAATCCATAGCCGCATGCTCACACAATACATTCATTTCTAAAGAAATCATGATAAGTGCATCAATGTCTCTGATATTTTCACTCCATGCTTCTGCTACGCTGCTGCCAATATCATGAATCAATGAAAGCTTCCGCTACTCTAATGAGAATATATCATGATCCAGAATGTGAGCATGTCGGTCCAAATATCACAACATCACATAATACCAACACCACAATGGAAGAGTCAGAAATATATTATAGCTGATGATCTCAAAGCTAGCTCAAACTCATTATCACGTGGATCAGTAAAAGACCTCCACTTGGATTAATCAAACATGCAATGAGTGGAATCAATGACTACGAGCTTCGGAGCAAAGTACGACATCAAGAATGCAAGAACAATTTTTTTTGTAATATCTGTTTGTATTCAATGTAATGTTAATATGTGTTTGAGGTGACCTCCCTTAGGGGGAGATTGTTAGGATTTAGTAAATCCGTTATTAAAAGTCGGTCCCCTCAAGTATATGTAATCGTTAGAAAGCTCGTAGTCGTATATTATTATAAGTTAAGTAGTATTTAGTTTATGTATCACTGTGGAGGACGGACGGGTCTTTACCCACTGTATGCCTGATCCACAGCCCGAAGGTGGCGATTTATGTAAGGACTATAAATACTCTCTACCTCCCAAGGTAGAGAGTTGGAGCTCATAATAAGATTTTTCTTTCTCTCACTAAAGTTCCCAAACCTCTAACTTTCTCTCTCTAAAACCATAGTATACGCCTACTTATGTTTGTGTTATGATGTGTATGTGAAATCCAATATGTTACAATTTTCCTTAGCATAGTTGGGTGTTTTATAACTGTTTTTCTTTTCTATGCATGAGGGGCTCTTAAGTTTTTCATCCAATTTCTTTCTAGTGACTTCTTCTAACTGCTTATCTTCCCTTCCTCGTATTCTCAGCGCAACTGGGTTTCTGTCTAGGCTTAAGGATTTCATTGCCATCATAAATTACTTTCTGTGCTTCTCTAGCTTTCCTACAAGCCTCAGGGTTTGGTTCATCAACTAATGCAACACTATGTTTGTCACTTAGAACTCTATGCTTAGTGATCATGTGAGCAGTCTGAATGGTGTTTCCTTGTACGTACAATTTCTTTTCAAGTTTGTTTTTCAAAGTTTTTAGGTTGGAAAATTCATTTAAAAGTTTTGATTCCTTAGCATTAAATTCCTGCTTAAGCACTTTCACATTTTCTTGAAGTTCTTGTTTTTGCTTAGCCGTTTTATTAAGCTTTTCTTTTAAGGAATCTAGCTCTTGTTTTAGTATTTCCTCCCTAAAGTTACTTTTTCTAATAATTGTACGCATTTGGTCATCCATTTCCTCTCACAGTGGTTAACTCAAACTTAGCGCGTCGTTCATAAATGGCAACTTGTTCTTTATAGGCATTAAGTCGAGATAACAGAATCATCAGGGCACATGGAGTGTATTCATCAAAAACATAGTCATCATTTACTGCAGAAGATGCATCACTTGGTTCGATCACACTTTCACTTTGGATCACATATTGATCATATGGGACAATATTACTATTACCCATATTAACAATATCTGTTTCACAAGTTTCATGTGATTGAACTTTGTCATGTATCTTTCGCTCATCAACTTCATCATATAATTTTAATACCTCTGAGATGATTGATTCTTTGGATGGACCAGCTTGCTTTGATGATGAGACCTTTGGAGAGACCATTGGAGAAATGCTAGCCATGAAGATTGTCTGGGCAGTAGGTTCATCATCGACATCAGAGTCATATGCATCACAATCGGCAACTTGAAAGGCATTTTGATGATTGTGACCTATTTCCTGAATTGGCTGCTCATCCACATCTGCATCATATGTCTTAGCATTCCCTTCTGCAAGAAATAACAGCTCCTCTACATCCAAAACAGCACCATTGTGTCTCTGAAGTATTCTGCATTTTGAGGGCATTTTGGAGATGTGCAGTTCCTTGCAATGTGTCCATCACCACCATAGTTGTAGCACTTGATTGGCTTTACTTGTCCCTGATTGGCATTTCTTCTAAGATTCTGATTAGGCACATACCCTCCACCTACTCCACCTCTTCCCTGTTCATACTGCCTTCCTTGAACTGGTTGCACCATAACCTTTCCATCTCTGACAGTAGCTCGATTGTGTGGGTTGGATGCTGTTCTGAGGTTATTGTTGGTGTGAGAGTGGTATTCGATTTTGACTAACCATGAGAGACAGTTGATTGATGAAGCTTTCCATGATTGTGTTTGAGTCTGGAGGCTTATATGATGGATCAGGAATGAGCTTGTAGTTACCATTACCCGTAGGTATGACTTGAGAAGCTTTGTTGGTAATTCCAACATTTGTGTAAAAGGATGTTAAATCATTTGAAGAACTTGTTTCTCCCTCTGTTTAGTTTGAATTGTTCAAGAATCCTTCGTCACACATAGCATGTCTCTCATTCTGCTAAGGAAGGCATACAATTGCTCATAGTTGGTGTTCTTCAATCATTTGGTTAGCTTCACAGAGGTGACAAATTTGTGCCATTCAGATTCATGTTGTCACAAACTTTGAGTTAAGTTGAATATTTGGCATGGTCATTTTGATATTCCTCATATCATTCACAAGCTTGTGGAATCTCGCGTAATATTCATAGACACTTTCTTCTGGTTTCATCTTAAAGTGCTCAAATTCATCATACATTTGTGATTCTCTGTCTTCCTTAGTTAATTCAGAACCCGAGAGAAGCATCTTGACATTATCCCAACCCGCCTTGGCTTCAGTGTTGTGATTGATAAGCTTGTAGATATCTTTTGGAAGACCCTCAAGTATAATGTTTGAAGCCCTGATATCATCATCGAATCTCGTTTTCTCCTTATCACGAGCTCATCATAACGTCTTTGGTCTATCCATTCCAAAGATCATTGTTCCATCTGCAGCAGTATCAATTATGTCTCTTGTAGTCTCAATCTGATAAGGTCCTTCATCAATTGATTTGAGAATGTTGACCCCATTTTCCTTTCCCAAACAGTACAACCTGATTCGTTGAGCCCATGAGTCATAATCGGTTCTGTCAAGCATAGGTGGACGAGTATCTGATCTAGCTGCTTGAACGTCCTCAGCTACAGAAGAAACGATAGTAGGCACGTTGTTAGACATGATTACAAGTTCTACGGGATTTTACTATTCTTTGATTAAACCGGAAAATTGATTCTTTCACGGGATTTTACTAAACCAAAAGAACAACCGTAAAAATGTAGCACGAAGAAGTGATGAGTCTCAATAGACAAGTAGCTAAACAGTCAACTTGCTTTGGTATCAACTCGCTAAACAGTAAACTCGCTTAAAACTCAAGTCGCTTAAAGAATCAACTCGCTAAATAGCCAAGTCGCTTACAGAGACAACTCGCTTAAACACCAAGTCGCTTAAACCAACTCGCTGACAATACAACTCGCTTAATAGCCAAGTCGCTTTAAAACCAAAGTCGCTTAAAGAATCAACTCGCTTAATAGCCAAGTCGCATATACCAACTAACTGCTAATACAACTCGCTTAATAGCCAAGTCGCTTAAACCAACTCGCTTCCAATAACAAAGCAACTCGCTTCCAAGAAACTCAACACCGTGGCTCAACTCGCTACGTACAATATTTGAAAACAACCACTTTATCAATCAAAAATAGCTAAACCACAATGATTCAAGACTTCCAATTCAAAACCTAAACACATATGATAATCCTAAACACAAAAGTACAATCAAAATTCAAACTTTAACACTAGAAATTGACCAAATGATTCAAACTCTCCAAAACACTTATAACCCCAAAAACCTTATGAAGTCCACCAAAACAAAGAGCATGAAAGATGAGTGATAAAACCATGGCACTTGATACCAATTGTAAGATATAGGATTTCACAAACACATCAAACCAAATCCATATGGAGCGTATACAATGTTTTAGAGAGAGAAAGTTCTAGAGAGAGAAAGGGAAGAGAGTTGGGAACTATGTGAAACAAAAGAAATGGTACTGAAGCTCCAACCCTCTACCTTGGGAGGTAGAGGGTATTTATAGTTTCTTACAATAAACGCCACCTACGGCTGTGGATCGTGCATACAGTGGGTAAAGACCCGTTCGTCCTCCACGGTGTTACTTAACAAACTACTTAATAACATAACTTGACTACGACTACGAGCTTTCTAACGAATACATATACTTGAGGTGAGCGACACTTTAATGACTGAATTTTCTAATTCCTAACAGATTTTAACGATTAAAATGTGAGCCCTGTGATATTGAATGAAAAGTGTTGGGTCGACCGATCCTTTAGTGAAATTATTGGCAATAAGAAAGGATGATAACTTATCATAACACGCCCGAGGAGCTTGTTTGAGACTGTAGAGAGCCTTGTTCAGTTTGTAGACGTGATTAGGGAACTCTGGATCAACAAATCCTTCTGGCGACTAACATATACCGTTCCTTCAGTTTTACCATTCAAAAGCGGTTATGACATCCATCTGACGCCCGTGATGTTCATGTGAGCCGCGAATGCCAAAAAATCCGTACGCCCTCAAGTCTAGCAACCGGTGAGAATGATTCCTAGAAGTCAATCCCCTCTTCTTGTCTATAATCCTTAGCCACCAGACGTGACTTATTTCTGATAACCGTACCTTTAGCATCTAACTTGTTTTTCCAAATCCATTTAAGACCAATGACATAGACCCCTGTTGTTCTTTCAACCAATTCCCATACTTCAAGACGTTTAAACTGATTTAATTCTTTTTGCATGGAATCAATCCAGTTGTCGTAAGTCATTGCTTGTTTAATGTTCTTCGTCCGACCAAGGCATTGTTCTTCGTCAGACTGAAGGCATTGTCTAGTTACGACTGGTTGATTCGGGCTTCCAATAATGTTCACAAGAGGATGGTCTTTAGTCCAACGATGTGTGGAGGGTTGATGTTGAAATACATTATGCAGATTGGGAGGATTCAAATGGCTTGTAGATGATTCCGCAACATCCGGGAAGCAGTTTGCATTTTCGAAAGGGTTAAAGAACGCATTTGGATCATAATCTGTGGGTGTAGGTACATCTTGAATCAGAAGATCATCAGCTGGTGCAGCGTCGTTGGATGCGGTTTGTTCGGCTGTTGTTGTAGAATCAATTGGAGGTTCTTCGTCAAGAGTTGTCGTTTTTTCAGGTGTATCAAGGATTGGATTAGTATCAGGTTGAGCAGCGAAACATTTGATCATACCTGGAGCACGTTGATCAATATCATCACTAAATAGAGGAGCAAATAGCTGTTCCATTTGACGACGAGTAAGCTGTAAGCTTGGTTCAGCTGATGATGGGGTTTGGGGGAAGTTTAGACGGTTATGTCCACGTTCCAAGCTGTTTTGCTCAGAAGCCATTGTGAATATAAACAGAGAAATGATGTAATAAGTATGAGACTGATTAGCTTTCCCCTGATTGACAAAGTTTATGAATCAGCTTCCCCCCAAAATGAAAACTGTCTTTAGCAGATTTGAAACTTTGATGAAGTCGACATTTCCTCTAACTTTTGAAGTTTTCAGTATGCAGCGGAATTTGTAGATGAGCAGTAAACCACACAATGTAAATCTGACTTATTGCGGAAAATCCGTTCGGGGGTAAAATACAAGAAATCAACAAGATCTTCTCACGTATGTAGATGCTTCACACTAAACAAACCACGAAAGACAAATGAAACGACTCCCCTGAATGTTGCGGTCTATCGAATAATAATTACCCGTGTATGCAATTTCTCGATAAAATGACCGTGTGTGAGGCATCATATCATCATATTTAGGTAAATTCACCACGTTAACCCGAGAAAGTGAGATAATAACACCAAAGTGAGACATTTGAACCACAAATCATCTCATTTCTTCCCCCTAATTGAAGAAATCCAAGAAGAGATAGGGTTTTCATAAACGACATCAAGGAAACAATGAACACCTACACTATCTTCCCCCCGATGTTTTCAATGAATCAGAATCATACATCACGTATGTTGATGATGAATTGGAGACAGCGAAACCATGTATAAGGAGACAGCGAAACCATGTATGTCCAATTAATCGAACAAGTGTGAAGTACCATAAATATTTCGAGAGAAAACAACTGCTGATAAACTTCTCTTTCATTATGTTGATCATCAGATGTGTCATTGTTGTTAGAAATAGTTTGATCTTCGGTTATCGGAGATTCATTGGAGGTGCATCTACAGTAATGGATGTTGTTGTAGATTCGTATATCATAAATTAGAGTATTATCAGGTTGTGCAGCGGAAACATTCGATACATCTGAAGCATGACTTTTTGACAGAATCTTTAACCAGAGGAGCAAGCATTGTTTCTAATTCTTGAAGATTAAGTACAATGGTGGAGCAGCTGATGGATCATTAAATTTTAGATGGTGAGAAACGGGTCCTAATCTGTGTTACTTAGAAGCCATCGTTGTTGTACCTGTATAGAAAGTAGGAGGGGGCAAGATAGAAAAAACATGGATCCCCAAGTGTAACTGGGTTCCAGATGTTAGAACATAAGATGTAGTGTCAATTATCTTCTTGACACTTGAACACGCTATTTTGATGATTTCCTTTCTTGCCTCAGGGATGGATGTTGTGGGTATCACACTTGTTTTGATGCAACTACTTAGTATCTTGCCTGTAGGAATCCACCTAAGACCAACAGTTTTGAAAACTCTAGCCGTTGGTATCCATCTAAGGTTAGATCTAGGGGATGTTGAAACTTCTTTTGGGAAGAGTCTGCGTCCTATATTGATCCACCTATTAGGTTTCTGAAATTTTACTTTTAGATCAACGAGTTTATTTCTAACTGTTGTTGAGTACACTTTAGGTTTTGGTTTGCAACTACAAGAAGTGTTCAGTAATACACTAGAAGGTGATACACCAGGTCGTGAACCTAAGATTCCATCCTTTTGGAGTAGTGCCCTTTTCCTAGCCTTTTCTAGATCATAGTTCTTGTGCAAGTCATTTGTATCATATGAATATTGAATTTTGATGCTTGGTTTAGACATTGTATTCGAACTAATCCTAGATTGGCCAGTCAGCCCACTTGATGAGTTTTGACAGAAACAGGTATAACAGAAATAGAAGCATTTTTCTTAGGCCAGGAATGTGGAGTGACTAGTTTTGACAAATGATTATTCTCAACAACTTGGGAGGCAAACCGTGGTTTTGAAGATTTTGAACGTTCAGATTTAAATGCAGTTGGTTGTCTAACTACTGATTGGTTTCTAAAAGGTTGTAGAGACGATTTCCCCAAGATTGTTGGTTTTGCAAAATTAGTATCCACACTCTAGTCAGTTCAGTTTGTTTTGTAAAGCAACACGTGCAAGCCCCTTTGCTTGAATTTGAGCCTTTAAATGCTCATTTTCTTTTACTAATGTATCCACACGATTACTTTGTTCATTCAAAGATTTACTATTTGGCTCTGAGTTTAAAATTTTTGTTTGGCATTTTAAGTTCAAGTGAGATGCAATGAGCCTCAAGTTTTGAAAAATCTTTTTGAAACTGAGCAATGGTCTTTTGAGAAGAATGTTTTCAGATTCTCAGATTCGAGAGTTTGATTTGACGTTTCAGTTAAATTTTTTGCAATTAAGGGCTCAGACATAAGATAGTTTTCTGGACATTGTGCGACACACTGGTCAACCTCTCCTTCATTTCTGAAATTAGGTTGCTCAGTTTGTTGTTTCGCATTTGCAGGCAGAATATGATCAACAGTAGATTTTACCTCAACCATCTGTTCTGTGTCAGTGTCATAGGTGGGTAAGATATCTTCCTCAACCATTTGTTCTTTGTCAAAGTTGGGATCTGTCATAGATGGGTATGATATCTTCCCCGATCGCTGATGTCATCCTGCTTTTCCAATGCTATAACCTCATTGTCCGCATTACCGACAGTTGAAGTAATCACAACATTCCCAACAACCCTTTGAGAATTCCTTCCTTGTACATCAACTCTTTCACCATGCCGACTGCTGATCTCGGGAATTGATGAAGTCTGACCCTTGGAATTGTTAAGTATTGAGTTCATCATCTCAGTCAGAACTATCCATCCTTCGTTCAATACCACAAATGCATCTGCATCTTCAGAATCATCAGTAGCAACGTTTGGTGATGAAGGTTTTAAGCAGTAGATGGAAGGTGACGGGATTTGTGAAATCTGCATACTGAAAGGCCGATATAGTGATTTTCAAAATTTCCCTCCAAAATTAATTTTGAAAAATTTTCACTCCCAAAATTTGAAATTCACTATAAAATCCAATTTTAAGGTTGTAAGAAAATTTTGAGTTTAGACAATTTTGAAGCCAAATTTGACCCGAAAATTTTGAATTTGGGCCCAAAAATTTGAATTTTTTGACCAAAATTTTCGCAGTTAAACCAAAATTTGAATCTCGCGTAACAATCGAACATTTAGACTCCCCTAAGAATTAAATTTTACTCAAATTTTCCCGCCAAAAAACTTTTTTTTTTTTTTGAATACTTGTGTTGTTGATGGATCTTTGTAGTCGAATGAAACTTTGTTTGTTGAAGAAGTCCTTAAACGTAGAAAACCAGCTTAGGCGTAGAATGAACCTTACGCGTAAATCCCTTCTTACGTGTAGACAGAAGCTTACGCGTAGACTTGAGATAAAACTTAGCTTAGGCGTAAACCAAAGGCTTAATAGTAAGAACCTTATGCGTAAGATTTCCTTAGGCGTAAGACAAGCTTATGCGTAGAAAATGCTTAGGCGTAAAGTGGTTACTCGTAAGCTTTTATGCTTAGGCGTAAAACTAGGGTTTTACCCAAAAATTCCTTTACACTTATACCCGTGTAAAAGATATCCAAAGTCGAAGTGTTTTCAGGCTTATCCAAGCAAGAAAACACTGAGTAAACCAACAGCTCTGAAGATCAAGTGATGAATTGCTTATGCGTAGACTGCTGCTTACGCGTAGACTTGAGCTTACGAGTAAAACTAGGGTTTTGTTACGAGTAGAAAGTACCAACTATCACCAAAACTGATTTTTTTTATGCCCAAAAGTGTTGAGAAACCTGATTTTATTGATGAAATAGCTTCAATATCACCAAAATAACAAGAAAGTTTGAATCTTGATGATCCAAACCCAATAACACCCTTACGCGTATAAAAGTACACACGAACACAATCAAGCTTAAAAACAAATCTACACACGTAAAGTTTGAAAGTTTATGCAAAAAACTTAAACTTTAACACCCAATAAACCTTAAACCACAAGAATCTTGAGTTTTTAAGTGTAAAAATTAAAGTTTTAAATGTATGAAAGGTTTAGAACATAAAACCTACGCGTATAGCGAAAAAAATCCAAAACAAATATGTTTCACCCAACTAGATGGCGAATGATACCATTGTTAGGTCACAATATTATAACACAAGCATCAATATGCTAGAAAGATAGATAAGGAGATCGGTTGCACTCTTAAACACACACACGATATAGAATATTGAAAGGATATGCGTAGGAAATGTATTCAAGTGAACAACCAACCTTCAAATGAAGGTTTACAATAGCTTATATAGGGGAAGGGGACTAGGGCAACACTTCTAGTCCCTTCCTTTCTTATGGGCTTGGGCCAAGGCTTATGGGCTTTCTACATAAGCCTTGCCATTAATACTAACATAAAAGCCTAATTAAGCAACCAATTACATATTGATTACAAACACTTAAAATATAGTTTAGGAGTGATTCCAACAGATTTCGTTAAAAAACTTTCACACGACGTATGGACATATAGGGTGTTAGGAATTAGAAATTCCATGTATTAAAGAGTCGGTCACCTCAAGTATATGTAATCGTTAGAAAGCTCGTAGTCGTAGTTATTTTAAGTTAAGTAGTATTTAGTTAAGTAACACTGTGGAGGACGGACGGGTCTTTACCCACTGTATGCCTGATCCACAGCCCGATGTGTGGCGTTTTATGTAAGACTATAAATACTCTCTACCTCCCAAGGTAGAGAGTTGGAGCTCATAATAATATCTTTCACTTTCTCTCACTAAGTTCCCTAAACCTCTAACTTTCTCTCTCTAGAATTCCATCTATATGCTACCTTGTGTTAATGTTATGATGTGTATGTGAAAAGTTATATCTTACAATTGGTATCAAGAGCCATGGTTAGATCATATCGTGCACATCTTTGGATTTATAGTGATTTTTAGGTGGTTTTTGAGTTTGAAAAATTTAGTGGTTTGTGCATCATTTGGTTGATTTCTTGTGTTAAAGTTTGAATTTTGTTGGTACTTTTATGTTTAGAATCATCAAAAGTGTTTAGGTTTTCATTTGGTAAGCTTGAATCTTTGTTGGTTTTTTTGGGATTGAAAAGTGAGGTTTATATGGTTTTTTCAAGCTAGCGACTTAGTTCACGGAATATTTTCTTGGTAGCGACTTGCTTCACATTTTTGTAGCGACTACAGTGTTGGAGCTAACGAGTTAGATCTAGCGAGTTAAAGTACAAGTAGTGGATTCTCCACTACGGGTAGCGACTTGTGGTAGCGACTTGGTCAGTAGCGAGTTGCTCTTTAGCGACTTGTGTCTCTAGCGACTTGTGTAGCGAATTGCTGCCAAAAATTTGGTTAGCGACTTGGTCTGTAGCGAGTTACTACTTAGCGACTTGCTTTTCTGTCTAGCGACTTGGGACTCTAGCGACTTAGGGGTGTAGCGAATTAAGGTTAGCGACTTAGTGCATTAATTTCTAGCGACTTAGTGCATTATCTTCTAGCGATTTAGTATTTTATCTTCTAGAGTCTTGAGTGATTGTTTACGGTTTTCTCTTGATTCAGTAAAATCCCGTGAAAGAATCTATTTCCCGGTTTAATCATAGAGTTATAAAATCCCATATAATCTGTTAACATGTCTACCAACGTTCCACTGTCATCTCCACGTTGCTGAGGATGTTCAAGCAACTGGCTCAGATACTCGTCCACCCATGCTTGACAGAACTGACTACGACTCTTGGGCTCAACGAATTAGACTGTATTGCCTTGGAAAGGAAATGGTGTCAACATTCTCAAATCCATTGATGAAGGACCATATCGAGTTGAGACGACTAGAGACATACTTGATACTAATGCAGATGGTACTCCTGTTTACGGAATGGACAGACCTAAGATGTATGATGAGCTTGATGATAAGGATAAAAAGAGATTTGATGCAGATATCAGGGCTTCAAACATTGTTCTTCAAGGTCTTCCTAAAGACATCTACAAGCTGATCAATCATAACACAGATGCTAAGGCAGTTTGGGACAATGTTAAGATGCTTCTCTCAGGTTCTGAATTAACTATGGAAGACAGAGAATCCCAACTCTATGACGAATTTGAGCATTTCAAGATGAAACCAGATGAGAGTGTCTATGAGTACTATGTGAGATTTCATAAGTTAGTTAATGACATGAGGAACATCAGAATGACTATGCCTAACATTCAGTTGAACTCAAAATTTGTGAACAACATGAATCCCGAATGGCACAAGTTTGTTACCGCCGTGAAGCTCACTAAAGGATTGAAGAATACAAACTATGAGCAACTCTATGCCTTCCTCCTTCAGAATGAGAGACATGCTATGTTTGAAAAATTAATTCTCAATCAGTTCAAAACCAACCAGGGAGAGACAAGCTCGTCTAATGACTCTACAACTTTCTACTCAAACATCGGAATCACAACCAAAGCATCACAAGTCATACCCTTGGGTAATGGTAATCACAAACTCATTCCTGATCCTATGTACAAACAAGCTGATGCTGATGCTCACGTGGGTAGCTTCATTAATCAACTAGCTCTTCTCATCAGTCAAAACATGAATACTCTCCACAAACCAACAACAACCTCAGAACTACATCAAACCCACACAATCAAGCCACTATTAAAGATGGAAGGATCGTGGTGCAACCAGTTCAGGAAAGACAGTATGATCAGGGACGAGGTGGAGCTGGGAGAGGTTATGTTGGAAACCAGAATCGAGGAAGGAATGGTAACCAAGGTCAAGCTAAGCTCATCAAATGTTATAACTATGGTGGAGAGGGACACATTGCAAGGAACTGTACATCTCCAAAGCGCCCACAGAATGCGGATTACTTCAGAGATAAGATCTTCTGGCTCAAGCTCAGGACAATGGTGATACTTTGAATGAGAGGAAAATTGATGTTTCTGCTGAGGGCAATGCCAAGACCTATGATGCAGATGTGGATGAGCAGCCTATCAGGAGATAGGTCACAATCATCAGAATGCCTTTCAAGTCGCTGATTGTGATGCATACGACTCTGATGTGGATGATGGACTTACGGCACACACAATTTTTATGGCTAGCATTTCTCCAATGGTTTCTCCCAGGGTCTCTTCTTCATCACTAGCTGGGCCATCCCATGACAAGCTCATCTCAGAGGTATTAAAACTATACGATGATGCTGATGTGCACCAAATGCATGACAAAGTACAATCAACTGAAACTATTGAATCAAATATTGAAAATATGGGTAATATCGATATTGTCCCATATGATCAATATGTGAAACAAAGTGAAAGTGAAGTTGTACCAAGTGATGCATCTTCTGCAGTCAACACTGACTATGTTTTTGATGAATACACTGCATGTGCCCCTGATGAGTCCATTATTTCTGAACTAAATGCCTATAAAGAACGTGTTGCTATTTATGAACAACGTGCTAAGTTTGAGTTGACCACTCGTGAGCAGGAAATGGATAACCAAGTAAGTACAGTAATTAGAAAAAGTAAGTTTAGAGAAGAAGTATTGAAACAAGAATTAAATTCCTTGCAAGAAAAACTTTCTAAAACATCTAAACAAAACCAAGAACTTCAAGAAAATGTGAAAATGCTTAAGCAAGAATTTAATGCAAAGGAATCAAAACTCTTGAGAGATTTTTCTGATCTGAAAACTTTGAAAAACAAACTTGAGAACAAGTTGTACATACAAGGAAACACCATTCAGACTGCTCACATGGTCACTAAACATCGAGTCTTAAGCGATAAGCATAGCATTCCCCTTGTTGAGGAACCGAATCCAGAGGTAATTAAAAAGGCTAGAAATGCTCATAAGGTGCTTTATGATGGTAATGAAATTCTTACGCCTAGGCAGAAACCTAGTTGCGTTGAGTGCACTGAGGAAGATAAGAAATCAGATGAAGTCACTAGGGAAAGGATGAACAAAAACTAGATGACCCGAAATGCAAAGAGAAAAAGATTATTATCACTCCCCATGACTACAAGAAGGAAAACTGGATTTCCTTGAACATGTTTAAGCCTCAAACATTGCTGACTCCCGAACAAATTTTCTGGAAAAGGGATTTAGAAAAGCTGAAAGCTGAAAATATTGTTGAAACAAACCCCCCTTTATGGAAAATGCCTAGAGCGACTGAGTATCCTCCTAATACACCAATGCATCTAGTTCCTAGAAAAATTGCCACTAAAAGCAAGACCTTGATTAGTCAATATGTTATATTTCAACTGTTTGTTGATTTTGAGAAAACTTGCAAGAAAAGGATCACACCCACTGGTATAACAGAAGAAGAAAGGGGTTTTGAGCAAATGAAAGAATGTTATTTAACTGAGGTCATGCCTTTCTTCAAACTTCTGAAAGATCATTTTGAGAGTCTTAAAAAGGGAACTGAAACTGATATCAAGGGAATGGAAAAGGAATTTGATGCAATGGTAGCTGAAGTTAGTGATTACGAACGTGCACTAAAATATAATGAGATTGAGAGGAAGAACTTGCATACATTAAATGAGACTCTTATTACTGAATGTGTTGCTCAAGATATTTTTTTCACTGCTTCAAATTGCTCTATTAATGCTTCCAAATTTCATGAACTATCTGTTGCCCTGAAAGTCTCCCATGATCGTGTCATTGAGCTTGAAAAAACTAATTCTAAACTAAACGAGAAAATTGAACTGGATGATCACGACACTTTGGTTAAACATTTTTCTAAACTAGAAGTTGAGTATTTTAATTTACAACTAAAATATCAACATCTCAAAGAAAATGTCAAAACTTCAAATATCAAGACATCTTCAGATGCTCCAGAGTTTGATGCAGTTTTTCAAATTAACAAACGTGATGAACAGATTCAAGCTCAGTGCAACACGATCAGAAAGTTGAAAGCCCAGATCTCTCAATTAAAAGGTCAAACGAACAATATGACAGGCTCCCATATGCCTCCTCCTTTAGATTCTCAGAATTCTCAAACTTTTCATCTTCAAAACTTAGTTGATGCCTTACAAAAGGAAAACGAGAGTTTTCTAGAAGAAAATGAAAAAGTTAAACGACATTTTAAAGAGTTATATGATTCAATAAAAGTCACCCGTGACCAAAACAACGAAAAAATAACGTCTCTACAAAAGGAAATTGAGAATCTGAGAAGTCAGGGAAATGGAAACGCCACTTGTTTTTCAATAAGAATGTAGTCTCAAAGTCACCCTTAGACTGCAAATACACTGTGACAGTTAAATATATTCCTCCTCATCTTAGGAATAATGAACATGCTTTTCATGAATACTGTGCTCACCTTAAGGATAGTCTAGAATGTCTCCGTGAGATTGTCGAAGAGGATTTCATTAACAAACCTCTTGATAATGAAATTAGGTTTGCTTGCCTCCAGGCCAAACGATCTCAAGAGTTGCTAGAATGTGTAATTGCCACATGTCCAAAATCCTTAACCTTAGGTGCAAAAGGCAAAGCTGTGATGCCCTGTTCTATGCCTAGTGCCAAGCAGGAAATCCGTTCTATGCCCAGTCTTAAAAAAGGAAACACTAATGTGCCTTCAAGTAGTTCAGATTCCAGATATGTTAGTGCTAAGAAAGTGAACTTTAACACTAATGTGCCTTCTAGTACTTCAGATCCTTGCACATCAAGTTCAGGAATGCAAAAATTAGATCAACCAACTAATGTTCCCATTCCCTCTACAGGAGTAATCAGTGACTTTAAAGCGAGCAGGTCAAAGTCTCAAGACAATACAAGGAATGATAGGACCTCTCAAGCTAAGAATGTGCACTGGAAGAAAGTAGAAGAACAATCTAGGAACTTTAAGCTAGAATTGAATAAAACGAATCGTGTTGATTCTAGTAATTGCCATAGGCGTACTGTAATTAATTCGAATTCAGATACTATTTGCAAACCTTGTACTGATGTCTGCTTGAATTCTGTTTCTAATCATGAATGTGGTGTTACTGTTCTGCCTAATGATGTTAATTGTCCAGTTAATATTGTTAATGCTAAAATTCATGCTAAGAAGGCTAAAAGACAAGAACGAAAGAAAGTTAGAAAACAATGGAAACCCACAGGAAGAACATTCAGCAAAATAGGCTTTTATTGGACACCTGTTGGCCTTAAGACTAATCAGACAATGCCCACTAGAAAATGGATGCCTACTGGTAGAACTATCCCCTTAAGAAGTGATCACACTGTGAACAGGGCTAATGTTGACACTAGTACTGCATCTATTCACAACGATTCCATTGCCTCACTTTCTGATATGAATGCTTCTATTTCTGATATGGGTGGTCCAAACATTGTTACTAACCAAATGGAACCCATTCTTGCATGGGGATCCCAATTATCCAGTTATCCATTTTTGTCTGTGTTCAACTGCAGATCGTTCAAATCGTTCTGTGGTACCTGGACTCAGGCTGTTCCAAGCACATGACTGGAGACCGGTCGCGGCTCATGAACTTCGTGAGCAAGTTCATCGGGACTGTTAGATTTGGTAATGATCATTTCGGTGCTATTAAGGGTTATGGAGATTATGTTGTTGGTGATAGTGTCATCTCGAGAGTCTACTATGTTGAAGGGTTGGGTCATAATCTGTTCTCTGTTGGTCAATTCTGTGACTCTGATCTAGAAGTTGCCTTAAGAAAACATACCTGCTTTGTTAGAGATCTTAATGGTAAGGAACTGTTAAAAGGAACTCGTGGGTCAAACCTTTACACCATCTCTATCGATGACATGATGAGGGCTTCTCCAATCTGCTTGTTATCAAAGGCTTCAAAAACAAAGTCATGGTTATGGCACCGTCGTCTCAATCACTTGAACTCCGGCACCATCAACGATCTTTCCAGAAAGGACTTAGTTGTAGGTTTACCTAGACTAAAGTATGAAAAGGATCATCTTTGTTCAGCATGTCAATTGGGAAAAAGCAAGAAATATGCCCATAAACCCAAACCTACCAACTCTGTCACAGAAGTTCTTCATATGATTCATATGGATTTATGTGGACCAATGAGGGTACAGAATATCTTTGGGAAGAAATATGTGTTAGTTGTGGTTGATGATTACTCTAGATTCACCTGGGTCAAGTTCTTAAGGACAAAGGATGAAACTCCTGATATCATCATCAAACTTATCAAACAGCTGCAGTTTCGACTTAACAAAACCGTCAGAATTGTCAGAACAGACAATGGAACTGAGTTTGTCAACAAACAACTTAATGAATTCTATGAAAGCGTTGGAATCAGTCATCAAAGAAGTGTTTCACGAACTCCTCAACAGAACGGTGTAGTTGAAAGACGAAATCGGACTCTGGTTGAAGCCGCTAGAACAATGTTGATTTACTCAAAGGTTCCAATGTTTCTCTGGGCTGAAGCAATCGCCACTGCATGCTATACACAAAATCGTTCCCTAATCCACACTGTACATGAAAAAACTCCATATGAACTTGTCCACAACAGAAAACCTAATCTCTCTTTCCTTCGTGTGTTTGGTGCATTGTGCTATCCAACTAATGAGGGTCAAGACTTAGGGAAACTTAGGGCTAAAGCTGACATTGGAGTATTTGTAGGATACGCACCAAACAAAAAGGGATACCGAATCTACAACAAAAGAACCCGAAATATCATGGAAACCATTCACGTTACGTTTGATGAGCTGACCGGTCAAATGGCTCCTGGACACTCCAGCTCAGGACCCGCACTTCAAGACAGTCCCATTGGTTCATCTCTTGTTCCAAACTCTACTCAAGAAACTCCATATGTACCTCCATCTGAAGATGATGTAAAGAAATTGTTTGATCCTATGTTTGATGAACTGTATGATTCAAATACTAATGAGGTGATGATTCCTGCAACAGAGGATGCTCATATTCCTGTGAATGAAGTCAATCCTTCAGTCTCAATATCTTTGAGTCAAGAAGCACCTGCTGCTGATCCTTCAGTCTCATCAACAAATCATCATTCTTCAAATGTACATCATGGAAATGTTTCTGGCATCAATGATGAAGTTAATCCCTTTGCTACTCCTGAGGATGCTCCATTTGAAAACATATTTGCTACTCCTGAATCATCATCAGAACCATCTTCTTCAGGTGACATCGACTCTGCTACCTCAGTTCCTCAACAACTGCCACATGAACACCTTAGAAAATGGACTCACGATCATCCATTAGACAACATCATTGGAAATCCCTCTCGTCCTGTATCAACCCAGAAACAACTTGCAACCGATGCCTTATGGTGTTTCTTCAACTCCGTACTTTCTAAGATCGAACCAAAAGATGTTAAAACCGCCATGAATGAAGACAGCTGGTTCAATGCCATGCAAGATGAAATTCATGAGTTTGATCGACTTGATGTATGGGAGTTAGTACCTGCTCCAGACTGTGCTATGATTATAGCTCTCAAATGGATCTTCAAAGTAAAACTTGATGAGATGGTGATGTGTTGAATAACAAGGCTCGTTTAGTTGCTAAAGGATATCGTCAAGAGGAGGGTATAGACTTTGAAGAATCTTTTGCTCCTGTTGCTCGAATCGAGGCAATCAATCTTTGGCTAACGCTGCTAGTAAGAACATGGTAGTTTATCAGATGGATGTGAAGACGGCATTTCTGAACGGAGATCTTAAAGAAGTCGTCTACGTCAGCCAACCTGAAGGATTTGTGAATCAAGAGCATCCTACTCACGTTTATCGTCTGAAGAAGGCTCTTTACGGTTTAAAGCAAGCTCCAGGGCATGGTATGATACACTGTCAAAGTTTCTTCTATCAACCGGATTCAGTAAAGGAGCAGTTGATCCTACATTGTTCACCAGGAAGTCAGGCAAACATTTAACTCATGTTCAAATTTATGTTGATGATATTATTTTTGCCTCGACTGACCCAATGGAATGTGATCGTTTTCTAATGAAATGAGTTCAAAGTTTCAAATGTCAATGATGGGACAAATGTCATTTTTCTTGGGATTACAAATTTCACAAAGTCCCGAGGCATTTTCATAAATCAATCTAAATATGCAACAGAGATTTTAAAGAAATTTGGATTTGATTCAAGTGACCTGTTGACCCCCCATGATTGATCGAACCAAACTAGATGAGGACCACTTAGGGATCATGATTGACCAAACGAAATATCGTAGTATGATTGGATCCCTGATGTACCTCACAGCTAGTAGACCAGACATCTTGTTCGCTGTTTGCATGTGTGCTAGATACCAGGCTAAGCCTACTAAAAAGCACCTTGAAGCAGTTAAACGGGTCTTTCGGTATCTCCAAGGAACCATCAATATGGGACTATGGTACCCGAAGGACACCAGTATGTCACTAACGGCCTATGCAGATGCTGATCATGCAGGTTGTCAAGATACACGTCGAAGTACATCTGGAGGTGCTCAGTTTTTGGGTGATAAGCTTGTGAGCTGGTCTTCAAAGAAGCAAATGAGTACTTCTATTTCCTCTACAGAGGCTGAATACATAGCCATGTCATCCTGTTGTGCTCAAATCTTATGGATGAGATCTCAATTATCTGACTATGGCTTTGTATTTAACAAAATCCCTCTGTACTGTGATAATAAAAGTGCTATTGCTCTCTCATGCAACAACGTTCAACACTCAAGAGCAAAGCATATCGACATTCGACATCATTTCATCAGGGAACAAGTGGAAAAAGGTGTGGTGGAACTATATTTTGTGAGGTCTGAATATCGTTAGCAGCATCTTCACCAAAGCTCTTCCATGAGAACGTTTTGAGTTTATTCTTCCACGTCTTGGCTTGAAAAGCCTTCACCCAGATACTCTCAAACGTCTTCAGGAGGAAGACGAGGAGTAAAGGTCTATCTTCGTCTATCTCTTGTATATATCTATTCGAAAAATCAAAATACAAAATTATAAAACCTTCAAAATCCATAAAAATCTGAAAAATTCGAAAAATCTTCAAAAATATTGTCTTTTTGTCATGCGTTTTCTCGGTTCGATAATATCTACGTTCTTTGTGCTGTCATTCAAAGAATGACACGGGACTTTAGATGTTGGTCGAATTCCAAAAAAAAAAAAAAAAAAAAAAAAAAAAAAAAATCAAAAATTATTTTTGGGAGAAAGAGAAACTATGGTTTATTGTCATTTTCAGGCAATAACCCGGTTTTAAAAAGAAAGAACAGAGCCATGTTTTACCATGTTTTCAAATTCCATGCTCTGATTCTATAACATTCATCTGCTGAAAACTAAATGCTTTGAAAAATAACTCGGTCTCTATTTTTGATAATCATCAGGACTTATCTGTCAAATTCTCTATCGCTCAATCAACAACCTATGTCATTGATTGAGGGGAGAATGATTTCAATTAAATTAAAAAGTTATTTGGCATTAAATTGTTTTCAAAAGATGTACATGCATGTTTAACCAATGGAGTTTAAAATCTCAACATCAGATCCTTATCAGTTAAAACGCTTTCATAATCAAGTCACAATTCTCCTTAAAAGCTTTCAAAATCAATTTAAATCTACAGAGATCACAAATCTCAAATGTTTTAATAATTGTGATCGGGGGAGAAGTTGTGATTTAAATAGGATTTAAACTAATAATTCAATAAATGGTTTCTTAAGTGATTAGCATGTTTGCCTCCCCGTAAGTGACAAACGATTTCAAATTTTCCATGCACACATTGAGGGGGAGCATCTATATTAAACCACAATGATTTGAAACGTGATCACTTATCTCATTGTGCAGGTTCCCTCTAGTATGTGCAAAACTCTTTTCAAATCTCGAGGCACATATTGAGGGGGCGCAAAATCATGAAAACCTCATCCTTCCCCAAAATGCTTTATCTACTTGATTCGATTAGGGAAGTGATGTTGATATCTTTTAGAAAATGGTAATCAAAGAAGTTATTCTTTCTCTTGCTCTGCCTCCTGTGCAAAACATTTTTTTCAAATACTTGATGCACATGTTGAGGGGGAGTTCTCGTTCTAAAAATATCAAAACAATTCAGGTACAAAATGCTTTGATAATATATCACAAGTATCTGAATTGACTTTCAAATGGTTTTCAATTGGATCCAATGGCAGATGAACAATACCAAATAGACCGACCAACCTTACTTTATGTACGGTGATATAAGGATGATAAGGTTAGGTATTGGTTCCCATGATCCGCCAGACCCGGAGGGATCTACCCAGGGACAATCCACTAGTTAGTGTAGAAGTCCTTAGGCATGATGATAAAAGGAGAAAAATGAGATATGGGAAGAGTGCGGACTAAGACTGAGCTAGTCCTGGAATAAACCCAACAAGGTTCTAGCTATGAAGTCTCGGTAAGCACTGAAGGGTTGAAGAATTAAAAAGAATTGAATGAGAAAAGGGTGAAAACAAATAGCCCTCCATTTATTCAACCTTAGGGCAGAAACCGGGTTCAATTCATATGCTACTGATGGTAACATCGGTATTGAAGACAAGACGTCATGGACCCAGTGTCGCACTGCACTACAACTTCCCAAACCACTCAAGTTCCTCTTAAAAGGACTTGTTTCATTCTCACGGGGAACCGACATTATCTATCGACTTTCTCTTAGAGATTATTGATATTGAAGGAGGAGACCCTCTCCCTAGTCTCCGATATAGGATCCAAATATGCACAAATTGAGTCTAGAGCCACGAGATCATCAATAAATCTCATTAGGACACTTTCAATGAAGACTCTCTGTTTTACACAATGTGGAAAGAGAGATTATATCTTGAGTCCTACGCATTATCCTTGTGGTATTGCCAAAACATCTGAGTGATATGCAAACATACTCACAATGAAGATGGAAAGCCTTCTGGAGCCAGACATCTAACAAGCTCCTGTAGGTGGCATGAGAGATCTATTATACAGATCAACCATGTGACAACTGAACAGAAACAATGGGGCGATTCATTCTTTTGAATCAATCCGGGTTCAGGTTATGGATTGACGGATACCTTTGAAAAACCGGTCTTTGTGCTTTAAAAACTCTTTTCATTAGCACGTCGACCGTGTACTAATTTTTCAAATCAAAAGGTGTTTTTATGATTGATAATTGATTTTCATTAAAACCTTCGTTATATTGCAAAAAACAATTTCTATTGAGCAATACACGATTGTTTTTCAAATCTCTTTTAATCAATCAGTGGACGTAATTCGCTGTTCACTCACTCTGTGTTGTCTTCTTTGAGACGTTCCGGTTTGAGAACAGCTAGAGCAGCTGCGAAACCTGTCAAGGAAATTCTTCGGAATTATACCTGATCACAGGCAGTACTTGTACTGATCAACGGGGAACCGTGGCCGTGTACCTCAATTCATCGAAAGTGATCAAAGACACTCTCGTGCGCTTTATTGCTAACTGTCTTATGCAGTACACCCGACATTTGCAGCTGATCAGAATGAAGCGGTCAATCTATAGCCGCATGCTCACTTAACACATTCATCTCAAAAGAAATCATGATTAGTGCATCATTGACTCTGATATTTTCACTCCATGCTTTGCCTACGCTGCTGCCAATATCATGATTCTACAAATGCTTCCGCTACTCTGATGAGAAGATATCATGATCCAGAATGTGAGCATGTCGGTCCTAAAGTCACAACATCTCATAATACCAACACCACAAAGGATGTCACAGAGATTTTTTTTGATGGCTGATAATCTCAAATGATGGCTCAAAATTATTATCACGTGGATCAGTAAAAGACCTCCACTTGAAGTAACCAAACATGCAATGTGAAGAATCAATGACTACGAGCTTAGGAACAAAGGACTACATCAAGAATGCAAGAACAATTGTTAATGTCATATCTGTTTGTATTCAATGTAATTTTGGTGCATGATTGAGGTGACCTCCCTTAGGGGGAGATTGTTAGGAATTAGAAATTCCAGGTATTAAAGAGTCGATCACCTCAAGTATATGTAATCGTTAGAAAGCTCGTAGTCGTAGTTATTTTAAGTTAAGTAGTATTTAGTTAAGTAACACCGTGGAGGACGGACGGGTCTTTACCCACTGTATGCCTGATCCACAGCCCTATGTGTGGCGTTTTATGTAAGACTATAAATACTCTCTACCTCCCAAGGTAGAGAGTTGGAGCTCATAATAATATCTTTCACTTTCTCTCACTAAGTTCCCTAAACCTCTAACTTTCTCTCTCTAGAATTCCATCTATATGCTACCTTGTGTTAATGTTATGATGTGTATGTGAAAAGTTATATCTTACATAGGGTCATACGACGTATAGCCCATACGACATATGGACATACAGGTCTATACGAGTAGTGTCAAACTCTAGCTTGACTTGCCTGCTAAAATGCGAGTTCAAAACACGACTCGATCTCTATCGAACTTTATATTTCTATCTCGATCTTGGGTTGTCATCTAAAACTCGGGCTTGAAACTCGACCAATTCTAGTTAGAATTCGATGAATAATCGGCATATCAAGTTCAAATCGACTCACTTTTGATGAAACTTGAGTAGTTACATGTTTATAAAAGAGTAAAAGTGTACTTTAATAAAAATTTGATAAGGTTCACGAGACTCACAAGTAGTGTATTTTGAATCTCCAAGTCGACTCAAAAGTATATTCGATTAGGTCGAGCTCAACTTTCTTAAAATTGAGTCAATTTTGAGTAATTTATTGGTCCATCTCGAATTTCTCGCGTGATTTTTTTTTTTTTTTTTTTTTTTTTTTTTATGGAAAAGCGATGGTTGATGGCTAAAGGAAATCATAGCAAATAGTGTGGATAGTGATGACTGATGGGTAACTGGTAAAGATCATTAGTACTATCATAACAAAGAAGAAGCTTGTGAGTCTGGTAATATCTTATACAAAAATTAAATTCGTAAAATTCAACGAAAACTTTATTACCTTTGGTAAATTTATGAACACAAATTAAGTTTTTGATGATGTTAGGTGCAACCAATATACTATGAAGGTAAAGATGTTTATGAGGTGTATACAAACACTATGTCACATGCCAGTTACGGGTATAGATTTCCCATTGTCGACAATTATAGTGGGATAAATGCTTTTATTACAAATAGTAGTGAGCGTACATGTGTTGTCTCCTAGATGTGATGAGGCACTCGTGTCCATATTCCAACTAGCCCCCTACATAATTTGTGTCATCGTGTGAAAAGCTTGCGGGAGGAAGGTAGCTTGTGAACTTTGAGGAACAACGCCATGAGCTTGAATATCAAACTGTGGAGCCGAATACATAGGTTGTTGTGTAGCTAATAGAATATATAGAGAAGAGCCAATTTGTTGGGCTGAATAAACAGGTTGTTGGACCAAGCTTGCAAATTAGGCCAGTGGGCCAGTGATTTTGACCTGCTTGAAGATTGATAGCGTAATTTGCAAAACCACAAAGTTTTACAATCCTCCTATGCACTGTACATAATCGTTGTAGAGTAGTATAGGTAGGACATGGGGGATCGGTCGTTCTCTAAGGGAATAGTGTTGTGAAGGCCGAAGTATATGTCGAAATAGGTCTAAAGGTGAGGGATGAGTGTATTTTTATATTTTTTAGAAAGCAATTTAAAATCTCGGGTTTGAATAGTAGGTGATTTAACTACTAACTAGTTAAAACATAACTAAATAAACTAAAATTAAACTACGTGCAAGAAAGGTAAATTAGCGGTAACTCTTATGATAGGAAAATGTGTTTACTTAGTTTCTTTACTCCCTAGTTATCTCTAATTGATTACTCGAATTGTCACGTCATTGTTTTAATTGGAGCGTTGTATTCCTTATTATTAGTCGTAGGGAGGTGCCAAATTCCTTAACTCTATGAACGTTAAGTCTCCCTAAGAAAGCTTAAAGTCTATTAAGTCTCCTAGGATCTACAAGCCGCAATTTACACAATAAATACAATGAGAAAAACCACTAGTGCTCTCTAGGATTGCGTTAATAAGATGAACAAGCTAGTTACATATAAGAATTAAGCTAGTTTTCTTTCCCTAATGCAAGGCAACTAATTAAACAAGAGGCGACAATCAATAATTAATACCTAGGTTTTATTATATCTAAGCAAACACTAATAAATCTAGCCTAGCATGTTAAAGTGAAAAAAAGAAAAGCGTATAATCAAACAACACATAGACATATTGAATGATTAAAGAGGGATTATTTAACTTCAATAAAACATGAGCCAAAGTGGCTGAAAAAGCTTCACAAAATCTGTGAAATTTGTCTTGGGTTTTGCCTCTCCAAAGTGTTACACGAATAATAGAAAATGTGCGAAAATATATATAGTATTACAATTGTGACGGTGTCACTTTATGATTGTGACGTCTTCAGCTCGCTGCCATTAGGGTTTCGTCTTATGCAAGTTGTTGTTGTGACGTCGTCGCCTTGAGTCTTTAATGTCGTCATGATGTGTCTTGACGCCGTCGCTTATTAAAATATCTGAGCCGTCATGTATAAGTTTTACTCTGAATTATGGTCTTCAAATACAAGTGACGCCTTCAGGTGTTAAGGTCTTTAAAAGTTTTGAGTCGTCGCTTGTAAAATTTCCATCAAATCATCATATCCAAATGCAAGTGACGGCGTCGCGTGTAAAATGTGACGATGTCTGGAGCCCTTTTCCAGACAGATTTGCGACTTTGTTATTTTCTTCACTTTCATGTCCATTTTAGCCCAAAACATGTTGGTTTTCATCTTTTGCGTCCCAAGTACCTAAAATTTGAAAAGGAGCAGTTTAGGGTAATAATTGATCACAAATGTACGAGTTTGGAGCTTCAATGACACCCTAAAAGCGCATGTTTTAAATCCTTATAAAATATCCCTACACTTGGGATTTGCTTCTCCTCAAGCAAATGTGCTTTTATCCAATAAATTTACAAGCTATGGGCATTTAACATTGATCTAAAATTCTTTACAACAACCACAAGCTCTACAATAGTCAAAACACGCACGGAAATTATATACTAGCACCTCACATAAAGCGTTTGGATTCTCTCATATCTCGGGTATATAAGTTGTATAACATGTATGGAGATGGGAAAATAAAACACTCTCTACCTGTCACAGCACATAGATTACCATAGGCTTGAGAATAGATCAAACCTCCACTGCTTTGGCGTAAGCACCTAGGATAAGCTATCAAAAAGGGCATTAAAAGGGTTGTAACGTTAGGTGTAAAGGTATGGAAAACACAGTTTGGTTGGATATAGGGAATTTTAGTGGTAGCAAGTCAATCATCTAAGTTAATCACATGCAAAATGTGGCGTTGCTAAGCCAAGACTCGACTCACTAACTTCTAATTCTTTTTGTATTTATTTCTTGATTTAAACAAAAACAAAAGATAAATGATAAAGGTGGGATGGTAGTCCGTATGTTTTCTTTCTTTCTTTTTTATTTTTTCTCTTTTTTTTCATACACTTTTGCCCTACCATCCGCAAAATAATACATCATGACTAAGGGATTTATACTTGCATCCCTGCACTTGAACTTTTAAATATATAGAAATTAACTAATGACCCAAATTGCAATTATCAAAACAAATGGAGTACTTAAATATTTATGTAGATATGGGGGTTATATTTGACTACTTACCCATTACTTCATAATAAATATTACTAAACCCATGAGTACCAATCATCCCAAAACTATTACACATGATATGACTCGACTTAGCAATCATGTAATCAACTAGACAATTAACTAAGGTTTTCACAAATAACAATAATGCACTAAAAATGAGTGCATACAAGGAAGGCTAAGACGATTTGGGTGTACATTTGAGGGTAGATGCTAAACAATGTTCTTCATTAATATTCTGGAATCCACCGAAATATTACGAGAACCGCGAAAGGATAGGCCCATTGGTTACCACTTTGGATGATTGGTAGTGTCAAGTAATAAGGTGGATTAGGATTACGTAAAAAATACCTATGGTAGGCCAATTCATCCGTAGTGGGAAACTTATTAAAGTAATCTTCCTCATTCTTATCATCCTTAACGCAATTGGTTTTATTATTTGAAGTCCCGTTTTCATCTTTCTTGTCATTCCTATGTGGTGGTATCAAAGTGATGGTGTTGACAAACTGGAAATGTTTCGATGAGGAAGGATCCTTGAATTCACTACCCCTATTTGTCTTTGGTAGATTTACTTGTAGGGTTTATCAATTAATTGTTAAGAGCCTTCAACAAGTTGTCAATTTTATTTGTCATCTCATTTTGTTATTGCTTGAAATCGGCTTCAAATTTAACAAACGAGATTCTTGAGATGACATAAAATTTGATACCAATATTTCACGATTGTTTGAATTGTTGGAAATGGAAGGATTATTAAAGGGACGATTCGAGGACGAACGACTTGGTTGAAAATGATTGGGTGGATTTGAAAATTTGTTTTGAGACGAATTTTGATTTTGTTTCCAGCTAAAGTTTGGGTAATTTTTCCAAGAGAGGTTATATGAATAACCTAGATTGTTTGGCTCTAGTTTGAAAGTGAACCACTTATCTCCCGCTCCTTCGGTGCGCGAAGATGCATAGTCCTCAAAAGCTTGTTCCGGGAGTTCCATGCAATCATGAGTGTCATGAGGACCACTACATAAATCACATGAAGAAGCGATTTTGTTCACTTGACGTGAAGGTTTAGGAGCTTCGTAGGAACTCGTCAAGAATTTAACTTGATCTTCAAGTTCAATGATCCTACGATCGGGAATGCTTGAGACATTTAGAGGCAAGGATATTGCGTTGACGGTTTTGCACAATTCGCGAGGGTCATTCCCACTTTCGTTGTCATAGAGGGCGAGATCCTATATAATACCCTACGACTCTTCACATTCTTATCATGAAGCTTACCACTGGCCGCTTGGTCAATGGTTTGCCTTGTGGAGGGATTGACATGATCATAAAAAAATTTGAACCTGGAGCCAAAGATCAATGCCATGATGAGGGACCTTTTGAAGTAAGTCCTTAAAACGAGTCTACGCTTCATAAAGAGTTTCACCTTGACATTGTTGGAACATCAAAATGTCATTCCTTAACTTAATAGTTCTCACCGATGGGAAAAATTGAGCGAGAAAACGGGAAGTAAAATCATCCCAAGTTGAGATAGATTCTGCAGGTAGACACTCAAGCCAATTGCTAGCTTGATCACGTAGAGAGAATTGGAATAGATGAAATCACGTTGTCTCCCGAGTGCCAACATCAAGATCAATTGAGTTAGAAATTTTAAGGAAATCCTTGAGATGTTGGTTAGGATCTTCGGAACGAAGTCCATGGAATGCACATCCCTTTTGCACCAACCAGATGGTGTCAGATCGCAAGGGGGTTACATTGGCTCTTTGTGGGAGCTCAATGGTGTTTTGATAGCCTTGGTGGCTTAGTCTAGAGTACTCACATAGAGTATAGGATCGAGGTAGTATTGGTGGGTCTTCTGGTGGTAGGTTTAGGTGTGGCGGTGGGTCTTGGTTTGGTGGGTCTTGGTAAAAGGGTTCAAAGATATTATCATCCACCATGATGGCAAATGATATGAGTTACAAAAAAAAGGAACAAAGAAAAGATAGAATACGAGAATCTAATAAAATGAAAATAAAAATCTCACTTGATAGGAATCTAGTGAATAGACCTAAACAAAATAGAAATCGAAACCTAAACTATTCCACATCAGCGTTGCCAAAACTTGATTGCGCAATTTTGAAAAACCATAAAGTTTACAATCCTCCTAGGAAGTGTACCTAATCGTTGTAGTGTAGTATAGGCAGGACACGGAGGATTGATCGTCTCCAGGGAATAGTGTTGTAAAGGCCGAAGTGTGTGTCGAGATAGGTCTAAAGGTGAGGGATGAGTCTTTTTATACATTTATATTTTTTAGAAAGCAATTTAAAATCTCGAGGTTTGAATAGTGGGCATTTTAACTACTAACTAGTTAAAACAAAACTAAATAAACTAAAACTAAACTACGTACAAGAAAAGTAAATTGGTGGTAACTCTTATGATAGAAAAATGTGTTTACTTAGATTTCTTTACTCCCTAGTTATCTCTTAATGATTAGTCAAATTGCCATGTCCTTGCTTAAATTGGAGCGTTGTAAACCTTATTATTAGTCGTCGGGAGGTGCTAAATGCCCTAACTCTATGAACGTATAAGTCTCCCCTAAGAAGCTTAAAGTCTATTAAGTTTCTTATGATCTACAAGCCGCAATTCACGCAATAAATACAACGATAAAAACCACTAGTGCACTCTAGGGTTGCGTTTAAACAATATGGACAAGCTAGTTACATAAAAGAATTAAGCTAGTTTTCTTACCTTAACGCGAGGCAACCAATTAAACAAAAGGCAACAATCAATAATTAATAACTAGGTTTCATTAGATCTAAGCAAACACTAATAAATCTAGCCTAGCATGTTAAAGTGAAGAAAAGAAAAGCATATAATCAAACAACATATAGACATATTGAAAGATTAAAGATGGATTACTTAACTTCAAGGAAACATGAGCCAAAGTGGCTAAAAAAGTTTCACAAAAGCTGCAAAATTCGTCTA
>OU343216.1:109524176-109553227 GCA_910596185.1 Chrysanthemum makinoi | reverse complement strand
TGTGCTTGGTAAACCGCCTTCTTTATATTCTAAGAAATGCATTGATGTACCACCTAGCACATTCACTAAGACTAAAGCTAAGACTAGTTGGAGATGGCAGAAATGGTTACATAATACACTAGGATTTAAATGGATGCCTAAAATCATTGATGTGTGTATTTCAACTATAATTGCTGAGGAACCCTCTAACACTTCGGGTTCCACATCTACTTCTATTCCATCCGTGTCGCCCGTGTCTAATGCAGGTGATATAGATCATCCTCGGATTGTTGATAGCGGATGTTCCCCTACACATGACAGCAACCTTAAACTGTTATCAAACTTTGTTTCAAAGTTCATTGGCACCGCCGATTCGAATGATCACTTCGCAACTATCATGGGCTACGGAGATTACATTAATGGCAACATCGAAATTAGCAGGTTTTATTATGTGGAAGGCCTCGGTCACAATCTTTTTTCTGTTGGTCAATTTTGTGATGGAGACTTGGAAGTAGCTTTCATGGAGAAAACTTGTTTCATTCGTGATCTTCAAGGAAATGATCTTATGTCCGCCAACGCCATCCATTCTTTACACTATCTCCATGCAAGACATGATCGCTTCATCTCCCATTTGTTTACTCTCAAAGGCTACATCTACAAAATCTTGGCTATGGCACCGTCGTCTCTCACATCTAAACTTTCAAACCATCACCAATCTTGCACGACACAAACTCGTTGAAGGTCTCCCGCGATTCTGGTATTCTAAAGATCACCTATGCTCAGCTTGTGAACAAGGGAAAAGCACTCGTGCTCATTTTCCTTCAAAGGTGGAACACATCTCTCAAAGATGTGCTTCATCTTCTTTACATGGATTTGTGTGGCCCAATGCGCGTGCAGACGATAAATGGCAAACGCTACATCTTGGTAATTGTTGATGACTACTCAAGATGGACTTGGGTTTATTTTCTTCAAAGTAAAGATCAAGCTCCACAGATGATCATCACCTTTCTCACGAAAATTAAAATTCAGCTCGAACACCGCGACAAATTCGAATGACAAAGGAACTGAATTTTTGAATCAAACTCTTCGGGAATACTATGAGAAAGTGGGAATTGAGCATCAAACATCTATTGCCCGCACACCATAACAAAACGGAGTTGTTGAAAGATCTAAACCGCACGCTTAGTGGAAGCCGCCGAACGATGTTAATCAATGCTAAACTTCCGATGATACTTATGGGCTGACCGTCTCAACCGCATGCTACACTCAAAACCGTTCAATGATTACAAAACGCCACAACAAAACACCATTTGAGCTTCTCCACAATCGTGAAACCAATCTCAAACACTTTCATGTATTTGGATCCCTTTGCTACCTGAATAATGATCGTGATGACTTTGAAAAGCTCAAAGCTAAAGCTGACATTGGAGTCTTTATTGGATATTGTGAGAATTCAAAAGGTTACCGGATATGGAATCGCCGACAAAGCAAGTTATGGAAATGATTCATGCTAATTTTGATGAACTTACTGAAATGGCTTCCGAGTATAACAACTTGGAACCCGTCACAACCGCTAAACTTCCCCAAACCCCATCATCACCGATACAAGCCCCTCACTTTACTCAACAAATGGAAAGACTATTTGCTCCTCTGCTCAGCTGATCGATATTGATGAACGTGCTCCGTGTGTATCCGCTATTTCCGCCGCTCAACCCGATAATACTCTAATACCTAATACACCTACTACAACAACTACTGTTGAAGATGCACCACCAGTTGACTCTACTACAACAGTTGAACAAACCGCTTCAAACAATGATGAACCGGCTGATGATGTTCTGAATGAAGTACCCCCACCTGCAGATTTTGATCCAAATGCTTCTTCAACCCTTTGCTAATGAAACTGCTGCACCGATGTCGCGAATCATCTACAAGCCATTTGAATCCTCAAAATCTACATAATGTATACCAACATCAACCCTCTACACATAGATGGACAAAAGACCATCCTCCGGAAAATATTATTGGCAACCCGAATCAACCAGTCCGTTAGAGACAACGCTTCACACGACGTGAACATTGCATTTATGCACTCACCGTCTGCCAAATCAACCAAAAACATTAAGGATGCAATGACAAAAGATAACTCGATTGAATCCATGCAAGAAGAACTCAACCAATTCAAACGTCTTGAAGTATGGGAACTGGTTGAAAGACCATCGTGGGTCTACATCATTGGTCTAAAATGGATTTGGAAAACAAATTGATGTCAAGGGAACGTCATCAAACAAGTCACGCCCGTGGCTAAGGGTTATAGATGAAGAGGGTATTGACTTTGAAGAATCATTTGCTCCGCTTGCTCGCCTTGAGGTCGCTTCGATATTTCGGCGTCGCAGCTCATATGAACATCACGTCTTTCGAGATGGATGTCAAAACCGCTTCAATGGTCAACCGAAAGAAACATTTATGTCACCAACCGTAAGGATTCGTTGATCCCGCTCCAACCATGTTTACAAACCTAACAAAGCTCAGATGGTCTCAAACAAGCCCCTCAGGCATGGTATGATAAGCTATCATCTTTCCTCATTGCCAATAATTTTACCAAAGGTTCGGTCGATCCAACTCTTTTCATACAATATCACGGGAACATATTTTAATTGTTCAAATTTATGTGGATGACATCATTTTTGGGTCAACTCATAAAAAGTACTCAATCGCTTTTGCAAAACTAATGAAGAAACATTTTGAAATGTCCATGATGGGTGAACTTACATTCTTTCTAGGACTACAAGTTCATCAATCACCCCGTGGTATTTTCTTGAGTCACTCCAAATATGCCCTTGAAATTCTGAACAAATTCGGAATGAATACTTGTGATACTTATGCCACACCAATGGCACATACCAAGAAGCTGGACGCTGATTTGCATGGGAAATTGGTTGACCCTACCAAATACCGTAGTATTATTGGGTCTCTCATGTATCTAATAGCCAGCAGACTTGATATTGTCTTTGCCCTTATCTTTGCTCCCGTGATCAGTCGCGACCAACTGAAACCCACCTCTCAGAGGCTAAAAGAATCCTCCGATACATAAAGGGAACCATTAATTTGGGGATCCGTATCCAAGAATTCTGGTTTTGAACTAATCGCTTTTCGACAACGACCACGCAGATGCTTAGAATCTCGAAAAGTACTTCAGAGCACTACAATTTCGTGGTGACAAATTGGTATCTTGGCAATCGAAGAAGCAGGATTGTACATCGCTGTCCTCAACCGAAGTATAATATGTAGCCATGTCGGCGTGTTGTGCTCAAGTCATTTGGATGAGAACACAACTCAAAGACTATGGTTACGTATTTGACATAATACCGATGTACTGCGACAATCGGAGTGCTATTGCGATCTCATGCAACTTAGTTCAACATTCGAAATCAAAGCACATCGATCTTCGATATCATTTCATCAAGGACCACGTGGAACAGTGGTACGTTGAATTATACTGCGGTACGTAATACCAATTGGCGTGATCTTCTCACCAAAGCCTTAGCTCTTGCTAGGTTTAATGAGTTGGTCCACCGAATTGGTATGAGGTGTTTGACTCAAGAGGAACTGGATGAACTCTTAAAACATTCTTAAAACCAGTCAAACACCAAAACTTCTTTTGTAAATATTTTTCAAAAACAAAATACAAAAATATAAAATCAGATAAAACAACAAAAATATTCTTCTATCTATATTTCTTTTAACATGGCAAGTACAACTCTTCCGCCAACACTCAAATCTTTCAAAATTCAGTATTTTTCCGATCAAGTGTTGAGGGGAGAAAATAAATACTTAACTGCTTCAAAATAACCGTACTTGCATGTTATCATATCCCGGTTGTTTCTTTTATCAATGGTGGTAAATTTTCTGGTTCAATGACACTCCTCGAACTAAAATTTATAACCTTTCATTATTTCTTAAGTCAAGGGGGAGTGTCGTCAAGTTTCTTACCTTAAATTTTTGTTTGGTAACCAAAATGGAAGTTAAAAGGCTTTGGATGAAAATGGAAAAGGTGGAGGGACTAAAACTGCCAAAAGCTTAAAGTTATTTTAATAAAAACACCTCCACCTAACTTTCACTTCACATTTATTACTCATACCAAACTCATCCTACGCCTAATATTCAAGCTTCAATTTCGTGTTTTTGATCATCAAATTGTAAGTGTTTTCGTAATCTAAACGTAATTACAAGCAAGGGTTTTGATTTTTATGCAAATCCAACGGCTAAAACGTGATATATGAGTGATTATGTGTTCTACGCATAAGCGTATGAACACACAATCATTGGTGTATGTTTGTGGTTAAAATATGTATGTCAAAACGTTTCAATAACATCAATGATACTAGGTTTATCCTCAAAATCCACCCAGAAACACGAATTGATTGTTTTTCAAAACTAGGGTTCATGAGTCGTTTTGGGTATTTTCAAAAGAGAACGTTTTTGGTAATAAAGATTGTTGTAGGAGGTTTTTATCAAGTTGAATTGATCGTATCTAGGCCCAGATTTAACCCAGAAACACTAATTGCTTGATAATTAGAAATTAGGGTTTATGTTCTTCGCGTTTGGGTATTTTTGATTCATTGAGAGTTTGATGTTAAAACTTGGTCATAACACTCACATGACATCTAAGAACCACCAGAATAAGTTTGATGCTATTTCCATGGTTATATTTCTTAAGCGTAATTCTTGAAACTAGGGTTTAAGACTACGCGTAAGTAATCTTACGCTGTAAACTGCTTAATAAGTTTTCATACCATGATCTGTTATAGAATGGATGTATGTGTTAATATTGTTGCTATGATGACTTTATTTCGTGTCTGCTACACGTAAAATTCAGAATCAAGGTCATTAGCAATCTACGCATAAGGATCACCTTACCCGTAGAAGGTTATGCGTAAGAGAAATCTTACGCGTAGCGCTTACGCTAAGGTTCTACAAAGGACTACGCGTATCCTGTGAAGGATATTCGTAAACAAGGACCACTACGCGATAAGGTCTACTCTTACGAGTAAGCCTTACACGTAAGGTGTTATATGCGCCACGCTAAGCAGTTTACGCATAAGGTCCCCTTTCCACGCGTAATATTTCACGCGTAAGTAAGGATCCTACGCATAAGCTTGCGCTACGCCAGATACTTCTCCCCTGCTTACGCATAAGCTACCATTTCTACTCCTAAGCCTTGATCAAACCTTCATTATGAATTGTTACGCGTGCATACTTGTAAATAAATAAATCATAATGTCACGAAACCAATAAATGTCACTAATAAGCTTAAACGTTTAATATGTTGTGGAAAATAAGTGATAACATAAACTTTAAAACTTAAAGTTAACTAACTCACGAAACTTTTCTCGACGACGTTGGACTATTGAACAAACAAGTGACTTTGGACTCGTAACAATCATTGACATATCTCATTCATTAAGTAGACAATAAAACCTTCTATTGACTAACATTATGTCTTTCGATATGTTGGTTCTTTTGGCTAAATGTGTTTCAGATCACGACATGGAAGCTCAAATGAATGTGGATGCACCAAATGTTCTCACCATTGCCGATATCTTCCCACATGGCTATCCAATGAAGATTGGAAAGAACAATCTTCGTGTTGACTTTGAAACTCTCACCGCTGGAATCTTCTTGTCTCATTGCAGTGGATATTCTCAAGAATCATCCCTATCGTAACATGCTCACCAACTCTGCATCGTTCGGAGATCTACATACAAAGAATTCTAGAATACAATGCAGATGGTCAAAGGTCAAAATGTCGTGGACGGTGACGCTCAATCACAAGCAACTCACCATCACTCCTGCAGACTTAAGGGTCGTTTCTCCTCATTCCCGACATCATACCAATCAATTCTCTCGCTGCACCTCTCAAGAGACGGTTATGCAATTCTTGATCAATATTGGGTACGACGAAGCTTCAGGGTTATCATTAAGCATTCTCGCGTGGATCTCAAGAACATCCCTCAGCCTTGGAGAACCCTTTATATCATCATCACAAAATCCATTTATGGTCGCGGATAAATGCTATGAGCATCCCAAGCTCGTGGAACTGCAAATTTTCTGGGCTCGGATCAACATGAAGCACATCGAAGTGGAAGCTCTGATTTGGGATGACATGATGACATTCCTCAAAAAGCTTGGCTCAAAGATTCCTTACATCAGATACACTAAACTGTTGATCCAGAGAGCACTTGGGTATCACCCAGATATCCCCAAGAGAATCAATGACCCCGACAATCTCGACATGATGTCTGAACCTACTCTTACAGTCAGATTTAAGGAGTCAACGACTAAGAAACAAGGTGTTGTGTTGCCAGATCACCTTCTCGATGAACTCAAAAGCTCTATTCTTATTAAAGATATTTGGTTGCGGTGGAAGAGAACAAAGTTGGTTTCTGATGAAAAATCTTCCGTACGCCTACAAGAAAAACCGTAAGAGGAAGTGCGGAAGTGCCGCAAGAATCGAGAGTCGAGGAAGTTCCCATGAGGAATCCTCCACTAAAGAGGACAGTTCCCGCCAAGGAAGCTATTCCTATTCCCGCATCTAAGTCTCGAACCGCAGAGAAAGCTAATTGACGAGGACTCGAGGGTACCGTGATCGATGAAGAGACTTTCTACTCAAACCGCTAAAGATGACACTACAATAGTACCTAAACCTCCCAAATCCTCCAGGCTGACCAAGGAAAAGGGAAGACTCCAAAGATTTGTGCCTTATGAAGAAAGCTCAGATGAAGATCAACCGATACATCATACAAGAAAAAGTTCAAATTCCTTAGATCCAACACGCTGCAAAAGAATTTGCTAAAGATCAAATGGGTGGCCCCGAAGGATCGAGTGGTGGAGTTCAATCTTCACCGTGTCCCGATGCGTTAATCAACCCGATAAGGGATCCGGTGCCACCACTCTTGAGCAACAACAAAAGCGCGTGGAAGATTCTATTGATTACAACATTGAAGAACCAGAATCTGAGAAGTTAGAGAAGGAAAAAGTTGATGAAGAAGCTGCAGCCAAAGCCAAAGCTGATGAACAAGCTAAGTCTTGAAATGAAGAAGATGTTGAGTATGATAAGTTTCTTCTAGATAGTCCCAACGGTCAAAGGAAGAAACTTCTCGAGCCACCAAAGGACCCGAGTCTCCTCACATCTCATCATCATCATCAGATTCATCTTCTCACTCTTCACCACCACCATCAAAAAGAACAACCAAATCCACATCCAGATCAGTGAAGAAGCCAACTGCATCTTGGATCTCTCATGCAAAGACTCGAATCGTCAAAGCCGCCAAGGTGTCGAAAGAAAGACATACTCTACAAAAGCTGAATTTTCTCACGACGATAACGATCTTCATGATGAGAATGACAAGATGCAAGTTGAAAGGGAGTATGTCCATAAGCTCATGAAAGATGATCTTCAAGGGAGCATGGACGAGATGATCAAAGGATACTCTCACAAGTTCCTTATGGAGGTCGCTCCTAAACCGACAAAGGAGATGTATACCGCATAACTTTATCCAATCTCTTACATCTAGCCAAGCAAGCCATGAAATCAACTCTAATGAATTTGAGCATCAATCCAGCTGAACTCACAATCTTCTCAGATGATGAATTGGTGAACCGGCTAGTAGCTCAAATGTCGAAACGCTCGCAACGCTTTGCCTCCCACGAAGCTAAATTGTTGAAGCATTGCCGAATACCAACTCAGTCAGCAAGATACGAGAAGAAGTTGAAGGCCTAAACATTCAAGAGACGAAAAGACAAAGATCGATAAGGATAACGAGCCCAAACGCATTTAAGAAGTCCGGTGAATCATCCTCCATTCAAGACTCAATGCGCCTCCACCTCAAAGAACTACAGCTCAACAAAGATCTCCTCCTCGCTCTTCAACAGAAAAACCTCAGGATTCGAGACACCACCCTGACTTAGAAAACCGGTGATCACTTTGAGTATACGGGTGGTGACGATGAGGAAATCCCCGAGCCACAACAACAACCCATCTCTCGACACCTAAGAAACCGTAATCTTCAACCAAGCCTAAGAAAAAGAAAAAGGCCTATGACCGACGCCTTATCATGGCGGACGAGGATAACACCGAATTTGAATGGTTCTCGCTTGTTGATTCCACTCCCTACCCATCCAAGGTCAAGTGGTGACAGAATGTAGTACATTGGAGCATGCAAAACTACTGCAAGAAAAATTCCGTGTGAAAAAGATGACTAAATCCGAGTTGAAGCGAATCAAGAATGAAGCATTTCAACTGCTAAAAGACAGCCCGGAAAGTGCTATTGAAGTCGAGTATCACCTTGATAATATAGCACGAGCCATGTCTAACAATATGGATTGGCTCAACCTAGAAGCAAACATCGACTTCACCAAACGGGACAATCCTCCATATTACACCGACGGGTCCAAACCTCTACCAACAATTGGCCAACCCGATCAAACCTAGGATTCCATTATGATATTTCTTCAACAAAGACTTGGAATTTCTTCTTCACGGTGGCGATGGTTCAAGGAAATACGCTACATCACTGACACTTCCATTCCGGCAGCCATATACTCTAACTGCATAGCCATCGAGGAAAGAGCTAACCACATGTTCTCCAACAATATGGAAGAGTATGACCGTGATGCAATGTATGGGATTCACCATTGGCCGAACGCCAAGAATCTACTACGTAAGCTGCCAGTTCGTAAGTCTCAACATGAAGTGTTCAAGACTAAGAATATCGCTTGCCATCAAACATGATGATCTTTCGTCTAAATGGGACTACACTTTCCTCAAGAATATTGTGGTCAAAAGGCAAGACAAAAGGGATTATGCATTCTCTGAAGCGTACTTTGAGAATTTGTCTATCAACGACATTGAAGACATGTACCTTGCCAAAGTACGGGGTCGCATGAGACAATTTTCAACTGAAGTACAACGTGAATTCATCAAGTCCTTGCCGATCTTCATCGACGCATAGTCATCAAAGAATGTAGAAGATCTCCAAAGCTTGCAGTTGAATCATATCGCACCGTGTCAACTTCACTCCACCTCGCTAGATCTTCGACATTAACCAACTTTCATAATACACACTCATCAGCCAACCATTCGGAGTGGTTTACCTTAGTGAAACACTACGCGAATCGCTTGATGGCGTGTACCGATCTTCACAAGTTTGGGGATCACACATTGAAGAAGGTTAGGGACGGATTAGCTTATAGGTTGAAGGATATTCATGAAGGAATTGGGTCTAAAAGCGATGGAATTCTAAGGAAAGACGGGATGTGAAGAGGATCATCACCATGATTGATGAAAGGTTGTATCGAAGGGATCAGTTCGTAACACCGAAAGCTTTGTAGGTGGTCGCCCCAGTGATTGCTCTCTCACGGCTATCAACGCCCCTCGCATTCCTCGAAACATTGATGGACTTCCCGGTACCCCTTGAACTCGCTTCTATTTCATAATATTTTGGATGTGTGATTTATATGTCTATGGCTTGTGCACAAATTAGAGTGTACAACCCGCTCTTGTAAATAAAGGACCCCGTGGTACCATTCGCCACAATCCTTATAAAAGGAGCTTAAAGCTTTTACTTTTGAGTAAAACCTATCAAACCTTTCACTTTTCAAGGTTTTGCTCAAAAGAACAAGTACTTCCCCTTATGATTTTCAAAACCTCAACCGCTTATATCACTTGTTGAGGGGGAGTATTTGACTTTAAAACTTTGGTCACTAATTGTTCACAGTGGTCATCTTCCCACAAAACTCAAAATGGTCATATTTATTCTCAACATTTCTTCAAAAATAACACTTATATGCCATTTTTAAGGGGGAGAAAATTTATGTGATAAGAAATATGTTGTGTAACTGCAAATGAATCTTTGTGCTATAGAATTAACCAACGAATTGACGAGATCTTAATTGTTAGTAACTCGAAAAGACTTGTCCTAGACGGGTAGTAATTTCAAGCTAGTTCGCTAGTGATGTAAACGTGTCTCGCAAAGGACTTGTCCGAGTAGAATGTACCATTCGAGAAATTCCTAGTAGACATGATCTTTGACGGGTTTGACAACCTTTCGAGGTTTGTCCACACCTTCAAGATAGTTATTAGAGCTAGTTGTCACCTAAAAACTGACAATGTAAATATTTAACTATTCAACGTAACCGTGTCTCGCGGGGGATTGTCTATCTTGAGTCGATCAATTCAAAAGTGCGCTCTTCTCTAACGTGCATTTCTGTCTTAACTAATAAGCACGTGTGGAGGGGGAGTATTTATGCTAAAAGATAAAACTCTCACAAAGGGTACAAAATGTTTTATCATTCACAAACACTACGAGAGATTTTCTTGAAAATGGTTTTATGGCAATGGAGTTATAAGGAGATTAAGGTTAGGAATAACCGTCCTATGATCCGCCAGAGTCGGAGGGATCTACCCAAGGACACTACCAATAGTTAGAACTAGAAGTCCTTAGGTATGATTGTAAAAAGGAGAAAATGAGAATCGGAGAAAGAAGGAGTTGAAGAATTAAAAAGAAATGCAAAGAAAAGGGTGAAAAGAAATAGCCCTCCAAATTATTCAACCTAGGCGCATAATCGGGTTCAATTCATATACTACTGGTTGTCACTTGATGACGCCGGTATTGAAGATTAAAAGTCTTCATGGACCCAAAGGACGCATGCTCTAAACCTTCTTAGCCACTCAAGTTTCTCTCAAAAAAGAAGCTTGTTTCATTCTCACAGGGAACCCTACGTAAACTATCGGCTTCTCTTAGAGATTGCTGGTATTGAAGAAGGAGACCCTCTCCCTAGTCTCCGCTCAGGAAAACCAAAACGCACTATTGAGTCTAGAGCCACGAGATTCATCAAAAGATCTCTTAGGTACACCTGACATTTCATCACTTGGTGTTCAACAATAAGAACATCAGTGGTACGTTATCGAGTCCTTCACAGATCTTAGCAACCTGTCGAGAACATTTATGAGAGGTTCACAATTGTGATCCTCAGTGATTGAATGGAAACTCCTCGCCAGGTCAACATCAAACAACCCCGACATGCAGTCACTTCGTAACTCCCCGTGGATTACGCTTAGTGTGTCTCAAACGGTCTACGTCAGAGGTGATGCTTCGTGTACCTCACTCATTCGAACCGTGAGATGTACTTCGATACATCGCTATCTCACTTGTGGGACTCGGTTCAGAACGCCTTTGTGAGAATTAGAGTTGTGTTTTCACACTATGTCGTTAACACTCTCGGTTCAACTTGTAAGTGCCGGTATCCGCTTATTACTAACCTTTCTTATGTTTACTTCTTATGGAAGCTCGAGCGATGATCGTGCAGATTCTTCACATGCTCATGCCAATATCATCACTAATGAAAGTTCTCTCTAAAGGCAACACAAAAAGTCGAATGATTCTACGTCAAATCAAAGAATCTACAAAGTTTAAAGACTTAAAGAACTTCATCAAGATCAAATACAACGCCAAAGAGCATGTGAGCATGTTGAAGAATGACGTGGACACACCGAGCAAAAAGCGCACTGAAGTAACTTGATGCACATACAACAACATACTATCACTACCATCACAAAGAACAATGATCAAAGAACAAAGATTAAGATGACGCCAAAGCGTAACTGCTTTAAAGAAAACAATTTCTATACACTAGGGAGATTGTTCAAATCAAGGCAATTCTTCTCACAAGAAAGAAGAATGTCGAAAGACGCCAAAGCTACTATTACATCAAGACTTTCACCGTCAGTATTCATCACCAACACTTATGGGGAGATTGTTGGAATCACTCCTAAACCTTAATTCAAGTGTTAGTAATTAATGTGTAATAGTTAGCTTAATATGGCCTTTATGTTAGTAATTAGCCTTAGGCTTATGTAGAAGGCCCATAAGCCTAGGCCTAGCCTAATAAAGAAAAGGATGGGAACTAGGAGTGTTGCCCTAGCTTCCCTCCTATAAATACCTCATGTAAACCCTCACTTGAGGGTTGGTTGTTCAATTTACTCTTTCATTCATACTCTACGCATAACCATTCTTACCCATACGTGTGTGTTTGTTTGTTTATTGTTCAACCGATCATTATCTCCTCTCTATTTCTTCTATTGTTACTTGTGTTGCATATTTAGGAACCTAACAGTTAGATTGCCAAGCCACACCCCTTCCATGGATGGAAGGGGTATTTATACTTACAAACAATACGTCCTCTTATCGGACTGTGGATCAGGCATACAGTGGGTAAAGACCCGTCCTTCCTCCACGGTGTTACACTACACTAAACTACGCTACAAACTAACCAATTAACTACTAAATAATGTAACAAACTATAAGTCTACGAGCTAACATATGCTAGACAATAATTGGGGTGACCGACACTTTAATATGGAATTTCCAATTCCTAACAATTTTGTTGAAGATCCACTTTCCACTGTTCAACCTACAGTTCTTAGAGAGAAGACTCCAGAGTTTAATTATGTTCCTACTGAAGATGATATTGAATTCTTGATTGCTAATAATCCAGAAATCAAGAAAAAGGCAATTGACTGGTAGTCGATACATCCTTAACTGAGGAACAAAGAATGTTTCGGTTGAAGGATTTCATTCAAATGAAGAACAATCAAGCACTTTTGAAGATGTGATCAATTCACAAAAAGGGAGGCCGAAGAAACCAAGACAACCAACCAAGGCACAAATACTTGCATACATGAAGACTTATTATTGTCATGTTGGTAATTGGAAGAAGCATCAATTTAGAGGAATACCTGATGATCAAGTTGAAAGAGCTTATTACAGAGTTCTAAGACAAGATAAAGCTTTTACTCTAATGGCCAAAGTAAGTGATTCTCAAACTGTTAAGAAGACTAAGGTTGATGAAGATCAAGCAATGTCTACTGAGAAGGAAATTCTTACTGAGAAACTCACTGAAGATCAATTGACTGGAATGATTGTCATTGAAGAAAGAGATTTTTATCCGTAACCACCTAAGTTCGACATCCTATTATTGATTGGGAAGTTTTCATTTGCTAGCAATTTGCTCCATCATGGAAAATCACAAGGCTAGGTGGTGCAACTTCATCATTCATGACATTTGAAGATCTTATTAAAGCTTTTGACAGAGATGACCTTAATACACTATGGAGATTAGTTCAAGAAAGGTTTAATGCTCAAGATCTAAAAGATACAAAGGAGATGCATTTGTGGGTGAATCTTAGAAGGCTCTATGAACCAAATGTTGATGATGACTTCTGGAAAACCTTATTCACAAGTTTTGGTACTAAATGGTTTTACTATGATTCATGTGAAGTTCATCATGTCTCTACGACTAATGGAGAAGACTTTTTCATGCTTGCTGAGAAAGAATATCCACTTAGAGCTGGAGCTCTTATAGTGATGTTAACCTTACCAATAAGAGTTAATGAAGACAATGAAAAGGTCAGAGCATTGTAACAAAGACTTCAAGATCAATGTTCAAGAGCTATACGTAAGTTAAGGAAGAAGTGAAGTGTTTGATTGAATTCCCCAAATCCATGAAGATAATGCATATTGAAGAAACTTATTGATTTGCAGAGAAATCATAAGTTTAGGGAGGGTTGTTGGGAATAAATCCGCTACCACGGATAGTATGTGGTTTATTATCCCTTTGCTTGATTAACACTAGCAAGGGAAACGTATTCCCACCGCCAGTTCATTATTACCACCGCTATCAGCTTTATGTTTAGTTTAACGCGTCTAGATAAGTATAGAATAAATCTTGTGTATATTCTATTATGTTAGCTTTATACTTATCTTGTAAAGGACTCCTCGTGGTATAAAAGGAGATCCTAGGTCATTGTCTTAGGTACTTGTTAATTACCTACGTATTACACATAAGAGCTTCAAGGTGTAACCCTAGTGATAAGCTAAGATCACTCGTATTATTCATCAATAATATTGGAGCTTATATTTTGTGTTTAATCTGTGTTTTATACAATACATCATACAATCCATCTTCTAAGTATTACTAAGTAAATCCCGCGTGCTTAATAATATCATACAAAATATCATTGACACAAGGAGTGTGTCCAGATCCATCACCTTTTAACCTCTTTGAGGTGCAGTTCGGTAGGCTTTGCCTGAAACCGTGCTAATAAGCAAACAGCAAAATGAATATCGGGTCGACTAGCAGTGAGGTACATGAGAGAACCAATCATGCTCTGATATTTCTTTGGATCAATAGGTTTCCCAAACAAATCGGCTCCAATTTTTGGTGATGTTACCATTGGTGTGCCAACAGAGTCACAATTATCCATACCATGAATTTTCAAAATCTCACTTGTATATTTAGCTTGATTTATAAAAATTCCACGAGGGGACTGATGTATTTGTAAACCAAGAAAGAATTTTAGTTTCCCCATCATGGACATTTCAAATTTGCTTTTCATGAGATTTTCAAAATGTTTTGAAAGATTCGGATTAGTGGACCCAAAAATGATGTCGTCCACGTAAATCTAAACAATCAAAATGTCGTTTTTGCATTTTTGTGTAAACAAGGTAGGATCAACCGTTCCTTTGGTGAAATTATTTAGGATAAGGAAAGAGGATTCTGGCCATCATACCACGCTTCTGAGCTTGCTTTAACCATAGATTGCCTTTTGAGTTTGTAGACGAGTCCGGATGTTCCATGTCTATGAAGCCTTCGGCCGACTCACGCATACACTTCTTCTTCGTGAGTTCCATTCAAGAATGCGGTCTTAATGTCCATCCGATAAAACCGATGTTTTTGTGAGTCGATAGGCTAAGAATATCCCGGACCGCTTCTAGTCTAGCTACCGCGCCAATGACTCTTCAAAGTGAATTCCTTCTTCCTCTCAGTATCATTTGGCCACAAGACGAGCTTTATTGCGAATTACAGTCATCTCTCTTCATCTCGCTTGTTCTTCCATAACCATTTGAGATCAATTACTCGAATGTCAATTGGTCTTGGAACCATTTCCCAAGAGTCATGTAGACGGTATTGGAGAAGTTCCTCCCCGTCAGATCGCTTCTATCCATGCGGGTTCAGCCATTGCCTCGCGAATGTTCTTTGGCTCTATATTGCTAATTGAGCAAAGGTAAATGCATAAGTCGCAATCGGTGGCAAGTTGGCGCCTCGCCTGAATGGCCTTGAAGGTTCACTAATAACTTGTTCAATTGGGTGGTCTTTTGTCCACTTCAGAGTAGAAGGATACCGCTTGGTTATAATGAAAGCGAGTTAGATGGTTCTCGTAAGCTTGAAGATGATTCAAATTGATTCCAGAGCAAACGGGTTTTCAAATAATTCTTCATCTAACGCTGCATCGTTCGGTTTTGGGTAGGTTCTTCTTGAAATGATATGTTTTGGTTTTGCTTATCAACTGCTGGTAAAACTGTGTCTAGAATTAGAGTTGCTGGAGTAGATGTAGATGATGTTGATGGAGTTGGTGCATTGGTTTCGAACATTGTAGATGCATTTTCTGTTGGTGGTAGTGGGTGATGTTGAGTGGGTGCAGCGGAATGATGGTTTGATGCATTTGTCGAGGTTCCACCATAGTATTCATCGAACATTAACTCAAAGAATTTATCCCATTCTTGTTCATGAGGTTTTTCAGCAAAAGTGGATGGAGCTCTTTGTTGTATGAGTCCTGAACTGATGTGTCCTAAGTCTGGTTTAGTGCGCAGCTCTAGAGCGTAGTCTCTCGGCCATTTGTGAAAGTTCATCAAAATTTACATTCATCGCTCCATGATCCTCCTAGTTCTCCCTTATACACCTAATGCCCTCGAAGTTATCTCGAGTATCCAATGAAGATTCCAATATCACCTTTAGCTTTCAGCTTTTCCAAGATCTTCTCGTCATTCGTAGGATAGCACAAAGTGCCAAACACGTGAAAGTAAGAGATATCAGGTTTTCTATTGTTCACTAGTTCATATGGGGTTTTATTGAATCTTGGATGGATTAGGGATCGGTTCTGAGTTAAACAAGCAAAGGGCAACAACATCACCCATAAAAATAACGGTGCACTAGAATAGATTAGCATTGTGTGGGCAGCTTTTACAAGAGTTCGATTTCTTCTTTCAACTACCCCATTCTCACTGTGGAGTTCTAACAACCTGATGTCGATGTGTGATTCCAACATCTTCAATATAAGCTCTTAACTCGATTAGTGAATTCGTGTCGTTGTCCTGCTCTTACAACCCTTACATCGGAGTTTGAAGAAGTACTTGTATAATGCTTCGTTTCAGAAAGGTGATGATGATGCTTGGTGCTTCGCCTTTTGATCTCGTAAAACCTAACCCATGTATATCTCGAATAATCATCAACGATAACAAGAATATACTTTTTCCCATTTATGCTTTCAACTCTCATTGGGCCACATAAGTCCATGTGCAACATATGCAACTTTGCTTCCTAACTAGGTACGGATTTGGGTTTATATGATGCTCTTTTGCTTTTTCCTTGTTCGCATGATGGACATAGGTGATCCTTGGTGTATTTGAACTTTGAAAGTCCGTTGATGATGTTGTCTTTGGCAAGTTTGTTGATAGTGTCGAAATTGAGATGGGATAGCCGTCTATGCCACAAACCGTGACTTGGTTCCGTATCGTGTCATAAGACATATTGGTGATGTAGAGGCCATTTGGTTTATGTCGATAGCATACAAGTTTGTATCACGATTCCCGCTAAGAGATTAGTGCCATCTAAGTTTCTAACGAAGCAAGCATTTTTCCTAAAAGCAACCTCTAAATATGATCACAACTGCCCGACTGAATACAAATTGTGTCCCAACCCTTCAACATAGTAAACCCGAGTGATCAAATAATTTCCAAAAGGTAGATCTCCATAACCCATGATAGCTGCTACATGATCATTTCTCAAACGTCACGGTTCCCATGAATTTCCGTGACAAAGTTTATCAGCAGCCTTCAGATTCCTATGTGCTTGGAGCAACCCGAGTCGACGATCCAAAGACATATTTCGATAACCTCACAATAATGTAAGAAGAAGATTTGGAAACCGCTTTGATTTTCGTTCCTTTAGGTTAGAGGTAAAATCCTCGATCACACTCATAGAAGTTATCTCATGGAAAGGTGTTCTTCACTCATTCTACCATTCGAGTGTGAAAGTTCTACCGTAGGGTTTCCAAATGTCATCACTAAAGTAAACGCTATGCTTCCTATCAGTAGTGTAAAGCCTAAGTCTTGCAACTAGTCTTCCTATTCGTTTAGCATAAGTTCTTTTTGGAACGTTCTTCTTAACAAGCTTATCATTCACATTCTTAGAAACACAATCATCATGAACATTAGTTAAATATTTCTTGCAAGTTAAACAAATAGACTCAACAAGTTCATTAAACTTAGCAGATTTCATAGGTTCATTACATTCAGATGAAATGTCTTTCTTATTACAAAGCGGTAAATTCCTATGGTGTTCTTCTACTTTCTTCTCTTTATTCAAGCTACAACTCTTAGAGGCATGCGAGACTCTATTGTTCCTTGTATTGCTCTTAGGCTTTAGTCTGCTGCTCCTAGAGGTGCTTCCTAGTCATGTAGAAGGTAAGGCACACTCATTAGGATTCACATTTTTATCTAGAGAAGTGGTTTCAGCTTTCCTAGTCTCTTTAGAGTGCTTTTCTAAACTTATGTCATTTGTTCCATATGTTTTAGATGTGGAGGCAGACGCATTAGTGGTACTCATCTTAAAAAGGCAGGTGCTAAAACTTTTGGTTTCTCGATAACCGCTTTTCCTTTTTCAACATATTGTTTAGGCAAGGCAGGTGGAGTGACTGGTTTTGATAAATCATTTTTCTCATTGACTTTTGGAGGAGGCATAGAAATGTACATTTTGGTTTGAAAACCTTTTTGGGAACATTTGCTTTCTCCTCAGTCAATGGTTTTGAAATCTTAGTATCCATTGCCTTTCCTTTTTGACATTCCAAATTAGCCCTCAAAAGATCATTTTTCACTTTCATGTCATTGTAGGCACGCCATACCACGTTTGTCATACTTGCATTCCTCGCTTTTTCGATCAAGTTGTTTAAAATATGAGAAATTTTCTTTTTCAAGTTTTTCAAGAGCTTTTTCATATTTTGAAACAATTTCGAGGTCTCGATCGAGTCTTTCATGATCTTCAATAGAATATGTTTGTAAAATAATAGACATAATATCGTAGTCGAACATCTTCAAGAGAGAATCATTCATATTTTCCAAAACTTTGATGTGTTCAACACTTTCATTAGCTTGCTTTACCAGTGATTTATGGTCCTTGGCAAAGACAAATTGCTTTTCAAAAATGCTTGTTCAAAATGAATTACCCTTGAGTTGATGTTATTCAAATTTGAGAGGCAATTTCAGTTTCAAAAAACCTTTTATTTTCATCATCAAAACTAGAAAACCAGATGTTAGTTGTAATATTTGTTTTAGATTTGATAGTCTCTTGAAGTCTCCCAATTCTAGTTTTAACATCGTCTAAAATACTTCTAGCATCACTTGTGTTAAAAGGATTGTTTAAAGACATTTGTTTGATTTTCAAAAAAGATTTTGAGACAACTACAGGAGTTGCAACTGGTTTTGAACCGGTGTTGACACACTATTTGAAACACTGGGTGTTATGGAAAACTTTGATTGTTCTTTTTGAGAAACAAAAGAAATACCATTAATTTTGTTCCATTTGTTATAATCAATTGGTTTGATTTCGGATGTTTTTGTTTCATTTTTGATCTACTCTCCTCAGATAGTTCTAACGTTTCAAGAGAATCATGAGCAATTATGGGTTCATGCAAAGGTTTTCCATTTTTCAACACATTCCGTTCTTTCTCGAGCTTTCTGAGGAAACAAGGAGGTGTGTTACCAAGAGCCATTTTTGAGTAGTATGATAATACGGATTAACTTGATTAATCAAAGATATTGGTTGATTTGGCTGAATGACCCGTTGTAACAAGCAAATTTTCCAAATTGTTTATTTTTTCATTCTTATCAAGAATTTCATCAAGAAGAGAATCTTCGCTTTGAAAATCAAAGAATCAATCTGCTTTCTTCTTTTTCAAGATCGAATAAGTTGCTTTTTGTTTAGAAAGTTGGTCATTTAGATCAGAAATTTTCTTGTTTAAAGATTTTATTTTCAAGTTCAGATTCACATCAAGTGTGTCAAATTTGATTTGCAATTGTTTTTCTCTTAAAACGTAATTTCGATAACCAATTTCTAATTCTGACTCTTTGTTTTTATGAAATTCAAAAGATTTTGCGTTCTCCTTGTAACTCTCAAGCTCAGCGGTCAATTTAGCATTCACGGCCTTAACTTCGCGATTGACCGCTTTTACTTTCTCGATTTCAATGCCACGCTATTGATTAATGTTTCAAAATAAGCACGTGTTTCCTCATCAATCTCGGTATTTTGTGCCACACCTCCACTAGGATCCAGATCCGAGTTTCAGAGTTAGTATTGCTACAACGGATTGTCCGTATGTATCATAAGTTGGTGCGGATGTCACAGAATGCTGTTCGTCATGAGTAAACACATCAAATATGATATTGTTATAGCATGGATCAATGATTGGTACCTCGAGATCTGCGTTGGCCATAGATGTGAGGCGCGGCCGAGTCGGTCGTGACTTAGTCTCCAGTCAAGATTTGCCATGAAGATGCAGTTCGCATTGATTTCCTCTCGGTCTTCCAAATCATCCATAATAGCTATAAAGTCATGTTCCTCAGCACTCAATTGAAGTCCATATTGTTCCTTTTGTACCAACATGATAGCTTTCTGAAGATACGCAAGATCCTTCTTTTTCGGCTTAGTTGGACAATTCCTTGCCATGTGACCCACTCCTTGACAGTTATAACACTTAACCTGATTACCCTGATTCATATTTCCATAATTCCCAACAACTGGAGCTGCAACATTCCCATTCTGATTACCCACGCTTCTATTCCAAACATTCTCGTCCCATCCGATTTCCAACATTTTGACCCAACTGATTACCCTGATATGGAACCGCCTGATTAGCCATGCGAAATCCAGAGCATATCCTCGCTGATTCCCAATAACTCCAACCATTTGTCCTTGATTACCCATATTCAAACCCGGCCAGGCAATTTGCCTCTATGAGTGTTTGATGAAATCCTTTGGTTGTTGTTAGTTGGTGTGGAATAACGACTCTCAATGCTTTACCCAAAAATACAAATGCTTGAGTCAAAGCTTGTTCTTGTTCGGTGTCAAGATCAGTGATTCCTTGTTCCTGGTATTGTTGATACTGTTGTTGTTGAATGACTTGTTGTTCTGGTGGATAGAATTGTTGTTGAGGAGGGAAAATAGCTTGTTGTTGTGGAATGTATTGTTGCAAGTTGTTGTTAGTGGAAGATGATGAAGCTTGTTGTTGTGTATTCACCGGAGTTTGAGTCTTTGCAATGAGTGCCAATGGATCATGATTCTTTGCCAATCTTTCTTTCCGGACTTCATTCACTTCAGCTTTGGTTTTGTTTCGAAAATCGCTGAGTTGATCAAAGTTCACCTGATGTAAGTCTTTTGTTTGGTTGACAATAGTGACATATCGCCCCCATTCTTCTCGAAGATTGTTGAGAAATTTGATATTTGTCACGATAGTTCTGGTGCCAACTTGTTTTCGACAGCTCGTTCATCAAAGTGCAAAACCTTCCATAGTAGGATTCAATGGATTCTCCCGGAGTAGATGTAAACTTCTCCCATTCAGTTAGCAGCTTGTTCTCCATATCTTGTTTACCAATTTCGGTTCCAAAACATAGCCGCCTAACACGCTCCCACATATTGAAAGCAGCTTTCACAACCGTCTACAAAGATCAAAGATCTCTCTTGGTAAACCCAGTTGGACAATGTGAATTGCCATGTCATCCGCTTCGACTTACTTCTTATCCTCTTCAGTGTACTCTGATTCATCTTGAGTACGAAAAGACGGTGGGACGGGAGGAGTTGCATTAGGATTTCGTGGTCTTGACTTGTCGAGGCTTGAAGGGTCCATTCGTAATGGATTGAATCATCGCTTTCCATTAGGTTTGGTTTTGATGTAGCGAAGCATACGACTTGTCCATTGAAGATAACCACCTTTTTCCAGCATAGGAGGACGGTTTTCGGCACCGGCTGCATGAATGTCTTGTTGAGTTGCCATTGATGAAGGTATTTGATGATAAAGTTGATGTAACACCCCAACCCGATAAGGGTAGAAGTATCACAGTATGGCGACATATCAAAGCATTCACAAAGGACATAAATTAAACTGTGCCGAAGTCTTACATAAATAAACAAAGGAAAATCAAGTCAACATGACTTAACAATACATAAATTCAAAAGAAAACTCCTCAAATAGAAATATAATAACCATTTCTAATAATATCGAAACAAAATCAAATGAAGTCTAAGATGACTAGGCATGGTCTCTATATCAGCTCATCTCTCAAACCCTAAAAATCCCCACCCTAGCTTATGTACCGGCGCCAGAAAAGAAATGCGGCCGAGCTTAAAAGCCCAGTGAGCAGATATAACGATACAATAATTATAATACCTGAGAACAAAGTAAAGGAAGTCACTAATAAACCGTATATCAAAGGAACAGTAGGAAAAGGAAAGTCAGTAATCCACCACGAGCCAACAAAACAAATCAAATCAAATCATATATCCATAGTAACTGTAGTAAACCAATAGTAACCATAAATGTGATATAATGCATATGGAGTGATCACCCCAGATTGTGAAGACGCGTATTGCACCGACATCATTCACCGCATAAATCATAACATATATGATAACAGAACAAATCTAGGATGCATCCATACGCCCTAGCAGATAGTGGCCATACAATATATATCGAGCTCATAATCGATAATGAAAGGACGGTGTGTAACATCACTGCATTACACCTGAGTCATGCCATTGGTGCATCAATGACACGGACATGGAACCCCCATGCCTAGTGATAGCTCGGTCTCAAACTGACAGGTCAAGGCAAGGTCCACAATATACAATATATAAGTCATCATAATCAGAGTCCAATATCATTAGTCTACAATTCAGAGGTTCATAGCAATAGTCCGGTTTCAAAGGTTCGAAACAGAGGTTCAGAATGAGGTTCAATAAATGAGGGTCAATAGCAATAGTTCAATATCAGAGCAAAGGTTCAATAAACAAAGGCAAGAGATCAGAGATGCAAAGAGATCATGAGAAATCCTTACTGAAAAGGGATAGAATATATGTACCTTATTCGAAGCAGATCAACAATGAAAGCAAAACCAAGAAGTGAGATCAACCCCGTCGCCCGGAACCTATGTGAATTAGATAACGCTCCATAAGAATCAAATTACTCGTTTTAGACAGCTTTCCATTTTTTTAGTAAGTTTCTATAATTAGCAGGTTTTCGTATTCATTGAGTTTAGCTATTTATGATGCATTTAAAGACATATTAGGTTAAATGAGTATTATTATACTTTAAGGATTATTTACACCAAATTACAAAAGTTTAGGGTCTATAGTATAAATATATCAAAGTGTAGGGTCTTAAGTGTAAATATATCATTTTTACTCATTTCAATCCTTTAGTCCTTTTAGTCATTATATTTACAATTCAACCCTTTTGGTTTTAACAATTATGAATTTGACATTGAAGTTTATATAATTCGTACATGAACATATAAACAACCATAGACTTACTTCATGCATTTATTTAATGTCATACCCCATTTTAATATGATTAGCACAAGTTACATAAGCCCTATATGACCAACTAGCGTTGTCGAGATTTAACCATTCCAACCTTACCACATGACATAAACAATAACCCAAAGAACCTTAGGTCCATATTACAATTATTATACATGTTGTTTACTCCTTTAAATATGTTTAATACAAGTTAACTTAAATCCTTAAGTGAACCCTTTACCTTGTCGTGACACTTACCCCAAAACATAATTTTTATGCGCCTCTTTTAAGCCAACAAATGAAACCCTAGACCTAGCTCCAGGTCGACACAACTAATAACAAATATGTCTACATACTTTAAATCCATTTAGGCTTGATAATTACAAAAGGAATATGTATTATATGAGGTTAAAAATCAGATTCCAAGGCCCCTCTCATTAAACACATCAATGCATATTATGATTTCATGTAGTTATCACAAGACTTCTTAAATAGATTACTATTAACATACTTTTGTGACATGTTTATAATACAAGGCATGCGCATAGGACATATACATGACCAGATTCTATGTACTCTTTATCGACATATAAAAAAGTGTTTGATTCCTGATTTTATGTAGCATAATACTAGGTTAGTCTTAGCTCGGTTTTTAATATTTGATATAACATGTTTTAAGGGACACAAAGCAAGCGTATGGTAGGGTATTATACACGACCAGAATTCAGAAACAAAGATGAGACGGGAACATGATGGTGATACCTTTGTAGCGTGTGAAAAGAAGAGGAAAACAAAGATCAAAACCAAGCGACCAAACTCTATGCGTGCCCTAGGAACCACGACAGCAGCAGCAGCAACCTACAACCCAAGACCAACCAATACTCGTAACCAATACACGATTTTAGCAGCCTTACAAAAACCTTCAAACCCTTTCTTGGAATGCTTGTTGTCGACAGAAATATGGAGGAGAAGCCTCTTTGCCGTCACTTTTCTTTACTAGGGTTTTTGTGTGAATAATTGAATGAGATATGGGGAGATTATAAATGTGATAAGGGCAAGTTAATGAGGCCAAAAATTCAGGGATTTGGGCGTGGGAAATTGGCCGAACAAAGGGATTTTAGGAGACCAAATCATCACTTTCATTTAGTTACCATATTAACATTATGACACCTTTTATTTTATTTATCAAACATGCAATTTATTTAGTCCATGCAACATTTTAATGTGTTATATCTTTATTTGTGGTATAAATGTAAGTTTTATTTCAATTGCTCCATGAAAACAATTATCATAAGTACTTAGCGAAATTATCGAGCTGGGTTTATTTTACTGTTTATTAATCGAGGGGTATAATAGTCTTTTAACGCGTTCATGATTTTAGGGTTTTACAACTCTTCCCCTCTAAAAGAAAATTTTCGTCCTCGAAAATTGAAGTAAAAATGAATGAGAACAACGGAGATATACCAGGTTACAACGAAATGAGGGTAACAGAGATCAGACGAGAAACTTTACAGAGATGAGCGTGTGTCGAGAATTCAAACGTATCAATCGTATACAGATGAAGGTAGATCAAACGTATAAGCATATATAATGATCCCAAAGGTCTTGCTAAACTCAGACAATCTTAATCAGGTGCCAATATTCTAAGCTCTATGGCACTCCTCGAGATATCCTATGATCACAATGAGGGTACGTCATATGATGTAAGTATTATCACGTTGGCCAAGCGTCATAATACCAGCATCATATAAGCATACCTTCATGATGACCATACTTTATCCCAAGTCGTGAAAATCATCCTATCAACCACCTAACGGTCCATTCTACATCTTATGGTTAGTCCGAAACAATCATCACTAAAGAATCGAATAGGAGAAGCGTAACATAGGAACATAACGAACGAGCAAGTACCATCGAATCGAGATACGCCGGAAAATAGCATCGAGTCCTTCATAGCTAAAACAATCATCCAACCCAGAATTTATACAGAACAGAGGTCATTCAAAAGAGAACAAATAATATTTTAAGGAGTCTTATCCAACGAAAAGTCACATCAAAGTATCAAAGGAAATACTTGCCAAACATTAGTTCCAAGGAAAAGAAATAAAAGAACTAAATAAAAGAACTACTGACGGGTCGGCCCTTCTTCACTCCCATTTGCTTTCTTCTTAGGGCAGTCCTGAATCTTATGCACCGTGGAACCGCACCTGTAACATGCTCCCAAGGCCTTATAACATTTGCCCGGATGGGGCTTACCACAAATTTTGCAAAAAGGAGGGGGAGGCAAAATCTCAAAAGGCTTCTTATAAGATGAAGAACCTGCAGAACGGTCATGCTGAGTACTACGAGAAGAGTGATCCCAAACCGACGTTGACCTCCATTATCGCGACCTCGACGGTCGCCCCCAACCTATCATACCGTTGACCCCGCACTCGAAAGTGTCCTAGCGCCTCGAGTCGAACTATCTGCCCTATCGATTCTCGAACTCCGCACCGGTCTTGACGACTCTAGAATCATATCCATGGTCATGTCGAAAGCCACCTCGAAAATAAACCTTATCACCGCCCCTCGTTCCTCTTGTTGAAGCCCCACGGTCCTCATGTAGCAACTCAATGTTGCGGCAAAGATCCGAATGCAGCCTACCTCGGTGTACTCGTATTAATCACCCTGTCCAACACCCATTTCTTCAACCCCCATTTGTACTTCCAAGCCCGACGACGCGGCATCTCCAGCAATATCACCTACTTACCCAACCAACCTCATAAACCGTTGCATGTACTCATGGGAAGTTTCCCTATCCAGCTGACGTATGGCGTTGTATCTCTTTCATATCGCCTGCTCGATTCGTGAAAATACTGCTTTATAGAAGATATCCCTAAAAGTATTCCAAGAACAAGTATCTAGAAAGTTCTCTTCCTTGGACAAGAGATAGGCCTTCCACCACTGAGGGCATCACCCCGAGTTTGAAGGTTGCTAGTCCGGTTTTCACCTCGCCACCACAACCCAGACATTGAATAGCTTCTCCATGTGCGATCCAGCCCTCTGCATCATTAGGTGAAACCGCCTGTTTAAAAAAGGATTGGCTTAAGTTTGTTGAAGCGTCGATCCGCATATGAATGGGTAGGTGGGTTGGCACCCCACCATCATTTACGCCGAGGAGCTAGCGCCATTTCTGGACGTTATTAGTGATGGTAGCGACAATCTCGAGGGCATAGCAGCAGCTGAGCACGGGTAATCAAAGCTCGAAGTTGGGATTACCATCCCCGCTATCCTCGCCAAGTTTCTTCGGGTAGTCACCATCTGAACGATCATCAAACGATTAGCAAAGATTAGGAAAGTAAGATGAAGAGCATGAACGGAAATGATGATAATGAACCTAGAATCTACCCAAACCTCACCAAATCAAATCTTAAGCTCTACGGATCAATGCTTAGGGTCCATATGTCACAGGTCCTGACTACAAGTCGTAAACCTGGGCTCTGATACCATAATTGTAACACCCCAACCCGATAAGGGTAGAAGTATCACAGTATGGCGACATATCAAAGCATTCACAAAGGACATAAATTAAACAGCGGAAGTCTTACATAAATAAACAAAGGAAAATCAAGTCAACATGACTTAACAATACATAAATTCAAAAGAAAAACTCCGAAATAGAAATATAATAACCATTTCTAATAATATCGAAACAAAATCAAATGAATTCTAAGATGACTAGGCATGGTCTCTATATCACCATCTCTCAAACCCTAAAAATCCCCAGCCTCTAGCTTATGTACCTGCCAGGAGAAAGAAATGGGCTGAGCTTAAAAAGCCCAAATGAACAGATATAACGATACAATAATAATAATATCGAACCGAGAACAAAGTAAAGGAAGTCACCAATAAATCTGTATATCAAAGGAACAGAGTAGGAAAAGGAAAGTCAAGAATCCACCACGAGCCAACAAAACAAATCAAATCAAATCATATATCCATAGTAACCTGTAGTAACCAATAGTAACCATAATCAGACATATAAACAGACATGGAGTGATCAGCCCCAGTGATTGTGAAGACGCCGTATTGTACCGACATCATTCACCAGACAAATCATAACATATCGATAACGAACAAATCTAGGATGCATCCATACCCTAGCGGATAGTGGCCATACAATATATATCGAGCTCATAATCAGATAACAGAAAAGGACGGTGTGTAACATCACTGCACACACCGGAGTCATGCCATTGGTGCATCAATGACACGGACATGGAACCCCCATGCCTAGTGATAGCTCGGTCTCAAACCGACAGTCAAAGCAAGGTCCACAATATACAATATATAAGTCATCATAATCAGAGTCCAATATCATTAGTCTACAATTCAGAGGTTCATAGCAATAGTCCGGTATCAAAGGTTCAAACAGAGGTTCAGGTAACAGAGGTTCAATAAGAGGGTCAATAGCAATAGTTCAATATCGAGCAAAGGTTCAATAAACAAAGGCAAGAGATCGATGCAAAGAGATCATGAGAAATCCCTATGAAAAGGGATAGAATATCGTACCTTATTCAAGCAAGATCAACAATGAAAGCAAAACCAAGAAGTGAGATCAACCCGCCGCCTCTAACCTATGTGAATTAGATAACGCTCCATAAGAATCAAATTACTCGTTTTAGACGGCTTTCCATTTTTAGTAAGTTTCTATAATTAGTAGGTTTTCGTATTCATTGAGTTTAGCTATTTATGATGCATTTAAAGACATATTAGGTTAAATGAGTATTATTATACTTTAAGGATTATTTACGCCAAATTACAAAAGTTTAGGGTCTATAGTATAAATATATCAAAGTGTAGGGTCTCAAGTGTAAATATCATTTTTACTCATTTCAATCCTTTAGTCCTTTTAGTCATTATATTTACAATTCAACCCTTTTGGTTTTAACAATTATGAATTTGACATTGAAGTTTATATAATTCGTACATGAACACATAAACAACCATAGACTTACTTCATGCATTTATTTAATGTCATACCCCATTTTAATATGATTAGCACAAGTTACATAAGCCCTATATGACTAACTAAGATCGAGATTTAACCATTCCAACCTTACCACATGACATAAACAATAACCCAAAGAACCTTAGGTCCATATTACAATTATTATACATGTTGTTTACTCCTTTAAATATGCTTAACACAAGTTAACTTAAATCCTTAAGTGAACCCTTTAATTTTGTCGACACTTACCCCAAAACATAATTTTATGCTACTTCTTTAAGCCAACAAATGAAACCCTAGACCTAGCTCCAAGTCGACACAATTTATAACAAATATGTCTACATACTTTAAATCCATTTAGGCTTGATAATTACAAAAGGAACATGTATTATATGAGGTTAAAAATCAGATTCCAAGGCCCCTCTCATTAAACACATATACACGACATACACATCAATGCATATTATGATTTCATGTAGTTATCACAAGACCTTTACATAGCTTACTATTAACATACTTTTGTGACATGTTTATGATAAGGCAGCATGCGTGATAGGACATATACATGACCGATTCTATGCACTTTTATCGACATATAAAAAAAGTGTTTGATTCCTGATTTTATGTAGCATAATACTAGGTTAGTCTTAGCTCGGTTTTTAATATTTGATATAACATGTTTTAAGGGACACAAAGCAAGCGTATGGTAGGGTATTACACACCCACGAATTCAGAAACAAAGATGAGACGAGAACATGATGGTGATACCTTTGTAGCGTAGAAAAGAAGAGGAAAACAAAGATCAAAACCAAGCTTAATTCAAACTCTATGCGCCCTAGGAACCACGACAGCAGCAGCAGCAACCTACAACCCAAGACCAACCAATACTCGTAACCAATACACGATTTTAGCAAATTTTACAAAAACCTTCAACCCTCTTTGAATGCTTGTTGTCCATTAAATATGGAGGAGAAGTTGCTCCTTTCACTTTTCTTTACTAAGGTTTTTGTGTGAATAATTGAATGAGATATGGGGAGATTATAAATGTGATAAGGGCAAGTTAATGAGGCCAGAAATTCAGGGATTTGGGCGGGAAATTGGCCCTAACAAAGGATTTTAGGAGACCAAATCATCACTTTTATTTAGTTACCATATTAACATTGTGACACCTTTTATTTTATTTATCAAACATGCAATTTATTTAGTCCATGCAACATTTTAATGTGTTATATCTTTACTTGTGGTATAAATGTAAGTTTTATTTCAAATGCTCCATGAAAACAATTATCATAAGTACTTAGCGAAATTATCGAGCTGGGTTTATTTTACGGTTTATTAATCGAGGGGTATAATAGTCTTTTAACGCGTTCATGATTTTAGGGTTTTACAGTCT
>OU343216.1:109436932-109524076 GCA_910596185.1 Chrysanthemum makinoi | reverse complement strand
ATTTTTTGTTTTTGCAAGACTCGACCATGGGTAAAACTCCCCGAGGCTTCAAAATGAGCTTAGGTGGCCAATCTGAGCTAAGCTAGTTGTTACTATTTGGAAGCATAAAACATAGATTTTGAATATATGAGAATAACCTTTTGGAGTAAAAAGTTTAGAAAGGAAACTTATGTAAACACCTGTTTTTTTTTTGTTTTTTTTTTTTTTGTCTTTTGCAAGACTCGAACCATGGGTAAAACCTTCCCAAGCTTCAAAATGTGCTTAGGTGGCCAACTGAGCTAAGCCGGTTGGTTACTATTTAGGCATAAGATTCATGTATGAGATACTGAAATTTCAAAGTAAATACATATAATTTTTACGAGGGGTTGATGCCGTTTGTGTTTTTTTTTTAAGTACAAGCTTTTAGCGTCAAAAGGATTATATATGTAATTTAATTTGCTATTATTAGGATATATATGTAAATAAAAGCAAAATTTGAACTTAGATTTGGAATATCTTGGTGGTGTGAATGTGAGAATAAACTTGTTGGGTACAAAGTATAAAAAGAAAATTAGGTAGAAACAAAAGAGTTAAGAACTTGTTCAATTTCGAATTTTTTGTATTGCATTCACTTTTAGTTTTTCCGAATTAAACTAAGTGCAACAAGACAAATTCGAATCATAAAGCTAAGCCGGTTGGTTACTATTTAAAGCATAAAACTAGATTTTGAATATCTGTGAATAAACTTTTTGGAGTACAAAGTTTAAAAATTAGGTAAAAACAAAATTGAACATAGATTTTGAATATCTGTGAATAAACTTTTTGGAGTACAAAGTATAAAAAGAAAATTAGGTAGAAACCAAAGTATTGCTTTATGTTTTAAGTTTTTCAGAAATTGAAACTAAGTGCAACAAGACAAATTCGAATCATAATACAATTCTTAACACATAACAACAATCCAAACTATAGTGTATAATTAAAAAGCATTTCATAACTTCAATCAATGTGGGATGCAAGGTAGAAATGACTTTTACGAAATAGACTAACAAGGTCGTTAAATGCTAGACTCATGAAATTTTGGTAGAGGAACACCTTGATACATCTAAACCAAAAGCCTTTTGGAGTTCTGGGTAGTATTAATTATTTTATCTAGCAGTTCAACGACTCAATCTACGTCGAAAAGTGTTCAAACAGAGAATTTCTTTGGTTATATACTATAGACATGTTACTTCTTTATAGATTTTCTTTTATAAAAGATTTATAGAGTTCAACGGCTCAATCTACTAAATTAAAACTTTTCAAACCATCCCTATTATCAATTGGCATTTCAATAGTCTTGGTCTTACTAACTGAAAACGTATTGCATTTTTACTTTTGCTAAAGAGCAATACAAACAATAACTTGATTGTTTCATCACTTCAACCTTCTTTGATTATTTGATTCCTGACAAAAGATCTTTGACTATCATCATTAAAATGTGTGATATCTTTGGTTTAAATAGGTGCAAACCATCTTAAAGTGGTCATGTCAACCTCTTCAAAATAGGTTTTTACTCGGTTTGAGTCGTGTGTGTAACAAAAAATAAATTGATTAAATTGAATTAGTTGGTTAAAAGATTAGAAATCATAGTTACAATAAGACAAAGAAAGTAAAATTAAAAGTAACTTATATAAATTTATAATACTTAGTAATGAATGAAGTTCAATTTTACTTTGTAATTTTTTTTAAAGAAAGTTAAGTTTGAGTAAGTATTAAAAAGTTAAGAAGCTAATACAAATTAAGGATATGACATTCGTGAATCTAGTTCAATTTTTTATTTTGTACATGCACTTTATTAAAAATAGCAAATCATAAATATAATAAATAATATTCCTAAGAATAGTAAATATTAAAAAAAATTAACAAAGTCATACAAATTTAGAAAATGCCAACCGAAAATAGAGTTCATTTTTTATTTTGTACATGACTTTATTAAGGATAGCATATCCTAAATATAATAACATTCTGAAATTAAAACTGCTAGTACACTATAGTATAAACAAAGAAACATTTTTTTTCTAGGTATGTGGGATGTACGATTGAAATGGTCTTATAAAGTATCAACGTGTATACATGTTACTTATCTCAAAGTTTTCTTTCTGGTAAAAGTGTTACAAACCATCCTTGTTATTAATCAAATGTCAAGAATAATCGGGTACAGCTAGGTGAAAACATATTACATTTCACTTTTGCTAAAGAGCAATACAAAAAACGTGAAAGCTCTTTGGTCAAGGCCTCAAAGGGGTATATGAAATAATGCAACTCATTTTAGAAAGTTTAACGTAGTTGATAAGTTATGAATCCTCACATATTCTTTTTTACGAGTAATAGAACATTTAATACTATATAATTTAGATCATATCTATGTTAATTTCTGATTGAGAATATTTGTCATTGTGGTGTAACTTTTAAATCTTTATTATTGACAAAAGCTAAAAAAAAATCTGTCAATTTTATTATTGTTTTTAAATAAAGCTTTTGCATATATATCCTTTCGAAAATGCAAAATTGCATATATATCCAAAGCATGCATAAAAACCATTATACTATGTGCATAAAAAACTTGTACAAAAAATATATATGCAATTATTCATTTTGGGAGGGATATATATGCATTTTTGCCTTAAAATAAATGGCTACATCGTCCAACTCTCAAAAGTTAAGTAAAAGTTATTACTAACAATCTAAAAATACGCAGATGAGGACTCAAAGTTTTGTTAAATGAATTTTGGAGTTCTTGTCGAGGAATTATTTCTTAATAAATAATAAATGGTTAGCGACTTTTTGTTAATAAAAAATAAAACGTTAAGAAGTTGTGTAAATGTAGGACTCATACTTGACTCTCAAGTTAAATTTTGTTTTTACACTAACTTCATAAACAAGCATCTATCCAAAACATATACTCTTTTCGTTTCAAAATTATTGTCCAAAAAGACAAAATCATTAAGTTTAATAAAGTGGGATTACAGAAATTTTCAACCACTCTTATAGAATATTCCCTCACTAAAGTCCCTATTTATTACTAAAAATGAAAAGTGGACAATTGTTTTAGGACATTTCAAAAATGAAAAACGGACAATTAACTTGAAACGGAGGGTGTACTATTTTGAACTCGAGATGTTTTATTTCGGATACCATTATTTAAAATCCTCATCATTCATCTAGTTTGATCTAAGTCTATGAGTATGTTTGGCAAAACTTGCTGTAAGCTATATACTGTAATCTGTAAACTGTAAGTTGTAATCTGTAAACTACAAAGTTGTTAACATGAGCTAAATCTTTTTTTTAATAATAATGTTTGGTAAATTAGCTGTTAAATGTAATTATAAGATGTAAAATGTCATAAAATGACAAATCTATAATTGTAAATAAAAGTTTGGAAGGTATATTAGTACTTTAAATTTTTAAAGACGTAGACATTTAAAAAAGCTTCATGAATCAGCTTTTCATTTTGGAGCTATTTGTTTGAAATAAAAGCTTGTTGGTAATGCATCCAAACGAAGCTACTTAGTTTATAGGAGATTATTTTGTAACAAAAAGATAATAGCTCCTCCAAAAAAAACCCTGCCCCAAACATGCCCTGTGTCTTTTTCTTGCATTTTCTTGTCATTTTGTCTTTCTTATTTATTCATATTTTTTTGTCTTTTTTTTTAATTTACTTTTTTTCGCTTTCATACGTTTTCGTATGTTTTCATACGTTGTCATATGTTCACTCATTTTCATTCGTTTTCTTACGTTTTGGCCGTTTTGATCGTTTGCGCCGTTTCATCCGGTTTCTCCCGTTGTCATCCATTTTCATACGTTTTCGTCCATTTTCGTACGTTTTCATACGTGTTTTTACGCTTTCATACGTTTTTGTTCATTTTCATACATATTCATACATTTTCTATGTTTCGTCGTTTTCATACGTTTTCGTCTGTTTTTAAATGTTTTTGGTCGTTTTCATACGTTTCTGAATATATCTCAGAATATCACTTGTGATATTTGATATTCAAAAATCACAAGTGATATTATCAGAAATCACAAGTGATATTCTGAATATCACAGAATAACACGTGAAAACGGACCAAACCGTTAAAAAAATGGCGAAACGAAAAAAATAACCGCGACAAAACGTATGAAAACGAACGATAACGTATGAAAACAGACGAAAACATATGAAAACGGACAAAATGGACGAAATGTATGATGAAAACGGACGAAAACATATAAAAATGTCTGAAAACAGCCAAAACGTATGAAAAAAAAAAACGTGAATTTAGAAAAAGAAAAAAAGAAACGCGAATTAAAAAAAAACGTGAATTAAAAAAAAAGAATAAATAAGAAAGACAAAAAGACATGACTTAGGTTGACATATTAAATCTTAGGTTATCATCATTAAATCAAGTTAGATGGATGATCGAGATTTGTCCATTGATAAGCACCAAAATGAAAGTAAACAAATAAACTTTTCTCTTCTGAACACATGCCGTTAATATACAAAGTTATGAGTATGGACTCTAGATCTTTGTAAATAAATTTTAGAGTACTTGTCAAGGAATTCCTTTCAAAAAGATATCTAAAAGTTAAGAAGTCATATAAATTTAGAGCCACACCGATCTATGACGTTCAATCTTTAGTGGTACATGAACTTCATAAACAAGTATGTACTCCAAACATGATACCACTATTCTAAACAAATATTGTTGGTATACAACATACTATATAACCAAAGAACGTTTGATGTCTGTAAACAATGTGGGATACATGGGTTGAACGGGGACTATTAAAAAAAATAGCAAGGTACTTAATTATTGACTCTACCATTAAATAGATAGAAATAAGCCATTGAATATCTAGTATTAAAAGATTAAGGAGTCAAAATAAGAAGTTAATGGCTCAACCATTGAATAGATAAAAGTAAACCATTGAGTATATCTATACTACTTAAAGCTTATCCCCCTTAATTTAATGTGCAAGGGGGTTGTGCACAACCGAAAGTACGGTACATACATGTTTATGCATACCAAAATAACTACAAATTATTTCGTTTTAGTATGCCCTCATATTCAATGCAAATTCAGTTTGGTTTATGAAGAGGCTCGAGTTGAATGAAAAATTCAGTTTGGTTTATGAAGAGCCTCGAGTTGAATGAAAGATATCCCTAGCTTGAATGCTCGGACGTTCACACTAAACACGTATTCAATGCTGGAAACACAAAAGGGCTGCCAATTTGCAACCTCAAAGAATATGGATCAATCTACAATTAAAACACTACTAAATGGAACCTGCATAAATAAGCCTTACAACCCATTATCTGCACAGTCATTGTGGGTAGGCATACAAGTAAAAAAAGACGTATCTCTATAATTATGGCCGTAGAAATCGGAGGACCAAATGCACTATTGTTACTGGACGAATTGAAACTGGATGAGACCGGCACGATCGTAGTGATGCTTTGTAGGATGTGGGATATAAATGCTCCTTCAGGCCGATACTTGAGCACTGATTTCTTGGTGTCCGATGTTAAAGTATGTTGACATCCATCACCATGTGTGAAAAACCTGAATAATGCCAATATGTAACACAAAATTTATCAAATGTCTCTGTTGTTTGTCAATTTTTTCTTACATACTTTTTATGCAGGGAAATGTTATCCACTATACCGCCAAGGCAACGGTAGCTCATAATTTCTTGAAGTTAAAAGAGGGTGCTATATATTCGGTTAAAAATTTTGTAGTCATGCAAAACAAAGAAGATTTTCGTATCAGGAAGGACGATACGTTCATGCTTGAGTTTAATGGATCAACAAGCATAAGGAAATCTTTGGTTATATCTAAGGGATTTGTTAGGTATCCGTTACAATTGGTTGATTTTGATCATATAAAGCCCACAGAAAACAAATATCTCATTGGTAATGTGTGTTTGTTAGGTATCTTAAAATTAATTGTTTTTAAATATTGTTGCTATAAAAGCTTTTACTTTTCAGATGCTGTAGGTTATGTGACAAATGTTGGTAGGATGAACTATACCAAAACAGGATCCAAAAACCTTGATTTCTACCTGGCGAATCATAGGTTGAAATTTATATTTGTTGCAAATGATGTTGTGAAAATGAAAATTTTTTTGCCAATGTGTATTAGCAAACTTACATGTTCTCTTTGTTTCTATTCCCTTTGTAATCAGGGGCCAGTCCATACGGGTGACCCTGTGGGGAGGGCTTGCTGATGTGTTGATTGAGAAGAAGGCGCAGCACGTTGGCATGTGTCCTGTTGTGGTGACTTCAACCTCTGCAAAGCAATATAACAGTAAGTGGCTTATGGACTATTTACCTTTTGCATGTTCAACACTTTTCGTTTACACATTTAACCTTTAATATTACCTTCTAGATAAGCTCTATCTATCCAGCAGTTCATCCACCCAGCTCCTAGATTCCATTGACATTCCTGCAATTAAAGAATTGAATTCAGAGATTTGGTAAGAAGCTAATTCTTATTATTGAATATATCCTAAACCAGCAAAAATTTAACAAATCATACAACTGTTTGTTAGCATAAGGATGCTTCAAAGGGAGCTTCGCGCATAGACAGCTCTAAACCAAGAAAAGGATCTATCGAGAATCTGCTCATGTGGGCCCGAAATAAAAGGAATGATGTATGTATTATTATGCTGTCGTCATCTCTATATTATCTTTATATTGCATGACATTTACGAATCTAATTTATACAGTCATGCCGCTTTCATAATTAAGGCCAAGATTGATAATGTGCGTACTAAAAAGGGATGGAATTTCCCATCGTGGGGGGGAGACAACTGAGGAAAGGGCTACTAGAAAGAATGGGAGATTTTGGTGCGAGTCATGCATCAGACCAGTTGAATACCCGGTAATAAGGTAATGACATATTTGCAACTTATATTTTGATTGTTTGAATGTGTTATATAAAATTTCTCACCTTGACATTTACCATATGTGAATGCTTCTTTTCAGGTATCGTCTTGAACTTGGTATATCTGATGATACCGAGCAGACTGGGTGGTCCTTTTGATGATGCATCTGTTGGATTGATCGGGTTCCCAGCTTCGGCGTTAGTGTCGGATGAGGATGAGGTACGAGTTATAAATCCCGCCTACTTACACACTATTACATCATTCCCATTACTCACGGCTTGCTCTACAGGGTTTAGACGATCATGCAAACTTGCCATCACCTATAGCTGACCTCATTGGGACAACACACATGTTTGAAATCAAATCTCACACATATTATGAATATGGAACATTTGAGAGTTTTACGTGTTGGCAAGTTGACCCGCATAATCCATCAGTTGACCCCACAAGCGCAAGCACCGTTGATAATGAAACCGCTGTTACATGCTCATCATCCAAGTCACTCGCCCGGTCGCCAACCCTCACTACACCGTCCAAGCCTGTAGAGGATAGGAAAGCGAAAGGTAGTCAAAACCAAATAAAAAATCGGTACAACATGTATTTGTATAAAGTCACATACTGATAGAATTCCATTGTTTGCAGGGTGGTTATTGATGATTCAACGACAGAACATGAACTGCTGCCGGTTAATGATGTACAAGGTGATGAGTCTGATATTGCAAGTAATAATACATCTTCAACATCCAGCCCATCGTTCAAACAGCTGATAAAGCCCAACCATGCAAATGATAATAAAGATGATAGGTTAGCGACCTTAAAACATTTGGGTGACAACAAAATATCTTTACCCTATCTATCATACTACTACAATACATTTAACATAATAATCATGTTTCGTTGTATGCAGTGTTGATATTGAGAATTCGGACGCGGATATTGAATGATAACTGAGACATTGAGCAGGATGGTGATGATAGCACCCTACCCGTCAGAAGAAGAAACAAGGACGGTGAGCACATATTGACTGTCACTTTTTTTCGCTAACCCTTTTACGTTTGCCTGCATAATAACACGTTTCTCCCTATATATTTTGTGAACAGGTTTGTGGTTGAAGAATCCGAATGACCCCAACCAATGAGTGCCCCATCAAGCCTTTATAAAACGAATGCTTTTGACAATAATAATATATGATAACGCTCAAATTGTGCATGTTTTTAGTAGCGTTATCAGTGATTTTATGTGTGTTATTTGGTTATAATCATATGCTTTTGATGCTTAATCGTACAAAAGTGCGTTTGCTAGTTCATTTGTAGCCAAGTACAGGAAAGTGGAGAAAAAGACGGAAAAAGAAGTAAAATACGAAGATTTCTCCATATACGAAGAATTCCCGACAAAAGAAAGACTTGCGGAGTATACTCGAGAAGATAAAGTCATCAAGTTAGTGGTCAAAAGACTCAAGAATAAAGTTCAAGAAGGAAAACGAGAAAGAAATGAAGAAAAGCAGCTAAAACGAAGACATATTGGAAGACTCGTTGTTCCCGACACACCTTCACCATTTTAGCCGTAACTTTTGCATACGGGGCCGTTTGAGCCACACCCCGTTCGCGGCCACAGAAAGCTAAGAGAAAGATCTACAACTTTGCAGTTTATGAATTTTTGTGATTTTGCTCCAACCGATCGGTCGAGCCCCGTAACGGATCCGGTTGGAGAGCTGTCAGAAGACCAACCGATTCGGTTGGAGCTCAACCGGATCCGGTTGGAGGTCTGTTTCACCATTTTTCCATCACTAAGATCCCAAACGTGTTCCAAATGATTCTAGTCCCTTCCTACATGGTTTCTAGTCCCTTCCAAGCTCCTTGGCCTCCAAGAAATGCATTGAATACCCTAGGCCTTGGTAGTAGTATAAATAGAACCCATTTGGCACCTCATTTCATCATCCCTTCTCCATCTTTCTCATCCCTTTCATCCACCACTCCATCTCTAGGTGTGAAATTCAAGCCTCCACCCTTAAGGACGAATTTCCACCTAAAACAACATCCCTCTCTCAACTTACCTTCCCCAAAGGTGTGAAATTCAAGCCTCCAACCTTAAGGACGAATTTCCACCTAGAGAGCAAACCATAACTTGAGAGAACACAACCACTCTCAATACCTTCACCAAAGGTGTGAAATTCAAGCCTCCACCCTTAAGGACGAATTTCCACCTAGAGAACACACCCACTCTCAAAATCTTTACCAAAGGTGTGAAATTCAAGCCTCCACCCTTAAGGATGAGTTTCCACCAACTATCCTATCCCAACTTGTGTGAAATTCAAGCCTCCACCCTTAAGGACGAATTTCGACCACTTATCCACCAGCTTATCTTCCCTAAAGACCACAAACCTCTGCCAAATTCGTGTAGTGTGCTCAAGGGTTGTCGAAGGCGTTTGGACATCATTTTCCGGCTTGGTAGAACTATTGTAGTTGATTGGAGGCTTGAAGGTTGCTATAATCCTTCATCTTTGCCTATTGTAATTCATACTTTGGGTAAACCTTGTTACTTTTCTATTTAAAGATGTTTGTTATTGATATGATTATTGAGATTTTGTGTTTGATTGGAATAATGATGAATCTTTTGATACTTGCTTGTTCTTATATTGCTTTTCTTGTTGGTTTGATATGTGACAATCATAACCATCAACTTGTTACTTGTTCTTATAATGCTTTTCTTGTTGGTTTGATCCGTGACAATCATAACCATCAACTTGTTACTTGTTACTTGCTTAAACAAACAAACGACACTTGTAGTGCAACCAAGTCTCTTGGGACGACCTTGATTTACCATATACTATACTACAACTTGACTAGGGTATACTTGCCCGAATGTGTTCCTAGTTAACCGGTAATTCTTGTTATAAATTTAAAACCTCGTGCGAACGCATCAATATATTTGATAAAAACTGCTCTTGGAATTTTGTTTTACTTTTGTTTTAATTGTTGTTTGGAAGACACAATAATTATCCGTTCCGTTACATTTGGTTTTATTTTTTTCTGACAATATGTTTTGGTTTGCCATCAAACGAAATATTGTTTGTTTTTGTTCTAAACTGCATTTCAGGTACCTCCAAGATGAACATAATGTGGCTTTGGACAATTGCTACATGATATCAAATAAATACGTGTGTTAGTAATGCCAGATGACCAAGAAAGCAATTATGGTTATTTTGATTTTTCCATCAGACATTATTACCAAGTGTAATGTCTAATGTACAAGACATTTATGTATGTATCTTAAAATTATTTGATTTATCCATCAGACATTGTTACCAAATGTAATGACTCATCTAATAGTCGGCAAGGATTTTTTTTTTCAATTTCTCCATCAGACATGGTTACCAGGTGTAATGTCTCATGAACAAAATAAATATGTGAATGAACCAGATATTTATATTAATGAAACTAATCTCTATGTAATTTACTACTTTTCCTGTTGTATCCCCTTTTTTAATCACTCCTATAACCCTTTCATGTGATGAACATGTTACCAAACATCCAATTAATGAATCATATTTCTGTATAATTGTCTAACTCTCCTATATTATCACCTATTTTCATTCACTCATATAACCCTTTAAATAATTTATCGACTTAAAGTACATAACGGGACATCTAAATTCATGAACACATGTAATTGATTCATTGTGAATACCTAATAAAAAAGTCTCAAAACCTCCGGGAAATTGCCCAAATGTTAGGACGGTGTTGTTTTAAATCTCAAATGATACAGATATTGAAGATGGTTATGCTGCTTAATGCAATCACCAAGATTGCCTAAAATTGACTTTATTATATACCTAATGAATTAAATAATGACTGTAACATTATGTTTGGTATGAATTATATGAGTTTGAAACCCTCTTTCTATTTATATGTATTTATACCACCACTACATATGTTTAATTTACACATACATTATTATTTTATACATAACAAGTGTGATATAAACTTATCTTATAAGGAAATTTATAAAACATGTTTATTCCTACATTACTTTATAACAATTAAGAGTTTTTTACTTTCTCCATATGTTATATAGATGAACCATCCTGAATTTGTGTGTTATACATAACAAGTTATTATTTTATATTGGAAAAAAATCAGTCTCGTTATTAAAGCAATAATAAGAATCATAAAAACTTGTAGATACTTACCATAGAAGCCTGTTCATTGTTCAGTACACTTATTGCATCAGTTCAACACTAGAATCCCAAGAGATGCTTTAATATACATCTTGCTTCTATATCTTTCCAAACCTGCAAGGTTATGTGTTGCATAATTGATACATATCATCCAAATACTAAATGAATACAGGTACATTTCAATTTAACAAAATACTATACCTTCCAATTATGTATATGATTAAATCCATATTTGTTTTTCCGTTACAGGGTCAGAAAATGATCATGCTCAGGTTCCATCCCTGTCAGACATGTTGCACAAATCTTTCGTTATTGATTCGAAAACAATTATCAGTCAAAGTGGAATAACACAAAGCTATTGTGGTTTACGGCTAAATGAAATTGTCAAATCATTTACAGGTATACACCAACTCCAAACATTCACTTGCGTTATTATAGTACAAAATTGTTGCAACAATTGATACCTGATTCGCGTGTTCACCGTAATTTGTTAGGACAAACAACACGCTCAGGGGGTGATTTACCAGATGACAGCGAATCAAATGGCTTATGCTTCAAATCAACCCTTATGTATAAAAAAAAGAAAATCGCAGGTGTTTAACTAACCAAATTACATTTGGCACACAATTGTTTCTGTAATAATGAATAATACCTTAATGTTATTCATACTGAGGACACTCTCACAACTGCAGCTATTAAAAAAAAGATACGGAGCCGCAATGCATCTGCAGGTAATTTCATATTTAATAATTGATGCCTTATGTTATTTGATGGATAAAAATGTTGTTATTCGCAATAAAATTTACCTTTTTTTGGCAAGGTGTTCCGTTGTTTACCATAATATTGGCCATCCATCATTTGAGTGTCAAAATTGCAAAGCGATTATGTGGTATCAGGAGAGAAGCGATAAATCAAAGAGCGCCTCCAACCCAACTTTTTCCATTTGCTGTCAAGAGGGAAAACTTTTTTTTCCAAGATTTAATGAAACACCTTCACCTCTTAAAGAGTTTATGGACTATAATAATCCTGCAAGTTTAAGATTCAAAGACCAGATCAGGGTATATAATGGCATGTTTTGTTACACATCTTTTGGAGCAAGAATATACCATTCAATTAACACGGGCAGGGGTCCATATACCTTTAGAGTAAATGGGCAGAGCTATCATCGAATAGGTTCTCTTCTTCCAACACAGGGAATTCAACCTAAATATGCCAGCTATACTTTTTGACATTGGAAATGAAGTGAAAAACCGAATGAGAGCTTTTATAGACAAAGATGGGGGATATGTGTTAGATCCAAGTATAGTAGCGAGATTGATTAAAATGTTTGATCAATCAAATTCAATTACTAAGGCATTTCGAATGGGTCGGGATTGGTGCGAGAACCACAATGCAGCCACCTTTCAACTACGGCTGATAAGTGGTCATACTACATCTCGGGAATATAACGCACCAACCGTGGCCGAAATAGCAGCTCTAATTACTAATGACTTTGGTGATGGTATTCCTACAAGAGATATTATTGTAAGTAACAGGGATGAAGGTTTGAAACGTATTTGAGTTGCATCAGAATACATGTCACTTCAATATCCATTGTTATTCCCATATGGGGAGGAAGGATTTCATGAAAAGATACCATATTACAACAACATGTCTGTACGCAAGACCAAAAAGGGCTTTTGTCCAATGAAAGAATACTATTCATATATCATACAACAGCGAAATAACCAAGGTACTACACTGCTTAGAGGTGGGCGATTATTCCAACAATACTTGGTGGATTCATATGCGGCTGTTGAAGAACAGAGGCTAAAATGGACCAGAAAAAATCAAGATACGTTACGCGTTGATCTATATCATAATGTTTGTGACGCTGTAACAATGGGGGGATACAAGTGCAGCAGGACTGGGAAAAACGGATCGTCTGCCAAGAAGTTTTATAGGCGGTCCAAGGTATATGATGCAAAACTACCAGGATGCAATGGCTATATGTCGGGCGTATGGGAATCCAGATCGTTCATCACGTTCATGCTAATCCAAAATGGCCCGAGATTGCAGAAATGCTAAAGCACGTCCCGGGCCAAAAAGTCCATGACCGTCCAGAAGTGGCAACACGTGTGTTCAAGATTAAACTTACTGAACTGTTAAACGACCTTACAAAAATTCATATTTTTGGCAAGTCACGAGGAGGTAAACAAAAATTAACCCATAATTTTAATTTGTTTACTCTTTTATATATACATTGTGTATTATCTTATGTTTGTTTCCAATTATATTTCAGTTGTGTATGTCATAGAATTTCAAAAACGTGGACTGCCACATGCTCATATCCTACTGTGGCTAGAAGAAGAATTGAAATGCAAACCCCATCCAGATAAATGATATAATTACAACTGAGATACCATGTCGAATCAATGATCCGGATGGGTATAAAGTAGTAACTGAGTTTATGTTACATGGACCTTGCGGTAAAGATGAAAAAAATGCCCCATGTACAACTGAGGGGAGTGCTCAAAACATTTTCCTAAACCTTTTGTGGTTGAAACAATTGTTGATAATGATGGTTATGCTATTTATCGCCGGAGGAATAATAACGCTCACCATATAAAAGGGAAATTCAAATACGATAACAGATATGTGGTGCCTCACAACCGTTATCTCCTGATGAAATACCATGCCCACATTAACGTGGAATGGTGCAACAGATCCAAAGCAATTAAGTACTTATTCAAGTACTTAAATAAAGGTCCCGATAGAGCCACAATTGTTATACAAGAGAATGTTAAAAATGATGGTGGTGATACGCAATGTACAAGTTTTGGAGGGGACGAAATAAAGAACTATTTGAATTGTCTTTTTTAGCTCCATGGAGGCGGTGTGGCGTTTGTTTCATACAACATACATTTCTCATATCCGTTGTTATGAAGTGAATTACCACTTGCCGAATCGATGCAATCACAACGTGACTCGGAAAGCTTACACGCCCTAATTCAAAAAGAAGGTATCGACATGACCATGTTCACTGATTGGTTTGAATTAAACAAGCGTGACAGAAGCGAATCGAGTATACATTATGCTTTGAGATACCTACACATTACGTGTGGCATGAGAAAGACAAATTGTGGAAAAAGCGCAAATTGCAAAAATGCATCGGCGGATTGTTGTTACTCGCACCGGCTCTGAGACCGATATTATCTTAGAATGTTGTTGAACATTGCAAGAGGTCCTGATTCTTGGGAAAAACTCATGATTGTTCACGACAAACTATGTTCGACTTTCAAGGAAGCATGTTTTGAATATGGCCTCTTATATGATGACACGGAATGGACATATGCTATATCAGAAGCAAGTGTATGGATGTTTGGACCACAGTTACGTGACATATTTGTAACAATTTTAATATTTTGCGATGTTAGCAGACCTTTAAAATTTTGGGAAGAAAATTGGAAGTTTCTATCAGAAGATCTTCTACACAAGAAAAGGAGAATGTTTAATTATCCGACTTGCGGTGACGGCGACAACTAAAGAACTATTGTTTGATAGAGATCCAAGAGTTATTAAATAGAAATGGGAGATCTTTATCTGAATTCCAAGACCTACCAGTGCCTGACCCAAGGTTACTAACCAACATGGACAATCGTCTCATACGTGAGGTGTTGAATTATGATATGAAACAGAGTAAGATTGAACATCAGGAACTTCATTCATTGTTAAATCGAACAACGTTAATCTATGAAGAGGTGATTGAATCTGTCCATGGTAAAAAAAAGGGAACTTTTACTTCGTCTACGGTCCAGCGGAACTGAAAGACGTTTTTATACAAGAGTATCATCTCAAGATTAAGATCAGAACGCATGATAGTGCTCGCTGTTGCATCTTCAGGTATAAATTTATACTATATTTTAAACAGTCAACTATTTTAAAATGGATAAAAATTTGTTACTGATTAACACTTTCAATTTGGGTAGGAATAGCTTCATTGTTACTACCAAGTGGGAGAACCGCGCATAGCGTTTGTTATACCGCTTGAATTATTAGAGAACAGTACATGCGGAATAAAACAAAATACACATATGGCTGAACTCATACAGGAAGTTAAACTTATTATATGGGATGAAGCTCCGATTACTCAAAAATATGCTTTTGAAGCATTGGATAAGACGCTCAAGGATATTTTAGGATATCATGATCCTGACAGTAGGAATCGAATATTTGGAGGAGTGACGGTCTTACTTGGAGGTGACTTTCCACAAGTGCTGCCAGTTATACCAAAAGGAAGCAGGGCAGACATTGTTCAATCGTGCATAAACCAATCTGAACTATGGAAGCATTGCAAAGTATTTAGACTTACACGTAGCATGCGTGTCAACGAGTATACTGAGAATGGGGAGCTTGATACTCGAAAACAAGATATCAATAGATGGGTTTTGCCAGTGGGGGATGGAAACGTGCCGGCAAAATGCAAAGAAGGGGAGGACGACCCAAGTTGGATTGACATTCCTGAAATGTTCCTAATTAAATCGTGGGATTGTCCAATAAAACAGATTGTCACAGAGACATACCCTGATTTTACAACGAGGCAAACCGACGATGTGTACCTCAAAGAAAGGGCAATACTAACTCCTCGGAATGATGACACTGATGACATCAATGAGTACATGTTTAAACAGTTATCAGGGGAATCTTTACATACAACAGCGCGGATGAGATTTGCAAGGCATCTACAGATAGCCTAGAACAGCACGAGCACTATCCGATTGAATTTCTTAATTCCTTAAATTTCCCTGGGATGCCCCCACATGCTCTTCACTTAAAAAAGGAATTACCAATTATGCTATTGCGGAACATCAATCCAAGCAAAGGGTTGTGTAATGGAACAAGGTTGCTCATCACAGATCTAGGCCAGTTTGTTATTCACGCTAAGGTGCTGACAGGTTCAAATATAGGGGATAACGTTGTTTATACAGGATTATACTGACCTCAACGCAATCCAAGTGGCCATTTATTCTAAAACGGTGACAATTTCCTGTAAGACCATGTTATGCAATGACAATTAACAAAAGTCAGGGTCAATCACTTAATTACGTTGCCTCTATATGCCTTCTCCCGTATTCAGCCATGGTCAGCTTTATGTGGCGTTATCTAGAGTTACCAGCCCGGCGACCTTAAGATACTAATGGTCGAAGACAAGGACCCAAAGCTTAAGAATTGCACGCGTAACATTGTTTTCAAAGAAACATTCAGCAACCTAACGTAGGACATATATATGATGTTCAAACAACAGTTATTTATTATTACTTGGTTGTTTGCCACGAAAACTCATAATGTGCATGATATTGTTCCAACTCTTAACATGTATTCATACTGCACCACGGTTACTCTATAATCAAATAACCACAAACTGTAGTAGGCATGATTTTTTCCTGAACAGTCAAGTTTAATCACACAAGCTAACCACTTGTGAATGGTCAACCATAAAAGTCAAACAGCTCAGAACAAAATGCAATTAAAATCCATGGGAGTTTAGTGTATCCCCGGGTCGTTAAGTCCCAACGAGGTGTGTAAACTGTAATACAACGAGGTGTGTGCTGAAATGATATTGAATATACAAAAACAAGAATCTGATTGACTAACACTAAGAATGTGAATAGTGATAGCTCTGTCACAGCTATGTCGTTAAAAACGTGCAATCAGAAACCTAAAAACGTAAAAGATATACAAACGTACATTTAGCTTAAATTAAACGTAAACGTATAAAAATAAAACGAATATAACTATAATAGGGATTTGCATGTCTTAGCGACTTAAATGCAAATTAAATATAATTAAAATTTTTAGCTATAATTTACAAATTTATATAAAAGTTAAGAAAATCTAAAAAACTAAAGCATGTACGTTTATGTAACAATTACGTAAACGTACAAAAATAAAAAGTGAATTTAGTCCAATACAACTTCCACAAATGTGATAATCATATTTTGGAATCCTAAAAAGATTAGAAAATTATTAGAAAATTAAAATAAATTTTTACACTATTAAATTAATTAATATAAATTAAAATGAATTAAATGTATTTAATAATGAATTAAATAATAAGAAAATCTAAAATTAACTTAAATAAATGAAATAAAGAATCTGAAAAATCTAAAATATTATAAAATGAATTTTAAAACTGAAAATGTATTTTTTACACAATTATTCTATTTATTATGAATTATTTACTATTATTAATTACTAAAAACTATTATTGATTCATTAAAAATATTAAATGAATAAAGAAAAATCTGAAACTTTTTACATAATTATTAAATAAATTAAGGAACCTAAGAAAAATATAAAAACAATATGTTATTAACAGAAATAAGCTAATAAGCAAATAAGCTTCTAAGGAGAAGCTATCACTTAGCTTCAAAGTAGATCTTTTGGTTTTCTTTTTCTGAAACTCAATATGTACTGATATTATACAAGTTTAATGAAAACAAAACTTTACAAACTGAGAAATAAGCAAGTTGTGAGCTTGTGAGTCCAACAGTTAAGCTTTTGGCTTCACAGTGGAGTTTAAGCTTGAAATAAGCTAGGAAAAATCTTTATACAGGAAACAAAAGATAAAATAAGATAAACACAAGTTCAATGGATAAATATAAACAAGAAAATGGACTGAAATGGTTCACAAGTGTGAGCTTATGGTTTAGACAGTTAAGCTTTTTGGGCTTAACTTGGATGGAGTGAAAGCTTGCAAAAGCTTGGTAAAGCTCCACACTGGAAAGTAAAAGAAAAATAATATATTTATAAGTTATATGGACACGTAAGCAAAAGTGGTACCACTGACAATCACTCATAAGCTAGGTATAAGCTAATAAGCAATTCTGCTGAACCATTGCAAGGTACTGCTGAACCATTGCACTCAGAAAATGGACAAGTCAAGAAGCTAGTTGCAGCCCTAGCAAATAAGCTGCTAGGGGAAAATTAAGCATAGGATCTTAAAGTTGGGCAGATAAGCTCCACAGGGAACTAAATCTCACAAGCTTATGATCACTAAGGAGTCTCTTAGAGCATTGGTAATGGTGTAAGTTCACTGAGTCTCTCGGTGAATGTTGTGAGTGGGCAAACAACAAGCTCTAAATAACTTATCAAATGAACTCATGAGAGCTCAACAAACACTGGAACACTGAGTATGATAGATTAGCTTCATAAGAAGCCAGAAATCACAAGCTCAAGTTCAATGAGGAACTTTTCATGAGCTTAAGAAAACAACTCCAACTACCGTTTGCTTCTGTGTAGTGAGTAAGATGGGACAAAAAATATGAAAGTGATTAAGCTATCTAATAAGCTACAAACTTGAAAATAAGAATAAACATAACAAATAAGCCACAAAGGCAACACAAATAAGCCAAGATCACAAGCTAGGGCTAAGTCATAAAACTTTTGCAAGCTTATGAACTTGACAACTAAACTTGTGCACAGGGCAAAAACAAGCTATAAAAAGCTATAAAATAAGCAGTTAAACATGGAAAATAAAAATAAACAAAAATGTATCTAACAAGATTAGCAACAAAACTAAAACATCTTAAAAGCACAGATTATAAAATTCTATATTAAAGCCTAGAGAAAATTATCTAGTTTATTCAAAAATGACAAAAAGGAAAATTTGACTTTTACTAAAAACTAAAAAGTTGACTAAACTGAATATAGAACTTAAACTACTTAATTAAATAAGTTATATTAAGCTATAAGAACATGAAATAAACATAGATACACAAGAATTGAACACATATGCAAGATTCTAGGATCTAACAACCCCAGTGCTCATAATGAGATTGTCAAGTGTCAAATTGACTTTCTACCATGCTACACCCTTTGGTTAGTATTCCACTGAGTTACTTAGGCCATATGAAGAATACATCAAACATGAGCAACCACAAACACAGCCTTAAACACAGTTTCATTATCAAATCCAAACAACCTTTAAAATGGACTGTTTTGAGGTTTTCAAAGCAAAAGAGAGTGTTTACCAATTCCATCAAATCCAGAGGTACCAAAGTGTCAAAATGGACCTTTTTAAGCCTAAACAAGTAGTCACACAAGTCTAGGTCTAGGATTGTCAAAAACTAGCATATTGACAGTCTAAATTCAATATCAAACCATAACCAAATCCAAAACATAACAACCTAAGATTAAGCTCTAATATCATAAACAAACATCAAAGGAACACAGAAACATGAAAATTAAAGCATCTAAAGCACTAAAACAGTAAAATGCAAAAATGGTAAAAAATGAGCTTACAAGTGGTATCCGATTAAAACTAGAACCATGGCACAGAACACATCCTAAGGCTTTCCACAAAGCTTTTAAACCAAAGGCAATCTACAATTAACCTTGCTCATGCAGTTTCAAGATCACATGATTATTTTTGGATTTTCATTGTTTTTCTTGATTTTTAGAGTTTTCTGAATTTTAAAGACTAAACTTGTTTTAAGGTTTCTAAAAGCTTTAAAGCTTTTGTAAGGAGCTTATATGAGCTATAGAAGTCCTTTAAACAACTACATAACATGAAATTGAAATGACATGAAAATTAAAGGTGATTAAGCAAAAACTTGAAACTGAAATGATACTTGAAATTAAACTGGAAATAAAGTTTCATTACACTAATTTGATGAGAGTACAACATTGAAAGCAATAAAATGACTTGAATTTAAAGGAAGCAGTAAACTTAATTAACTACGTGACCTAGGCTAATCCAAGGGTCTTTTCTCTTCTTCTCTTCTCTTTTATAGCATTCTAAGTTCCACTAGCTTCTGGTCAAATCACACTTCACTTTGTGTCCATTGGATAAGCAGAGATGATCCTAGCCATTTAAAGTACTTTTGCGCCAAAAGTCCATAAGCAGCTTGGGGCGGTTTGAGCGAAATTAATGCTTCTTGTTAGGAATTAGAAATTCCAGGTAAAAAGAGCGGTCACCTCAAGTATATGTAATCGTTAGAAAGCTCGTAGTCGTAGTTATTAAATGTCAAGTAGTATTTAGTTAGTAACACGTGGAGGACGGACGGGTCTTTACCCATTGTATGCCGATCACACGCCGATGTGTGGCGTTTTATGTAAGACTATAAATACTCTCTACCTCCCAAGGTAGAGAGTTGGAGCTCATAATAATATCTTTCACTTTCTCTCACTAAGTTCCCTAAACCTCTAACTTTCTCTCTCTAGAATTCCATCTATATGCTACCTTGTGTTAATGTTATGATGTGTATGTGAAAAGTTATATCTTACAATTGGTATCAAGAGCCATGGTTAGATCATATCTTGCACATCTTTGGATTTCTAGTGGTTTTAGGTGGTTTTTGAGTTTGAAAAGTTTAGTGGTTTTTGCATCATTTGATTGATTTCTAGTGTTAAAGTTTCGATTTTGGTTGTACTTTTATGTTTAGAATCATCAAAAGTGTTTAGGTTTTCATTTGGTAAGCTTGAATCATCTTGGTTGGGTTGTTTTGGATTGAAAAGTGAGGTTTATATGGTTTTTTCAAGCTAGCGACTTAGCTCACGGAATATTTTCTTGGTAGCGACTTGCTTCACATTTTTGTAGCGACTTATAGTGTTGGAGCTAGCGGAGTTAGATCTAGCGAGTTAAAGTACAAGTAGTGGATTCTCCACTACGGGTAGCGACTTGTGGTAGCGACTTGGTCAGGAGCGAGTTGCTCTTTAGCGACTGTTCCTAGACTTTGTGTAGCGATTGCTGCCAAAATTTGATTAGCGACTTGGTCAGTAGCGAGTTACTACTTAGCGACTTGCTTTTCTGTTAGCGACTTGGGACTCTAGCGACTTAGGGGTGTAACGAATTAAGGGTTAGCGACTTAGTGCATTAATTTCTAGCGACTTAGTGCATTAATTTCTAGCGACTTAGTGCATTATCTTCTAGCGATTTAGTATTTTATCATCTAGAGTCTTGAGTGATTGTTTACGGTTTTCTCTTGATTCAGTAAAATCCCGTGAAAGAATCCATTTCCCGGTTTAATCATAGAGCTATAAAATCACGTATAATCTGTTAACATGTCTACCAACGTTCCCACCGTTATCTCCACTGTTGCGAAGATGTTCAAGCAGTGGCTCGGATACTCGTCCACCCATGCTTGACAAACTGACACGACTCTTGGGCTCAACGAATTAGAATGTATTGCCTTGGAAAGGAAAATGGTGTCAGCATTCTCAAATCCATTGATGAAGGACCATATCGAGTTGAGACGACTAGAGACATACTTGATACTAATGCAGATGGTACTACTGTTTACGGAATAGACAGACCTAAGATGTATGATGAGCTTGATGATAAGGATAAAAAGAGATTTGATGCAGATATCAGGGCTTCAAACATTGTTCTTCAAGGTCTTCCTAAAGACATCTACAAGCTGATCAATCATAACACAGATGCTAAGGCAGTTTGGGACAATGTTAAGATGCTTCTCTCAGGTTCTGAATTAACTATGGAAGACAGAGAATCCCAACTCTATGACGAATTTGAGCATTTCAAGATGGAACCAGATGAGAGTGTCTATGAGTACTATGTGAGATTTCATAAGTTAGTTAATGACATGAGGAACATCCGAATGACTATGCCTAACATTCAGTTGAACTCAAAATTTGTGAACAACATGAATCCCGAATGGCACAAGTTTGTTACCGCTGTGAAGCTCACTAAAGGATTGAAGAATACAAACTATGAGAAACTCTATGCCTTCCTCCTTCAGAATGAGAGACATGCTATGTTTGAAAAATTGATTCTCAATCAGTTCAAAACCAACCAGGGAGAGACAAGCTCGTCTAATGACTCTAAAGCTTTCTACTCAAACATCGGAATCACAAACAAAGCATCACAAGTCATACCCTTGGGTAATGGTAATCACAAACTCATTCCTGATCCTATGTACAAACAAGCTGATGCTGATACTCACGTGGGTAGCTTCATTAATCAACTAGCTCTTCTCATCAGTTAAAACATGAATACTCTCCCACAAACCAACAACAACCTCAGAACTGCATCTAACCCACACAATCAAGCTACTGTTAAAGATGGAAGGATGTGGTTGCAACCAGTTCAGGAAAGACAGTATGATCAGGGACGAGGTGGAGCTGGGAGAGGTTATGTTGGAAACCCGAATCGAGGAAGGAATGGTAACCAAGGTCAAACTAAGCTCATCAAATGTTATAACTGTGGTGGAGAGGGACACATTGCAAGGAACTTTACATCTCCAAAGCGCACAGAATGCTGATTACTTCAGAGAGAAAGATGTGCCGGCTCAAGCTCGGGACAATGGTGCTACTGAATGAAGAGGAATTGTTGTTTCTTGCTGAGGGCAATGCCAAGGCCTATGATGCGATGTAGATGAGCAGCCTATTCAGGAGATAGGTCACAATCATCAGAATGCCTTTCAAGTCGCTGATCGTGATGCATACGACTCTGATGTGGATGATGGACCTACGGCACACACAATTTTATGGCTAGCATTTCTCCAATGGTTTCTCCCAAGGTCTCTTCTTCATCACTAGCTTGGCCATCCCATGACAAGCTCATCTCAGAGGTATTAAAACTATACGATGATGCTGATGTGCACCGGATGCATGACAAAGTACAATCAACTGAAACTATTGAATCAAATATTGAAAATATGGGTAATATCAATATTGTCCCATATGATCAATACGTGAAACAAAGTGAAAGTGAAGTTGTACCAAGTGATGCATCTTCTGCAGTCAACAATAACTATGTTTTTGATGAATACACTGCATGTGCCCCTGATGATTCCATTATTTCTGAACTAAATGCCTATAAAGAACGTGTTGCTATTTATGAACAACGTGCTAAGTTTGAGTTGACCACTCGTGAGCAGGAAATGGATAACCAAGTAAGTACAGTAATTAGAAAAAGTAAGTTTAGAGAAGAAGTATTGAAACAAGAATTAAATTCCTTGCAAGAAAAACTCTCTAAAACATCTAAACAAAAACAAGAACTTCAAGAAAATGTGAAAATGCTTAAGCAAGAATTTAATGCAAAGGAATCAAAACTCTTGAGAGATTTTTCTAATCTGAAACTTTGAAAAACAAACTTGAGAACAAGTTGTACATACAAGGAAACACCATTCAGACTGCTCACATGGTCACTAAACATCGAGTCTTAAGCGATAAGCATAGCATTCCCCTTGTTGAGGAACCGAATCCAGAGGTAATTAAAAAGGCTAGAAATGCTCATAAGGTGCTTTATGATGGTAATGAAATTCTTAAGCCTAGGCAGAAACCTAGTTGCGTTGAGTGCACAGAGGAAGATAAGAAATCAGATGAAGTCACTAGGGAAAGGATGAACAAAAACTAGATGACCCGAAATGCAAAGAGAAAAAGATTATTATCACCCCCCATGACTACAAGAAGGAAAACTGGATTTCCTTGAACATGTTTAAGCCTCAAACATTGCTGACCCCTGAACAAGTGTTCTGGAAAAAGGATATGGACTTGCAAAAGCTGAAAATCTTGTTGAAAAGAATCCCCCTTGTAGGAAATTCCTAAAGCGACGTGTATCCTCCAAATACACCAATGCATTTAGTTCCTAGAACTATTGCCACTAAGAGCAAGACCTTAATCAGTCAATATGTTATTCTTCAACTAATTACCGATTTTGAGAAAACTTGTAAGAAAAGGATCACACCCACTGGGATAACTGAAGGGGAAAGGGTTTTGAGCAAATGAAAGAATGTTATTTAACTGAGGTCATGCCTTTCTTTAAACAACTAAAAGATCATTTTGAGAGTCTTAAAAAGGGGACAAAATCAGATATTAAAGAAATGGAAAAGGAATTTGATGCAATGGTAGTTGAAGTTAGTGATTATGAGCGTGCACTAAAATATAATGAGATTGAGAGGAAGAACTTGCATACCTTAAATGAGACTCTTATTACTGAATGTGTTGCTCAAGATATCTTTTTCAATGCTTCAAATTGCTCTATTAATGCTTCCAAATTTCATGAACTATCTGTGGCCCTGAAAGTCTCCCATGATCGTGTCATTGAGCTTGAAAAACTAATTCTGAACTAAACGAGAAAATTGAACTTGATGATCACAACAATTTGGTTAAACATTTTTCTAAACTGGAAGTTGAGCATTTTAATTTACAACTAAAATATCAACATCTTAAAGAAAATGTTAAAACTTCAAATGTCAAGACATCGTCAGATGCTCCAGAGTTTGATGCAGTTTTTCAAATTAACAAGCGTGATGAACAGATTCAAGCTTAGTGCAACACGATCAGAAAGTTGAAAGCCCAAATCTCTCAATTAAAGGGTCAAACGAACAATAAGACAGGCTCCCAAATCCCTCCTCCTTTAGATTCTCAGAATTCTCAAACTTTTCATCTTCAAAACTTAGTTGATGCCTTACAAAAGGAAAACGAGAGTTTTCTAGAAGAAAATGAAAAAGTTAAACGACATTTTAAAGAGTTATATGATTCAATGAAAGTCACCCGTGACCAAAACAACGAAAAAAATAACGTCTTTACAAAAGGAAATTGAGAATCTAAGAAGTCAGGGAAATGGGAAACTGCCACTTGTTTTCAATAAGAATGTTGTCTCAAAGTCACCCTTAGACTGCAAATACAATGTGACAGTTAAATATATTCCTCCTCATCTTATGAATAATGAACATGCTTTTCATGAATACTGTGCTCACCTTAAGGATAGTCTAGAATGTCTCCGTGAGATTGTCGAAGAGGATTTCATTAACAAACCTCTTGATAGTGAAATTAGGTTTGCTTGCCTCCAGGCCAAACGATCTCAAGAGTTGCTAGAATGTGTAATTGCCACATGTCCCAAATCCTTAACCTTAGGTGCAAAAGGCAAAGCTGTGATGCCCTGTTCTATGCCTAGTGCCAAGCAGGAAATCCGTTCTATGCCCAGTCTTTAAAAAGGAAACACTAATGTGCCTTCAAGTAGTTCAGATTCCAGATATGTTAGTGCTAAGAAAGTGAACTTTAGTGTGCCTGCCAAAAGCTCAAATCACAGTCTTAAAGTATACACTAATGTGCCTTCTAGTACTTCAGATCCTTGCACATCAAGTTCAGGAATGCAAAAATTAGATCAACCAACTAATGTTCCCATTCCTCTACAGAGTAATCAGTGACTTTAAAGCGAGCAGGTCAAAGTCTCAAGACAATACAAGGAATGATAGGACCTTGCAAGCTAAGAATGTGCATTGGAAGAGAGTAGAAGACCAATCTAGGAACTTTAAGCTTGAGCTGAATAAAAAGAATCGTGTTGATTCTAGTATTAGCCTTAGGCGTACAGTAATTAATTCGAATTCTGATACTATCTGCAAACCTTGTAATGCTGCATGCTTGAATTCTTGCTAATCATGAATGTGGTGTGAATGCTTTGTCTAATGCTGTCAAATGCCCAGTTAAAATTGCTAATGCTAATAATCGTGCAAATAAGGCAAAAAGGCAAAACGAAAGATGTTAGAAAACAGTGGAAACCCACAGGAAGAACTTTTATAAAGATAGGTTATTATTGGATACCTTTTGGTCATAAGAATAATCAGTTTTGTTCTCACACTGCTAAGATTATGCCCACTAGAAAATGGATGCCTCCTGGTAGAACTATTCCCTTAAGAAGTAAACATACTTTGAATAGGGCAAATACAGACACCAGCATTGCATCTATTCCCAATGATTCCATTGCTTCTACTTCTGATATGGATGTTTCGATTCGATGTGGGTGTTCCAAATAATGTTACTAACCAAGTGGAACCCATTCTTGCATGGGGATCCCAATTATCCAGTTATCCATTTTGTCTGTGTTCAACTGCAGATCGTTCAAATCGTTCTGTGGTACCCGGACTCAGGCTGTTCCAAGCATATGACTGGAGACCGGTCGCGGCTCATGAACTTCGTGAGCAAGTTCATCGGACTGTTAGATTTGGTAATGATCATTTCGGTGCTATTATGGGTTATGGAGATTATGTTGTTGGTGATAGTGTCATCTCGAGAGTCTACTATGTTGAAGGGTTGGGTCATAATCTGTTCTCTGTTCGTCAATTCTGTGACTCTGATCTAGAAGTTGCCTTCGAAAAACATACCTGCTTTGTTAGAGATCTTAATGGTAAGGAACTTAAAAGGAACTCGTGGGTCAAACCTTTACACCATCTCTATCGATGACATGATGAGGGCTTCTCCAATCTGCTTGTTATCAAAGGCTTCGAAAACAAAGTCATGGTTATGGCATCGCCGTCGTCTCAATCACTTGAACTTCGGCACCATCAACGATCTTTCCAGAAAGGACCTAGTTGTAGGTTTACCTAGACTAAAGTATGAAAAGGATCATCTTTGTTCAGCATGTCAATTGGGAAAAAGCAAGAAATATGCCCATAAACCCAAACCTACTAACTCTGTCACAGAAGTTCTTCATATGATTCATATGGATTTATGTGGACCAATGAGGGTACAGAATATCTTTGGGAAGAAATATGTGTTAGTTGTGGTTGATGATTACTCTAGATTCACCTGGGTCAAGTTCTTAAGGACAAAGGATGAAACTCCCGATATCATCATCAAACTCATCAAACAGCTGCAGGTTCGTCTTAACAAAACCGTCGAATTGTCGAACAGACAATGGAACTGAGTTTGTCAACAAACAACTTAATGAATTCTATGAAAGCGTTGGAATCAGTCATCAAAGAAGTGTTTCACGAACTCCTCAACAGAACGGTGTAGTTGAAAGACGAAATCGGACACTGGTTGAAGCCGCTAGAACAATGTTGATTTACTCAAAGGTTCCAATGTTTTCTGGGCGTGAAGCAATCGCACTGCATGCTATACACAAAATCGTTCCCTAATCCACACCGTACATGGAAAAACTCCATATGAACTTGTCCACAACAGAAAACCTAATCTCTCTTTCCTTCGTGTGTTTGGTGCATTGTGCTATCCAACTAATGAGGGTCAAGACTTAGGGAAACTTAGGGCTAAAGTGACATTGGAGTATTTGTAGGATATGCACCAAACAAAAGGGATACCGAATCTATAACAAAAGAACCCGAAATATCATGGAAACCATTCACGTTACGTTTGATGAGCTTACCGGTCAAATGGCTCTGGACAATCCAGTCAGGACCCGCACTTCAAGACAGTCCCATTGGTTCATCTCTTGTTCCAAACTCTACTCAAGAAACTCCATATGTACCTCCATCTGAAGATGATGTAAAGAAATTGTTTGATCCTATGTTTGATGAACTGTATGATTCCAACACTAATGAGGTGTTGATTCTGCAACAGAGGATGCTCATAATCCTGTGAATGAAGTCAATCCTTCAGTCTCAATATCTTTAAGTCAAGAAGCACCTGCTGCTGATCCTTCAGTCTCATCAACAAATCATCATTCTTCAAATGTACATCATGGAAATGTTTCCGGCATCAATGATGAAGTTAATCCCTTTGCTACTCCTGAGGATGCTCCATTTGAAATCATATTTGCTACTCCGAATCATCATCGAACCATCTTCTTCAGGAGACATCGACTCAGCTACCTCAGTTCCTCAACAACTGCCACATGAACACCTTAGAAAATGGACTCCGTACTTTCAACCATTAGACAACATCATTGGAAATCCCTCTCGTCCTGTATCAACCCGGAAACAACTTGCAACCGATGCCTTATGGTGTTTCTTCAACTCCGTACTTTCTAAGATCGAACCAAAAGATGTTAAAACCGCCATGAATGAAGACAGCTGGTTCAATGCCATGCAAGATGAAATTCATGAGTTTGATCGACTTGATGTATGGGAGTTAGTACCTGCTCCAGACTGTGCTATGATTATAGCTCTCAAATGGATCTTCAAAGTAAAACTTGATGAGCATGGTGATGTGTTGAAGAACAAGGCTCGTTTAGTTGCTAAAGGATATCGTCAAGAGGAGGGTATAGACTTTGAAGAATCTTTTGCTCCTGTTGCTCGAATCGAGGCAATCAGAATCTTTCTGGCTAACGCCGCTAGTAAGAACATGGTAGTGTATCAGATGGATGTAAAGACGGCATTTCTGAACGGAGATCTTAAAGAAGTCGTCTACGTCAGCCAACCTGAAGGATTTGTGAATCAAGAGCATCCTACTCACGTTTATCGTCTGAAGAAGGCTCTCTACGGTTTAAAGCAAGCACCAAGGGCATGGTATGATACACTGTCAAAGTTTCTTATATCATCCGGATTCAGATAAAGGAGCATTGATCCTACATTGTTCACCAAGAAGTCAGGCAAACATTTAACTCATGTTCAAATTTATGTTGATGATATTATTTTTGCTTCGACTGACCCAATGGAATGTGATCATTTTTCTAATGAAATGAGTTCTAAGTTTCAAATGTCAATGATGGGACAAATGTCGTTTTTCTTGGGATTACAAATTTCACAAAGTCCCGGAGGCATTTTCATAAATCAATCTAAATATGCAACAGAGATTTTAAAGAAATTTGGATTTGATTCATGTGAACCTGTTGACACCCCCATGATTGATCGAACCAAACTAGATGAGGACCACTCAGGGATCATGATTGACCAAACGAAATATCGTAGTATGATTGGATCCCTGATGTACCTCACAGCTAGTATACCAGACATCTTGTTCGCCTTTGTTTGCATGTGTGCTAGATACCCGGCTAAGCCTACTAAAAAGCACCTTGAAGCGGTTAAACGGGTCTTTCGGTATCTCCAAGGAACCATCAATATGGGACTATGGTACCCGAAGGACACCGGTATGTCACTAACGGCCTATGCAGATGCTGATCATGCAGGTTGTCAAGATACACGTCGAAGTACATCAGGAGGTGCTCAGTTTTTGGGTGATAAGCTTGTGAGCTGGTCTTCAAAGAAGCAAATGAGTACTTCTATTTCCTCTACAGAGGCTGAATACATAGCCATGTCATCTTGTTGTGCTCAAATCTTATGGATGAGATCTCAATTATCTGACTACGGCTTTTAATTCAACAAAATCCTCTGTCTTGTGTGATAATAAAGTGCTATTGCTCTCTCATGCAACAACGTTCAACACTCAAGAGCAAAGCATATCGACATTCGACATCATTTCATCAGGGAACAAGTGGAAAAAGGTGTGGTGGAACTATATTTTGTGAGGTCTGAATATCAGTTAGCGGACATCTTCACCAAAGCTCTTCCAAGAGAACGTTTTGAGTTTATTCTTCCACGTCTTGGCTTGAAAAGCCTTCAACCAGATACTCTCAAACGTCTTCAGGAGGAAGACGAGGAGTAAAGGTCTATCTTCATCTATCTCATGTAAATACTTATTCAAAAAACAAAATACAAAATTATAAAACCCTAAAAAACCAAATAGAAAAATATAAAACTTTCAAAAATCCATAAAAATCTGAAAAAATTCGAAAAATCTTCAAAAATATTGTCTTTTTGTCATGTTTTTTTCCGGTTCGAAAATATCTACGGTCTTTGTGCTGTCACTCAAAGAATGACACGGGACTTTAGATGTTGTTCGAATTTAAAAAAAAATAAAAAAAAATAAAAAAAATCAAAAAAATATTTTTGGGAGAAAGAGAAACAATGGTTTATTGTCATTTTCAAGCAATAACCCGGTTTTAAAAGAAAGAACAGAGCCATGTTTTACCATGTTTTCAAATTCCATGCTCTGATTCTATAACATTTATCTGCTGAAAACTAAATGCTTTGAAAAATAACTCGGTCTCTATTTTTGATAATCATCAGGACTTATCTGTCAAAATCTCTATCTCTCAATCAACAACCTATGTCATTGATTGAGGGGAGAATGATTTCAATTAAATTAAAAGTTATTTGGCATTAAATTGTTTTCAAAAGATGTACATGCATGTTTAACCAATGGAGATTAAAATCTCAACATCGATCCTTATCAGTTAAAACGCTTTCATAATCAAGTCACAATTCTCCTTAAAAGCTTTCAAAATCAATTTAAATCTACAGAGATCACAAATCTCAAATGTTTAAATAATTGTGATCGGGGAGAAGTTGTGATTTAAATAGGATTTAAACTGATAATTCGATAAATGGTTTCTTAAGTGATTAGCATGTTTGCCTCCCGTAAGTGACAAACGATTTCAAATTTTCCATGCACACATTGAGGGGGGAGCATCTATAAACCACAAATTTGAAACGTGATCATTTATCTCAATGTGCAGGTTCCCTCTAGTATGTGTAAAACTCTTTTCAAACCTAGAAGCACATATTGAGGGGAGCAAAATCATGAAAACCTCATCCTTCCCCAAAATGCTTTATCTACTTGATTCGATCAGGGAAGTGATGTTGATATTTTTAGAAAATGGTAATCAAAGAAGTTAATTCTTTCTCTTGCCTCCGTGTGCAAAACAATTTCAAATACTTGATGCACATGTTGAGGGGAGTTCTGTTCTAAAAATATCAAAAACAATTCAGGTACAAAATGCTTTGATAATATATCACAAGTATCTGGATTGATTTTCAAATGGTTTTCAATTGGTTCCAATGGCGGATGAACAATACCAAATAGACCGACCAACTTTACTTTATGTATGGTGATATAAGGATGATAAGGTTAGGTATTTGTTCCCATGATCCGCCAGAACCGGAGGGATCTACCCAAGGACTATCCACTAGTTAGTGTAGAGTTCTTAGGTATGATGATAAAAGGAGAAAAATGAGATATGGGAAGAGTGCAGACTAAGACTGAGCTAGTACTGGAATAAACCCAACAAGGTTCTAGCTATGAAGTCTCGGTAAGCAATGAAGGGGTTGAAGAATGAAAAAGAATTGAATGAGAAAAGGGTGAAAACAAATAGCCCTCCAATTATTCAACCTTAGGCGTAAACCGGGTTCAATTCATATGCTACTGATGGTAACATCGGTATTGAAGACAAGACGTCATGGACCCAGTGACGCACTGCACTTCAACTTCCAAACCACTCAAGTTCCTCTTAAAAGGACTTGTTTCATTCTCACGGGAACCGACATTATCTATCGACTTTCTCTTAGAGATTGTTGATATTGAAGAAGGAGACCCTCTCCCTAGTCTCCGACACAGGATCCAAATATGCACAAATTGAGTCTAGAGCCACGAGATCATCAATAAATCTCATTAGGACACTTTCAATGAAGACTCTCTGTTTCACACAATGTGGAAAGAGAGATTATATCTTGAGTCCTACGCATTATCCTTGTGGTATTGCCAGAACATCTGAGTGATGTGTTTACATATTCACTGTGAAGATGGAAAGCCTTCCGGAGCCAACATCTAACAAGCTCCTGGTAGGTGGCATGTGAGATCTATTATACAGATCAATCATGTGACAACTGAGCGAAACAATGGGGCGATTCAATCTTTTGAATCAATCCTGGTTCAGGTTATGGATTGACGGATACCTTTGAAAACCGGTCTTTGTGCTTTAAAACTCTTTTCATTAGCACGTCGACCGTGTACTAATTTTTCAAATCAAAAGGTGTTTTATGATTGATAATTGATTTTCATTAAAACCTTCGTTGTATTGCAAAAACAATTTCAATTGAGCAGTACACGATTGTTTTTCAAATCTCTTTTCATCAATCATGGACTCAAATTATTGCCGGTTCACTCACTCCGTGTTGTCTTCTTTGAGATGTTCCGGTTTGAGAACAGCTAGAGCAGCTGCGAAAACCTGTCAAGGAAATTCTTCGAATTATACGATCACAGCGAGTACTTGTATCGATCAACGGGGAACCGTGGGGCGTGTACCTCAATTCAACGAAAGTGATCAAAGACACTTTCGTGCGATTTATTGCTAACTGTTGTATGCAGGTACGCCCGACCTTTGCAGCTGTTCAGAATGAAGCGGTCAATCCATAGCCGCATGCTCACTTAACACATTCATCTCAAAAGAAATCATGATTAGTGCATCAATGACTCTGATATTTTCACTCCATGCTTCTGCTACGCTGCCGCCAATATCATGATTCAACAAATGCTTCCGCTACTCTGATGAGAAGATATCATGATCCAGAATGTGAGCATGTCGGTCCTAAAGTCACAACATCACATAATACCAACACCACAAAGGATGTCACCGAGATTTTTTTGATGGCTGATAATCTCAAATGATGGCTCAAAATTATTATCACGTGGATCAGTTAAAGACCTCCACTTGAAGTAACCAAACATGCAATGTGAAGAATCAATGACTACGAGCTTAGGAACAAAGGACTACATCAAGAATGCAAGAACAATTGTTAATGTCATATCTGTTTGTATTCAATGTAATTTTAGTGCATGATGGAGGTGACCTCCCTTAGGGGGAGATTGTTAGGAATTAGAAATTCAGGTATTAAAGAGTCGGTCACCTCAAGTATATGTAATCGTTAGAAAGCTCGTAGTCATAGTTATTTTAAGTTAAGTAGTATTTAGTTAAGTAACACCGTGGAGGACGGACGGGTCTTTACCCAATGTATGCCTGATCCACAGCCCGATGTGTGGCGTTTTATGTAAGACTATAAATACTCTCTACCTCCCAAGGTAGAGAGTTGGAGCTCATAATAATATCTTTCACTTTCTCTCACTAAGTTCCCTAAACCTCTAACTTTCTCTCTCTAGAATTCCATCTATATTCTACCTTGTGTTAATGTTATGATGTGTATGTGAAAAGTTATATCTTACACTCTAGGATCATTTAATATGACTTGACACCATCAATATTCCTAGTGTCATCCTTAAACACCCATTGGTGATCATAAAGTCCTATTTTCCTTCCATAAAAGGCAATAATTAGCTATATACTCATTGCCTTGATCATGCCCAAGTACTCTTTCATTTTAAGACACTTAGGATGACTGGAAACGCACTCGGAGGTATAGGCTTTAGACCTTACAAACATCATTTTATCCTTTCTTAGATCTTTGAGCGGATCTAGGTTTAGCTAGAGCGGATCCTGTTACTGGGATCGTGGGATCTAGCTAAAACAATCAACTTCAAGCTCATCTTGCTAGCTTTGAGCATACACTCATCTTAATTAAGTCCCTAGATCAGTACAACTCTGAAGATTGACTCTTGTGCATGCCTGTCACACTCCAAAGGATCTTAGTGGCTTAAGTCTTGGATACACTTGCCAAATCCTTCTCTTTATAAGTCATCTTGTTGGAATCTCTTAGTCATCAACCACAACATAATTCTCAGCATTTAGAAACCTTCTCTATAGTCATTTCATCTGAAAGCCTCTTAGTGCTAACTCATCCACCCTAGAACCACCTAGAAACTTTGCTAGTGTTGTACGAAATTTCCTCAACCGAGATCATCTCCGGTTAAATCCACAAATGCTGGGATTTCTCCTCAATATCAAACCAATCCACAAGAGGATTGTTTCACTAAATATCATCACCAAACTCCACAGAACCTACTAAACCAAATATACCATTCAACCCAACCAACATCATTGGTGCCTAGAGCCATATCATTTACCACTTCACAATTATCTCCACACTCCTACAACTTAGAGGACTTACCTCCTAGGCCATCTCATCCTCCACCATTCCACACACTCTTCAATAGAGAGATTGCAACAAAACTAAGGTGTCAACACTTGCGATGTCCATTTCTCCATTTCCTAATGGTTTTGGATTATGCGAGACATCAAAGTCAACCACGAACACAGTTGACACTTCTCTACCTCCACCATCAACCCTTGTTGAGCCACCATTTAATGTGCCTCCACCAAACCCTCCTTCATTTGAGTGATCCCTCAACCTTCTTCACTGAACCTCCACATCAAGCCGCCCGTATCTTTACCACCACCTTTTCAATTGCTAACCATGAAAGGGTTGGATTGCTATCGAACGTTTTCGATGAAGTCAGACAAGGATTAAATGAATTGTTGTCTCAAACAACTTATGGAAGGAATCCCATTTCATGTTTAATCATCTTCTTGAAAGGTGTGAACCTAATGAGCTTAGACTAAAATTGTTTGGTAAGTTTTAGTCCTCTCATTGTGTTATTGGTAGATAATGTGTATTACATGGCTAAACCATTCTCTCTTAGTTTTTTAGAGATTTGTACACATCATTGATGAGTGTCTGGCTAAATACTCATCATTTTAGTCAATATAAATCAAAATCATCAACTTCGAGAAACACATCAAATGATCAAAATATCACAAATCAGTGTTTTATGGGTTTTAAATGCAAAAATATCAAAATCAGATGAAAAACGCTGTAAATTTGCAATTGGCAGCTTTTCCCCAAGTTACAAAAAGTTGTCAAAAGCGATCCACGGGAATTCAAAAACTTGTAAATATCATTTTAGCCAGGAATTCTTGGGATTGTCAAATTCACAAGTTGTCAAATCAAACCTTTCTTTAAAGTTTAAAAATCACAAAATGACAACCTTTGGTCCCTCAAGTTTGGAAAATGTCAAGTAAGTCCACCAGGTTGTTCAAAATAAATTATTCAAACATACCCCTGGTGTGTCAAATTAGAAATTATATCAAACATCACCCCTGTGGTTATTAATAAAATGAATAAAATTGGTCCTTTATGATAAGTTTAAAGAGAAATTACAAGTTTGGCCCTTAAAGTTTCAAACTTGACATTTTTTAGTCCCTGGACTTATAAAATGGAATTTTATGCAACAATTGTCCTTGTACTAACCAATAATGCTTGGTTTAACCCTTGTTATAACTTTGGAAATATTATGCAAATTTTCAGATAATTACACAAATGATCTCCTTGTGTTTAATATACCAAATGGACCCCTTTCTTGTTATTATTAACCCAAATCCAAAACTAAACCCAACTGTGGCCCAACACCCAAGCCCAAATTTTAAAATCAAATAAAAGCTTGTAGCTTCTCTCCCACGGTTTAGCCAAAACCGTGATGGTTTCCTCCACCTCACCATTTCCTCACTTGATTACACTTTCCTTCCACCTCCACTATCAACCAGCCAATGTGAATTGAAAATGGCCAAAAGTGACTGGAGTGATCTGCCCAATCCAATGGTCAAGATGCAATGGGATTAATTCAAGTCACAAGAGATATTTCAAATCAATATATATCAAAGAAGTAGAGGCAAGTAGTGTAGTTTTAGTTTAGTTTAATGTCAAAGTCTAGTTCGAGTTCCATTGTAATTTAAGCTTTCCAAGTAATTTGTTTGTTATTTCAAGTAAATGTGAGCAATTTCAGTCTAATTCAAGTTTTCTTGTTATGCAAATTTTACTCTTGTTCAAAATCTCAATAAGTTTTGAATTGTTGTTTGTACCTGTTGTTTTGGACTCCTAGTCAATATGTTCCCTATAGCTCCTAAAACTTGAAGCTATTAGATACTCTTAAGCAGTTTATTAGCCAAAATCAGAAATTCTTAAAAATACCAAATAAATTAGTGAAATAAAAAAATCCATGGTGCAAGGTTCAAGAGGTCGAGGCTGGAGGCGGTTATATAGTGGATGGCCTTGGGATTAGTGCTAGGTAGCTGGGAAGCTTTAGGATGTGTTTTATGCCTTGGTTCTCGCCAATGTACCTTGGAAGAGACCATTTGTAAAATTTGTTTGATCATTTTTGCATTTCTTTGTTTAAGTTGTCAAGTAGTTGTAATATTTATTTCTTAATAATCCAATGGTTTATAATTAAGTATATCTAAGCTTTAAAACAAGTGGTTTGTTCTTTTAAGTGAGAAGTTAGTAAAAAATTCCATTTAATGGAAATTAGCTTAAGCAGAATTGTTACAGTGTAGTTGTGGTATTATTATGTAGTTAATGCTTTAGTCTTATTTTATGATATCATAAGGTTTATATAATCAGGCAGTAACTTGGTCTATATCTCATTGATTGAGATGCTTTGAAAACTCACCAAATCAGTAGTCACATAAAGGATGTTTGGTTTTGTTCAGTTTCTAGGTTAAGTATCGAGTTTATTGTTTGTTATTGATACACATGTCACATTAGAGTCAAATATACATCACAAGTCCTTAAAACCAGGTCTAGTTCTATAAAAAGTCAAAATCACTTTCAAGTTAACTTGATAAGTTAACTGTTAGGAGTTTGAGTTGCTAAAATCGGTTACATGCTTAAAAGCTATTACTACATAGACGCGGGTAATCTCATTTTGAAATATAACACAATAATGTCAGTAACATAGATCATCATAAGTTCATAAAAGTCAAACTAGTCTATTTTTATAAAAAGTCAAAATTTCCTTATAGCAGTTTTTGAATAAAATTAATATTTTTACTGTGTATTTAATACTTAGAATTAGCTCAATTCCTTTTGGGAAAATAATATTTAGCTGCTAAAGAAAAATATAAAAATACTTGCTTTCATACAATTAGCTTATAGATAAATTCTCAGCTTCCTTTCAAGTCCCCTTTTCAAATTGTGCCCTGTGCACAGATTTGGGACCATGTTCATAAGCTTCTAAAAATTATAAGATAACCATAGTTTGTAAAATTTAGTTATTTGGGAAGCTAACCAAGCCCTCTTAAGGTCCCAAGTTCAATTTTCCATTTTGTAGCTTATTCTCTAGGGCTGCTAGTGACTTTATTTTTGTCCCATTTCTGTTTCTGAAGCACATAAGCAGTCATTGAACTATAAGCTTTTTCATAAGCTCCTTAATAGCTCACCCGATGAACCATACACAGTAAGTAATGTAGCTTTTTGAAGGAAGCTATTAGGTCTACTTGTTACCAAGTATTCATTTTAATTTAAACATCTTAGTACTTTAAAAGCAACTTTTAAAAGTACCTAGTGAAACCAAGCGATTATCTTTGTATTCTGAGTTAAGCTTGCTTATTTTAGGTTTGTTTAGTGCTTATTTATAAGTTATTTTTGCCTTTTTCAGCTATCATATAGCAATATCATTAGTTTAACTAATTTCCAGCCTTTGCTTATTTTTTTAGCTTAAAAAGCCATTTGGCTTAAACATTTTGCTTATCTTTTATTGTTCACTGTTGAGTTAAATGGCTCTCACAGGCTTATTGCTCATTTTCATAAAAAGTCATAGTTAGAAAAAGTGCTTATTTACTTGTATTTAATAAGTTGCGAAAATTTTAAAAAGTATTTGTGCAAAAGTAGGGGTCGAAAGAGACCTCTCCCTTATGGGAATGATAATTAGAGTGCACATAACCATTAAGCCCTTGGGTCTTTCTCTCGTTAAAACCTGCACTAAACATAGCTTTTTCTATTTCTTATATAGCTTTTTCAGTTTTGCTTATTTATTTTTTTATAAAAGTGTAATTTTTATCGTGTAGTAAAAGTATTTTACGTGAGAAAGTTTCGGATTTTTCTCTTAGTTTTGTATTTTGTCATTTAATTAGTGTAAAATCTTATTTAATAAAAAAATATAAAAGTCAAAAAAATATAAATCTTTTTTCTAAATTTTTTTTTTTATCATATAGTACGTAAGAAAATTAGTTTTACACTCGTAGGCCTTTTATTTCATAAATTTTACATTTTTGCTTGCGCTCCGTGAATTTTATAAACGTAACGCTTCGTTTTTTTATTTTAAATCACGTTTTGTGAATTTGAGTTTATGTTTTTTGTTAATATATAGTTTATTTAAGTTATTTTGTTTTATAAAATAAACGTTCATCGATCTGTAAAATAGTGATAGCGTTTATTTAATATAATTTATCATTTTAATTTTCTTTAATTTGCATTTAAATTACATTTGTAATTTATAGAACTTTTCTTTAGGTAATATCCGGCCAAAAACCTTCACGATCACTATCCTTAGTGATCATTCTATCATCTGAAGTTGTTTTAACACCAATTCATCCTCCGTGGGACTTACGACCGGGAATACACTATATTCCTCTGATCTAAATTGCATTCGTGCTTGGCGGTTTAAGGTGATTACGGTCTGCCATTCACAAGTGGCGGGTTTTAGTGATTTAGCTTGACTGTTCAGCACCGATCAAATTTGAAGCGCTGCGGGAGGCTGTAAGCGTGTTTTAAGCATTTCCAGATCCGTACTTGCATATGTTTGCGGGTTTTATTAAGTTTTCAAAATCAAAAGTTCATTAACACTTTTCCTAAAGTGTTAACTTCTAAAATATTTCATTCTTTGTTTTATAAAATGTTTTTCAAAATCCAAAAATATTCCTCTTTATCCTCTTACCTTTTTGATTCTTCATTTCTTACCCTCTAGAACCATTTGATTCTTTCTATGTCTTATCCTCACCCTCTTGGTTGTCAATGGTGTGGTGGTCCTTATAATGGTGGCAATTGCCCCAGTTGTATCATGGTGGAATCAGGGAAGCGGGTGCGTCTATAACCAAGATCCTATTCCTACCATAACACGACTGATTTATTCCATCAGCTACCATCTTTGTGAGACTCGGTGATTTCTTGTTGTAGTCTTTTGTGGTGATTCACATTCAGTTCGATTGTCAATGGAAACAGCCTTGTCTATGGCAGGTTCCGCGATAACAATTATGACTCCGGCACATATGACTCACAGCCACATCAGTTTTACTATTTGGAATTATTGTGAGTCCTCACTCTAGCTCGGATTGTCAAACAAGGTCATTTCCTTGTAACAATTCGACTCTTAAGTATCAAGACCAACCTCCACGGTGATTCAGCGACTCACCTCATGTGACAGACCTTCTACTACAGAAGACTCTGGAGTTATTAAAAGACAGGAGAGGTGTTGTACCTCCCCAAGATAATCAAATGAAAAATCCATGGAGTTTTGTTAGCGGCTAAATTAGATTTGGTCCATTGAAAACACTATTAGGGAATCAATTAGTACAAAAGCATTCAAATCAGCTCTGATTCCGTTTCATTCTGATGATGATGATGATGATGTTACCCTTGATATTGAAATTATGTACGGATTCATCAAGTTCATCATTGAAATCCTTCGTGGAAAATCAGGGAGAAAAAGACTATGATGGAATTACTAGCGAGAAGAACAAATGTTAAGTATAAAACATAGTAGCTAGTCCTTCTCAACTCCCTCAGTCCATGTTATACTTTGGCTCCACTCACTCTTTGAACATTGGGGATGAGCATCTTGACTGTTCACGAAAGGTCGGACGACTTCATAAAGTCTAGTGTTGAGAACCTTGTCCCAATCCGAGAGAGTCCTTTGGGAATTTCTGATCTCATGTGTGATTCTTCTTCCTCTAACGAGTGTTCAAATGATCATCTTGAGACTTTCTCCGATTTAGCGATGATTGTAAATCTTATGGAACATCGAGTATGTTGAGCATCACTCCCACAGTCGATCCTCTCTTCTTGAGGTTCACGATGAACTCACTGCATCACTCCACTTTCATCGGAAAGTGACGATGATCTCTTTGATTTCGAAGCCGATCTTACTTGGAAACTAGAAGTCTCCTATATAATGATCATTCACTCGTTTCTTGTCCCATTTAGGCTCTTCCATTCCTTCTCTCCTCGGATGAGGAAGATGAAACAAAATTTTGGAAGGAGGTCGGCGTTTTCTTAGTGATGAGTCAATTCAACAGAATTGCAATATACACTGATTCAGAGGAGACATCCTTTTTCTTGAAAATCTATTGAAGAACCGTTTCCACTCTCCCTCCATTTTGTTACCAATCACCATAAAGCTTCAAGTTTAAGCTTAAAATGTAAAAATGGTGATTTGCTTCTTTCTGATGAGGAATGGACATGCATTGTGATGCACATATTTATTCCATTCTTCACTAATGATGTGGTTGCTCTTTCCTTTTTCTCCTTCGGGGTAGGGACACTATCTTTGACCCGGCATTTTTCAGTTATCAATTTTGAGCCGGTTCTATGTATATCTCATCGGTGTGGAACTTTCACGTGCTTCAATGTTTATCCAAACATCTTGAATGAAAGTCCGATGGAGATTGTTTCTGCCACTTTGCTTCCCCATGAACCAATTAATTGGGTCGAGTCAAGCTAGCACTCGGAAAAACAAAAACAGTAGCACACACAATATGGGTTTCACCCATATTTCTGACTCTTTCTATTTTCTACCACCCTAGTGTGGGGGTTGCCCCACATGTTACTAAAAAAAAATCTTTTCTAAATAATGGCGTAATATTTCCCTTTTATGTTCTAAGTTTCGGAATAACGCCGATTACTGAATATTGAGGGCAATATTCATTTCTAAGTGTGGGGGGGAATTCTCACGAATTTCATATATTATCTACCCAATTCCCCGTTTTTGGCCAAAATTTTTTTTGGAGTAAGTGTTTATACTCATTTGGTTATCAGTCCGCCATGTCTGTAAGACTAAAGGATTGGCTAATCCAGGAGCAAACGGCTCTTGGTAAAGATTTCTCAAATCCGTTTATATGGCTTGCAATTTGCCCAAAATTGTATGGTTCTCAACTCACCATATCCTAAAAAGTGAAGAGTTGGCTAGCCGCAAGGTTATGGCTTGTGGTAAAGGCAGTGGAAAAACCATAATTGGTAATATTTCACCAAAGATAATATTGATAATTTATCTAAGAGTTGGCTAGTCCGGAAGGTACGGCTTCGGTAAAGCACATCAAATCCGTTGAAAGCTGGTGGTTTGCTCAAAATCACATGGTTATCAGTGTACCAAGGTTCTTACTTGAACTGAAACATTTGGCTACTCCAGAAGTGATGGCTTTTGGTAAAGAGTTTTTAAAATCCATTAAAACTTCAAATCATTGCTAGGGACTAGCAATATCTTAGTGTGGGGGATTGATGAGTGTCTAAATACTCATCATTTTTAGTCAATATGAACTGCAAAATCATCTGAAAAAACTCAGAAACACATCAAAATGATCAAAATATCACAAATCAGTGTTTTATGAGTTTTAAATGCAAAAATATCAAAATCAGATGAAAAACGTATCAAATTTGCAAAATTGGCAGTTTTAGTCCCCAATTACAAAAGTTGTCAAAAGCAGTCCCTGGGAATTCAAAAACTTGTAAAATATCATTTTAGGTCCTTGGGATTCACAAGTTGTCAAATCAAACCTTTAAAGTTTAAAATCACAAAATGACAACTTTAGTCCCTCAAGTTTGGAAAATGTCAAAAATAGTCCCGGGTGTTAAAAATAGAAATTATTCAAACATCACCCTTGTATTATTAATAAATGACAAAATTGGTCCTTTATGATAAGTTTAAAGAGAAATTACAAGTTTGGCCCTTAAAGTTTCAAACTTGACATTTTTGGTCCCTGGACTTATAAAAATGGAATTTTATGCAACAATTGTCCTTGTACTAACCAATAATTGCAGGTTTAACCCTTGTTATAACTTTGGAAATATTACAAGATCAGTCCTTCATTTTCAGATAATTACACAAATGATCCTTGTGTTTAATATATACCAAATGGACCCTTTCTTGTTATTATTAACCCAAATCCAAAACCAAAACCCAGCTGTGGCCCAACACCCAAGCCCAAATTTTAAAATCAAAATGGCCAAACCACCACTGTAGCAGCTTCTCTCCCACACTGGTTTAGCCAAAACTGGTGGTGAACTCACCTCCCTCTGAACACTCCCATTTTCCACTTGATTACACTTTCCTTCACCTCCACTATCAACCAAAGCCAATGTAAACCTGCTCAATTGAAAAATGGCGCCAAAAGTGACAAATGGCAAATCTGATGATCTGGCTCAATCCAATGGTCAAGATGTGGTGGGATTAATTCAGAGGTCGACAAGAGATATTTCAAATCAATATATATCAAGAAAGAAGCGTTATGGAGGCAAGTAGTGTAGTTTTAGTTTAGTTTAATGTCGTTTTAGTCAATTTCAGAGTTCCATTGTAATTTAAGCTTTCCAAGTAATTTGTTTAAGTTATTTCAAGTTAATGTGAATCTTTTTAGAGTTTCAATTTCAGTTCTAATTCAAGTTTTCTTGTTATGCAAATTTTACTCTTGTTCAAAATCTCAATAAGTTTGAATGTTGTTTGTACCTGTTGTTTTGGACTCCTAGTCACATAAGCTCCCTATAGCTTATTGAAGCTATTAGATACTCTTAAAAGCAGTTTATTAGCCAAAATCAGAAATTCATAAAAATACCAAATAAATTAGTGAAAATAAAAAAACCCATGGTGCAAGGTTCAAAAGGCTGGGCAGGGTATATAGTGGATGGCCTTGGGATTAGTGCTTCATGGGAAGCTTTAGGATGTGTTTTTATGCCTTGGTTCTGATTACGGTTGGAAGACCATTTGTAATTTTGTTTGATCATTTTTGCATTTCTTTGTTTAAGTTGTCAAGTAGTTGTAATATTTATTTCTTAATAATCAATAGTTATAATTAAGTATATCTAAGCTTTAAAACAAGTGGTTTGTTCTTTTAAGTCAGAAGTTAGTAAAAATTCCATTTTAATAGTAAAATTAGCTTAAGCTTAAATTGTTAGTTGTATGTTGTTATTATTATTAGTTAATGCTTCTTTAGTCTTATTTTATGATATCATAAGGTTTATAATCAGTAACTTGGTCTATATCTGTGATTTGCTTTGAAAACTCACCAAATCAGTCACATAAAAGGATGTTTGGTTTGTTCAGTTTGCTGGGTTAAAGGCCATCTGAGTTATTGTTTGTTATTGATACATGTCACATTAGAGTCAAATAACTCTGTCAAGTCCTTAAAACCAGTCCTAGTTCTATAAAAAGTCAAAATCACTTTCAAGTTAACTTGATAAGTTAACTGTTAGGAGTTTAAGTTGCCAAAATCAGTTTACATGCTTAAAAGTTATCACCATAGACATAGATAATCTCATTTTAGCTTATAATAACACAATAAGTCAGTAGTATAGATCATAAGTTCATAAAAGTCAAACTAGTCTATTTTTATAAAAAGTCAAAATTTCTTTATAGCAGTTTTTGAATAAAATTAATATTTTTACTGTGTATTTAATACTTAGAATTAGCTCAATTCCTTTTGGGAAAATAATATTTAGCTGCTAAAGAAAAATATAAAAATACTTGCTTTCATAAAATTAGCTTATAGATAGCTTATTCTCAGCTTCCTTTCAAGTCCCCTTTTCAAATTGTGCCCTGTGCACAGATTTGGGACCATGTTCATAAGCTTCTAAAAAGCTCATAAGATAACCATAGTTTGTAAAATTTAGTTATTTGGGAAGCTAACCAAGCCCTCTTAAGGTCCCAAGTTCAATTTTCCATTTTGTAGCTTATTCTCTAGGGCTGCTAGTGACTTTATTTTTGTCCCATTTCTGTTTTACATAAGCAATCAGTGAACTATAAGCTTTTTCATAAGCTCCTTAATAGCTCACCAGTGAACCATACAGTAAGTAATGTAGCTTTTTGGAAAGCTTATTAGGTCAACTTGTTAGTCCAAGTATTCATTTTTAATTTCTAGCTTATCTTAGTACTTTAAAAGCAGCTTAAAGGTACCTAGTGAAACCAAACAGTGTACTGTGTTACAGTTAAGCTTAAGCTTATTTTAGGTTTGTTTAGTGCTTATTTATAAGTTATTTTGCTTTTTCAGCTATCATTATAGCTTATTATCATTAGTTTAACTAATTTCCAGTTTCCTTTGCTTATTTTTTAGCTTAAAAGCCATTTGGCTTAAACATTTTGCTTATTTCTCTTTTATTGTTCACTGTTGAGTTAAATAAGCTCTCAGAGCTTATTGCTCATTTTCATAAAAAGTCATAGTTAGAAAAAGTGCTTATTTACTTGTATTTAATAAGTTGCAAAAAGAAAATTTCAAAAATAAAATGTTTGTGCAAAAAGGGAGAGGCAGGGGTCGAACCTGAGACCTCTCCCTTATGGGAATGATAGTGGGGGTACCTGTAACCATTGCGCCCTTGGGTCTTTCTCGTTAAAACCTTGCACTATCTATTTCTTATATACGTTTTCCACAATAAGCTTAAACATAGCTTTTTGCTTATTTCCAGCTTATTCTTTATAGCTTTTTCAGTTTTTGTATTTTTTATAAAAGTTTATTAGTATAAAGTATTTTCTGTGAAAGTTTCAGATTTTTCTCATAAGTTTTAGTATTTTTAATCATTTAATTAGTGTAAAATCTTATTTAAATCATAATAAAAAATATAAAAGTCAAAAAAATATAAATCTTTTTTCTAAAATTTTCTTTTATCATATAGTACGTAAGAAAATTAGTTTTACATTCGTAGGCCTTTTATTTCATAAATTTTACGTTTTTGCTTGCGCTCCAGCGTAATTTTTAAACGTAACGCTCGTTTTTATTTTAAACCACGTTTTTAGATAATTTGAGTTTATGTTTTAGTTAATATAGTTTATTTAAGTTATTTTGTTTTATAAAATAAACGTTCATCGATCTGTAAAAATAGTGATAGCGTTTATTTAATATATTTTATCTTTTATTTCTTTTAATTTGCATTTAAGTCGCTGTAATTTATAGAACTTTTCTTTAGGTAATTATCCAGCAAAAAACCTTCCTGATCACTATCCTTAGTGATCATTCTATCATCTGAGTTGTTTAAACACCAATTCATCCTCCGTGGGACTTAACGACCCAGGAATACACTATATTCCTCTGATCTAAATTGCATTCGTGCTTGAGCAGTTTTAAGCTGATTACGGTCTGCCATTCACAAGTGGCAGGTTTGAGTGATTTAGCTTGACTGTTCAGCACCGATCAATCATCTCTTATGTTTTATTGAATGATAGCTTATATGTTGTATTGCTTTGAGTATATGATTGTTGCTTGAATACATATCTCACTTTGATGTTAACATTATTTGTTACATCACCATTGTTGAATTATGCTATCAGATAGACAGATCCCTGAGTTTTGCCTAGATGGATCCCTCCAAGGAGGGAACTGTGGGATCCGTGCAACAAAAGACATGTTTTCTTCTAACCTGAGTCTTATTTGCAGGAAATTATGCATTATATACTTGTTTTCTAACATTTGTTTTGTAGATTTTCAAAATACACATGAAGAATTTGACACACTAAGCTAGGGGGAGCTTTGTGTCAAACAATACATTGCAAAACCATTTGCAATATAATCCACATTTGGTTTACATTTCATGACGTCCCTTTGCGAAGTTGCAATCATCAAGGGGGAGCATTATCGTCACTAAGACGAAACCATTTGCAAAAATAGTTGCAATGCATTAAAAAGTTAGTAGTTTTTATTTACTTGACGCCCTCACAAAGGGATGGATTCGTCAAGGGGGAGTTAAGACGAGAACTCTTCCCGTCACTTGCTTTCTATATTTTTTTTCTTTACCGTTTTTTTCTAAAAACAATGTGTTAGTTTCTTTTCGACGCTCTTTTTGTTTCGACAAAAAGGGGGAGAAGAGAGTAAAAACTCCAATTCGAACTTTTAGGAATTTTTTTGTTTTTCCTTAAAATAATTTTATGTTTTGTCATCAACAAAAAAGGGGAGATTGTTAATACAAATAAGCCGTGAAAACGTTTATTTATATTTTACGATCTTTTAATGTTTTGTCGATAACAAACGTAAAATCATTTTAACGAAACACATAAAATACATAATTAGTTTGAGCCAATAGTTTACTAACACACTTACGTTTTCACATAAAACACTAAAACAAGTATAAGTGATTTTATGATTTAGTAATACATATGTACAACAACTAGTGTTTACATATTGGGTAAATATATACATAACTAGTATGTATTATAATGGGTAATATAAATGGGTAGAAACTTAAGTATTTGACCCATTGACCAAATACATTGAATGTAGTTGGGTATAACCCAAAGTCCATGACCCATACACATGGAGCATGACCCACAACCCATTGCATGACATCATGCTTAAGTCATATATGGATATTATTCATGACCCATGGTTTTAACCCACTACCCATAGACTAGATACATTGCATCTTGTAGATACATTATATCTACTTGGATACCCATGATCCATAACCCATGACCCATGACCCATGACCCAAAACCCATTGGCAAAAGGGAGCGTCCCACGGATCCTCAGTAATACATTGGACGGATCCCTCAAGTGAGGGATCCGTGGGATCTGTGGAACAGTAGTTGTTTTTCCTCTTTAAATAGTGAGCCATTTCTTCCTTTTGGGTTGCCACTCCCACACATACTTTCCACAAGTATTGTAACCTTCTAACCATAGATCCTAAGGATCTTTCTATGTAGTTTGTCTTTTATTTTTGTGTGATTCTCTAGGTTCCTCTTAAAGGAGAGATCACCGCCTCTTGAAGTCGAGCAAGCTCAAGTCCATGAATTGCCATGTTTCGTCATCATCAAGACTACTGAGGTTCTCTTGTTGATACTTTTTTCTTCCTCTATAGAAGTGTTGTGTCCAAGGCATTACTGAAGAATGGCAAAAGAGTCAAGACGAAAGCATTAGTGAAAGGTGTTTAACGTCCGTGTCAAAAAACATTAGTGAATAATGCTAAATGAGTCAAGACGAAGGCATTAGTGAAAGGTGCCAAGCGTCCGTATCAAGGGCATTAGTGAAAGATGCCTAGAAGTCAAGTCAAGTGACATTAGTGAAGAATGTCAAGGTTGTATACTCGATGAGGTGCATCGATATACAAATAGAGATAGGTTGTATCCAAGGATATTGATATCCTTGATGGTGTTGTAATAAAGAGATTGATCTACTTTGGGGTTAGGTGTTGTGTAGTGTTGGGTAGTAGTTCCTCCATCGTAATGAAACTCGGTACTTAGCCTAGTACTGGATAAAGGGTAGGCGATGTTGTGATAGGTGTGGTTCTCCCTTGTGAAAGAACCGGTGGTTAGCCTAGTACCGGAAAAAGAGTAGGCGACGTTGTGAAGGTTCTCCGCCATAAGGAGTTGGTGTTGTGTAGTGATTACGAACTCTCGAGTAGGTGACTCGGGGAGTGGAGTAGGGCAAGGAAGGTGTCCTTGTAGCCGAACCACTATAAATACTCGTGTCGTGGTTATGTGCTTCTTACTCTTTATCTCTCATTACACATTTATATATCTATCTATCAATGTCCAACATACACATCCAAATAGATTGACATAAGTCGATCTAAATATTTTAAAACAAAGTTTTAATTGGTAAAACTATTCAACCCCCCTTCTAGTTTTCCACAGAAACGACCGATATTAACATCAGTCGTCGAAGCATTTTTTGCACGCCCAACCGATTTTTTGGGCTCGAGTGCGTCCAGCCTTAGACATTTGTAAAATTCTTCAGGTCTTCTTAGGTCAAGGAAATTGTTGCAGTTCAGTAAGATTATTGTCATCACTCACTGAACCATTACCTTCTTCTTTGGTTGAAGGATTTCATTCACCAAGTACCGCTTCACTGATAGTGAATCTTTCTATAAGACTCAGGTAGAACATCTTGAAGGTAACTCACTGAATGACTATTCATTCAGTGGCTTGATTAACGTTAAACGGTTATCTAATGCTTAGGTTATTTTCTATTCAAATATTTAAGCAAAGATTATTGGGCAATGAATTGAACTAACACGCACTAACAAAATATTTTAGCTTATTTAAATGTTTAATAACAAAAATCTTTTTTCTCTCTTCTAGAAATCTCTCTTTTCCCTTTTATTTTTTCGGGACTCAAGTCTCGATCGAGAATTTCTTTTGGTTTTGCCGGTACAAAAAGTGCACTGTTCCAGCAAGAAAAAGAATAAGAAAAAGGGTCTTTAGCTCATTCTCGTGACCCACACACTGCATCCACATGTTTCACATGGTTACAAACATTTAGATACTACAGTTTGGTTCAATAACAAAAAAGAAAATGAAAGAAAAAAGGGATTGTCTAACCAGTGCCCTTAGGGCACTGGTTAAGAAGGGTGAGGACCCACAAAAAGGTACCGAAAAAATAATTTAAAAACCCAAGGACCCACACTTTTTCAATAAAAAAATATTTTTTCGGTACCTTTTTGTGGGTCCTCACCCTTCTTAACCAGTGCCCTCAGGGCACTGGTTAGACAATCCCAAGAAAAAATAGGACAATTTTATCTACTCATTGTTTAATTAATAGGGTAAAAGTCAAAAATGATAAACATACTTTCTTAAATGTACCAATATGATAAACATAGTCATTTATGTATCAATATGCTAAACCAAAGATCAAATATGTGCAATAATGGGTACTTCTTCACACCTTCATCTCTTATATTTGCATCGTTAGTCCTTTTATACTAACGACCGTTAGTAAATAACTTAAAACTTGGTTTTCTTACGTTTTCGTCCGATTTTTTACGTTTTCGTCTGTATTTTTACGTTTTCGTCTGATTTTTTACGTTTTCGTCTGTATTTTTACGTTTTCGTCCGATTTTTTACGTTTTCGTCTGATTTTTTACGTTTTCGTCCGTTTTTTTACGTTTTTGTCCGTTTTTTTTTACGTTTTCTTCAGTTTTTACGTTTTCGTCTCTTTTTACGTTTTCGTTTTCGAATTATCGCATGCGTTCGTTTTTCGTCTGTTTTTTCGTTTTCTTCCGTTTTTTTACGTTTTCGTCCGATTTTTTACGTTTTCGTTCGATTTTTTACGTTTTAGTCCGTTTTTTTACGTTTTCGTCCGTTTTTTTACGTTTTCGTCCGATTTTTTACGTTTCGTCTGTTAAAGATTTTAACGTTTCGTTCCGATTTTTCGTTTTGTCAGATTTTTTACGTTTTCTTTCGTTTTTACGTTTTCGTCTGTTTTTTACGTTTTCGTCCGATTTTTTACGTTTTCGTCTGTTTTTTTACGTTTTCGTCCGATTTTTTACGTTTTCGTCAGATTTTTTACGTTTTCGTCCGCTTTTTTACGTGTTTTTTTTACGTTTTCGTAGATTTTTACGTTTTAAAGTGTTTTTACGTTTTCGATCCGATTTTTTACGTTTTCGTATAGATTTTTACGTTTGCTTCCGATTTTTTTACGTTTTAGATCGTCTGTTTTTACGTTTTAGTCCGATTTTTACGTTTTCGTCTGTTTTTTTACGTTTTCGTCCGATTTTTTACGTTTTCGTCAGATTTTTTACGTTTTCTTCCGTTTTCAGTAGAACTCAAATGTTTTAGTCCATCTGCTGCTACATGATATAATAAATAGTTCATGTGGTTTTCTCAGAATTAAGAAAACGGTCTCCCGGTGATATCATTTATGGAAATGGTCAAAAGAAATATAGTTTTCTTTCACATTTGGTCCTTCATGTATGCATAAACTTCACTTTTTCAGTAGATAACACATATCCAGCGTAAAAAAATGACTAAAACGTAAAAAATCGAACGAAAACGTAAAAACACAGACGAAAACGTAAAAAAATCGGACGAAAACGTAAAAAATGAGATTAAAAGGTAAAACTCGGACGAAAACGTAAAAAATCTGACGAAAACGTAAAAAAACGGACGAAAACGTAAAAAAACGGACAAAAACGTATAAAATCGGACGAAAACGAAAACTGACGAAACGTAAAAACGGACTAAAACGTAAAAATCCCTAAAACGTAAAAAAAAAAATAAAACTGACGAAAACGTAAAAAATCTCGATTAAAAGACGAAAACGAAACGGACTAAAACGTAAAAATCTTTTTGACGGAAACGTAAAAATCGACGAAAACGTAAAAAAAACCGGACTAAAACGTAAAAAAATCGGAACGAAAAACGAAAAATCTTAAAACGAAAAAACTAAGGACTAAAACGTAAAAATCGACGAAAACGTGTAAAACTTCGGTAACGTGTAAAAAACGGAAAATCGACGCGAAAAACGAAAACGTAAAAATCGGAAAACGTAAAAATACGGGCGAAAACGTAAAAAAAAAGACGAAAACGTAAAAAAACGGAAGAAAACGTAAAAAATCTGACGAAAACGTAAAAAATCAGACGAAAACGTAAAAAATCGGACGAAAACGTAAAAATACAGACGAAAACGTAAAAAATCTGAACGTAAAAAGGGCGTAAAAATCGGACTGGCAACGTAAAAATAAGAATACGACGAAAAGAAAAATCGGACGAAAACGTAAGAATACAGACGAAAACGTAAAAAATGGCAAGTAAAACCAGTTTTAAGTTATTTACTAACGGTCGTTAGTATAAAAGGACTAACGATGCAAATATAAGAGATGAAGGTGTGAAGAAGTACCCATTATTGCACATATTTGATCTTTGGTTTAGCATATTGATACATAAATGACTATGTTTATCATATTGGTACATTTGAGAAAACATGTTTATCATTTTTGACTTTTACCCTAATTAATATGATAAAACTCACTTAAATCATATTTATTTAAAATTAAATATCTAATAAATCGTTAATTATGGTTATAAAGCATATAGGTATAGAGATGAGCATAGAATTTTGGCTTAAAATCCCATATTAATGATCTTTGTGTGATTGGTTTCTAAAGCATATAGGTATAGAGATGAGCATAGAATTATGGTTATATGGTTTTATGTACATGAGTAGAGAATCGTGCTAATGATCACAACAGTTGGTGTTTTACTATATATTTCTTTTTTCATACAATTCTTTTTTTTATATAATACATCTATTGTTTTACATGCGATAAACATCATCAGTTTACTATTTTTTGGGTAACATTATATTTCAATGTTTAATAGCTTATTTTTTGATAAAACGATTATGTACTTTGAAGGTGTTTGTGTTAGCTTATTTCAAAAGGCTCGTGCCTTTTTAGGGAGTAAATAAGCTAAGAAGCATGAACACTTAGATTGGGTCTTCGTGAAATGAACACAAAACTTTTAAACATAAGCCAACCGAAACACCCCTTTACTAATGCTTAAACTCCAAACGATCCATGAAATTTTGTATGTAATCCATGACAAATATGACCCACTTTAGTTCTTAAGCTTGTGATATCGATAGTCAATACCACTATCGTGTCACTGGAGGTGCATACGATCACTCAAGAAGTTTTCGAGAACTAACAAGAGGTTATCCCATGGGATTTAGGTGATACATTAAAACAAACATTGATATTAGCCATGTTGACTGTCATATGTATATTATTTGGTGTAGGATTTTAAATGTTACAAACTAAATTGATTGTTGAATAATTCATGTTTTATATCATTATTTCTTTTTTATATTAATGAAACATGTTGACGTTCGTTGTTTTCTTATTATCTCATTTTCATATTTCTTTAAAAAGTGAACGCGGTGCTGTCATAGATCAGCCTATTTTCTCGCCTGAATTTATAAATGGATTGAAGTTCTCAGGTGTTCTAAACTACAGGCTTGCTTTAAAAGTCGGAGTGCCGATTATGTTGTTAAGAAACATAGACCAATCAAATGGTTTATGTAATGGTACAAGACTTCAAGTACTTAAATTAACAAGAACCTCTATTCAGGCGCAGATCATTAACGGAACCAAATTCAGAAAAAAGGTGATTATTCCAAGGTTGAGGATTACTCCGTCAGATAAGCGTTTGCCTCTTAAGATTGTCAGGAAACAATATCCGTCAGATAAGCGTTTGCCTCCAAAACCACAACAAATGTCGTGTATAAAGAAGTACTTGAAGGTCTTTGAACAAGGTTCATGTTATATCATATATGTATCATTGGTGTAATCACGTTATATTATACTATGGTTCATTATTTTTAATGTTACAAGGTTTTTTAGCAACTCAATTGATCATTAAAATCACACATCATTTTATGTTCGAGTCGATCTATTTTAGATTGGCAACGCGATGGTTGTAAATCGATTGTAAGTCACACATATTTTAAATTTAACAAATTTACGTTATTACTTTTATTATCATCTCATTTATCTATTTCTTTAAAAACTAACCCGGTGTCAACGGGTCTCTAAGCTAGTATCTAATAAATCGTTAATTATTATATAAAATTAATTACACATCATGTCGGACATAAAACCATCTTTCATTAAAGGGTAGTTCTATATAATTTTGATGATTTTCTTTTATTTTTTTTTTTTTTTCAAATTTTTACAAATTACATGTGATTTTTAATATAAAAAATAACATGAAATTTGTGATTTGAAATTAAGAACCACGCATCACAAATCATATGTGATTTTGTATTTTCTAATATATAATACGCATATAAAAAGCAAAAAAAAAAAAAAAAAAAAAAAAAATGTCAAAAGTATATCGAAGTGTCAGTTTACTGATAGATAAAAAAATTTGTCACGATGATGTATTTTTTAGCTTAATAATTTGTCGTTTATAAGATATTTTGTAAAAGCGAAAAATGAGTTTTTTGCTTTGATAAAAGATAAATGCTCATGATTTATTCATTTGACCAATTTATCTTTGTCGAACCCTTGAATACTATATTCATTTGATCAATTAAAGTTCAATATATAACTCATATTTGTCATAAAATCAATAAACTAATCATAGCCACTCATTTTCTTTATTAAAAAATTAAAAATAAACTTTCACCCTTTTTTAAAAAATTAAATATATCACAAACCGTTAATCGTTACGTCAAAAAAATCATACTATCTCGACGAGAATTAAATTATCTTTTTATAGATATGCATTGCTATATACTTTCGACGAACTATTTTTTTTAAAAATTCGTCCAGAAAAATCACATGTGATTTGTAAAAATCACATGTAATTTGTAAAATCATATGTGATTTGATTTTTATGAATCACATGTGATTTTTCTGGGCGAAATTTTTAAAACAAAAAACTTCGTCGAAAGTATATAACAATGCATATCTATAAAAAAAATAATTTAATTCTCGTCACGATGGTGTATTTTTTGTAGCTTGAAAATTTACCGTTTGCAAAATATGTTATTTAAAAAAAATGTGAAAATTTTTTTTTTTATTAATTTAGATAAAAAAATAGATAACTATGATTGATTTATTAGTTATATGACAAATGTGAGTTTTATATAGATCTCAACTATTGTTTTTATATGTTTCAATCCTCTAAGAATTTTTTCATCAAAACCTTAGGCACTCTTTTTTTTCCGATTAATATTGTATTTTTTCAATATATATAAATATATATATTTCTGTTGAATACGTGTCATTTCGACCTACTTTTGGTCCATTCATTGTTCTGTTGAACATATGTTTTTAGTCCCCATTAGAAACACGTTTATGTTCATATTGGACAAAATATATATTCATTTTAAGTTAAGATATGACCATACACACATCAGATGTTGTGTCCATACGCGCTCACTAACCTCCTTATAAATAAGTGGGTTATTTAACAAATTCAGCACACAGCTCTAACTCTCTCAAGTCTCAAGTCATAACCAGTAATTAAAGCAAATTAGCTACTATTCTGTTAACTAAACAATAGACAAATGACAAACAAGCTTGTTAATGGCGAATCAAATATCTTGGCTAAAGAATGCGATACCTCATTCATTTCATCAAAAGAGCAGTTGCCTTTCTTATCTCTAAATCATATATCGTTTATCTGCAAATCCGTTCGAGCATCTGTCAAGTTTTACAACGATGTTCTTGGATTCGTTAGCATCAGACGTCCTTCTTCCTTCGACTTTGAAGGTGCTTGGTACGTAATTATGAGGAAAGATAATGTGTATAAATTTTTATTATGACGGTTAGCCACCGGCTGACTTAGGGATTTTCTCACTTGATATTACTTTTCTCACTAAGTGTAAAAATTCGAAAGAATTCCCGGATTCTAAAACAAACTCATCCGATACAAAAAAATTGTGCTACAAAAGTTAGCCTTTTTATATACCGTAAATATAGTGTGCACCTTGTGATCCGGCGATCTGCCCTATAAACCATAGCTAAAGACAACGTGTATAACTTGATATTCCTTTTTGGTTATTTGAAACAGGTTGTTCAACCATGGGATTGGAATACATTTGTTAGAAATGGACACAGCTCCAACAAAAGTAGGGGGAATAAATCCAAAAGACAATCACATTTCGTTCCAATGCTCAGATATGAATATCTTAATCAAGAAACTTGAGGAATTGGGAATCAAGTATGTGACCGCAGTGGTGAAAGAAGGCGGTGTGGAGGTGAACCAGCTCTTCTTCCATGACCCGGATGGTTACATGATCGAGATTTGCAATTGTCATGTACTACCTATGTTGCCCATTACTTCATGTCCTCTCAAGAAGCTCACACCCATTGCACAAGTTAACCAAAACGAATCCTCATATCACGGTATGCTTAGATTAACACGACATGATCTGTATAATGACATCCACACATAACACACACATCACTTCTCATATATCTATAAGTCTATAGAACTTTTAAATTTTCTAAATAGGCCTTCAAAAGGCTTTAGACAACCTGTGAGAATGTTCATATTTGGGATATATTCTTCAAATGGCTATAGCCTATAAGCATAGAAATTACAAGGATTTATTGGGAAGAACATATTTAAACTTAGAATAAGCAAATAAGCATAAAATTGTTATTTAATCCAAGCACCTAGAGAAAGCGCAATTAGTAGAGAATTGAAGCTGTTTAAATGAACAATCCGAAACACCCCCTAGCCTTCTTGTTTGTATCGACTAATTGATTTGGTCATCTTGATGAAATTGCAGAGAATATGTGCTCAAAGAATTACTTGTGTGGGGAGGAAGAAGCTGAAGCAATAATGATGGACAACCTGTTAGTAGATATGATGGGCATCTCCTTCTAAGAATAAACAGCAAATACACATCAAAATATCAAATTACTCTCTTCACCAGTTCACCTTACTTGCTTCACTAGGAGTCGCACTTTGCTTCTTTTTCTTTTCTTTGCAAGTAGAGACAACTTAAAGTGAGAACACTATTCTTTTGCAGGAAGTGGTCAATTAGTAGTGTACGTGTAGAGTTGTTTATGCTTTGTAGCCGGAGTCATGTGTAGTCTTACATTAATTCATTAACGGCAAAAATGCATATATATCCCTCCCAAAGTGAATAATTGCATATATATCCTTTGTACAAGTTTATTAAGACATTGAAAATTAAGCATTACAACACTTAAAAGCATAAAGTATAAATTAATAAAACGCAATCCGCAAACACATTCATCGATCGACTTAACAACTCTTTTTAGTTAATGTTATTTTTTAAACATTCCTAAAATGAGAAACACATGTTAGTATACATATTATACAAACTACTAAAACATATCAAACTTCATACAATTTATATGCTAACAAGTTGGTGGTACATATGGTTTTGAAAACCGTACCAGACTGACGGGTTCAACCGGGAACTAGAGTCGCCACCGGTTCAACTATCCAATAAAAAACATCCGAAATTGAACCGGAAGTAAAAACGAGTGAACGGGGCCGGACCAGGATCATTTTCTTTTTGTTTTTCTCCAATTAATCAGCTCGCCATTGTTATTTTGTTAGTGTCTGGACTTTAATCACAGGGTACCCACCACCGGGCGTACCCAGCTAGTTTCCATAAAATAACAGCCTATTTTTCTTATGATCTTACAAACTGAATATATAAATAATGAAATTACGTTGATACTTCCACATATTAAGGGTAACGTATGAGACACCTCTAGTTATTCCCTACGAATCTTTAAAATTACTACTGCTTAGCTTTCAATTCGACTCGGACTATCAAATGAAATGCGAATAGGTTGTGATTAGTGGGTGATTTATCTCATTTTTTTCATAGAAAAATGAAAATACTGAAACACGTTTAGTCACAATTTTTTCCAACAATTTTCAAAAAAGTGGAATTCTCACTTTCCAAGTTTTAACTAAAAAAGTGAAAACCCGATACCATTCTTCACTTTTTTCTCTCTAATAAAAAAAGACGGGATTTCTCAATCTACTATTCAATTACTTAATTCTAAGCCTAATCACTATTGGTAACATCTCCACCTTGCATCCTCGCCGTCGCAATCCGAGATAACTTTTTAAAAAAGAAAAATATAACTCAATATAAACGGGTTTTCAAAATTCTCAACTCTTTTTTAAAGAAGAAAAAACATTACATTCTCAAAGAATCTAGAAATGAAAAAACAATAAAATTTCGAGTTAATGACCCAAACAAACAAAAAAAACTTGATTTCCAGCCTCTAAACTTCACGACCTTTATTTTTCTACAACTAAACGCCATCTTTGTGTTTCATTAGAATGGTTACTTGCTCGGGGAAAAGTTCATTTAGGGGCTATTATTTTCCTACATTGCGGGACACATCTTAGTAACTCATTTTAAAAAAAGAAGAAGAGATTAATTAATATATTTAATTAAGAGGCATTTGCATATATATCCTTCCAAAGATCATATATATCTCTTCAAATATGCAAAAATTGCATATATTGTTGGTCCATGAGAATTGAGCAAATCTTGATAAAATAAATAAGAACTTCATTAATATATAATGAATAATAGTTGCAAGATTTCTCAATACCAACCAGAGTACATGATAACATCCTCAACTTTTTACGGGGATAATTTCGATATATTATCCCCATTGAATGACAAATAAACTCTCATTGATCCAAGCTATGCTTGTGATTCAATGAGAGGATGATCATATCAACTAATACTAAGTATTATGTGTTAGTTTAGGATGCATACTTATCTCTATTACAATACAAACATATATATAAGTAAAATACAAAGACATCATGTGGTGGTAGGTGAGATGTCATCCATCATGTGGTCCATCTTTGTCTTCTTCTTTTGGAAAATCACCAACCAATCTTTCAAATGAGTCATAACATTATTCTCACTTCTATGGTAATGTCTTGTACTTTGTGTTGACTTCTTCTTTTGGAAGTTCTTTTTCAGTCTGTTTGTAGAGATAGCTTCTTCAGGGTCACTGAGACATTTGTCAAATCTCAGTGACACTGGTATTGTTTGTAGCTCATATATTTTACTCACTGACACCACATCAGTAAGTAAAGAGCTTTAAAAAACACTCATTGATTTCTTTATCAGTGAGTCACTTACTATTTATTTAGTGAGTTAGGCTATTTTATTTTCAAATCCTTGTTAAGGGTAATTGGGTCAATTTTTGACCCAACAGTCTCCCCCTATTTGAGTATACAAATAGCCTAAGGTGATTGGTAAAAATTAAAAAGGTGAGGGTTCAGTTACTGGGGTTCAGGGAATAAGGTTCGATTCAGTGAGAGGGAGAGTTCGGGGGGTTCGGTGATGGTTCAGTGACCTGGTTCAATTTTGATTCATCAGTGTCCACCCTTCCCCTTTTTTTACTTTGATCATTACATACTGATACATGTTTTGACACTCACAGATACAATATTAACTGATAAAGCTAACTAGGGACCTGATTCAATTTGATACATCAGTGTCCACACTTTGATCATTACACACTGATTTGTTTTACCACTCTCTGATCCGCATCAGGAACTTCTTAAATTGTAGTGGCATAATCTTCGGTTCCTGAGCCAGTTTCAACCTAGACGACCCATTCTAATCTTAGCGTGCTAGATTCATCAAGGTATCTGATTCAAACCTATTTAGACAACGAACCCGTTTTATATCAACACTTCCTGGGTCAGCTTCAAACTGACTTTTATCCCATCCCCTTGATGTCGCGACATATCCATTCTTGGACACATACATTCATTCAGGCTAAGCCAAAAGAAACACCACTCACTGATTTCATTCTTTCTCACCACATTTTTGCTACCCACTTTGATGGGCATATAATCAGGCTCAGGTTTTGTTTGGAATAACAATTACACTGACAACCCCCGATTCAGTTTACACCCTGAGTTATAGTTCGTAACTCATTCGATTATCCCGAGGCCAAAACAACACTCCCTGATGTGTATTAAACATCAATCTTGTTTCAACTTGATTGCAACCCATTTGTATACTTTAGTTAATTTCAGCCTAAACGACACACTCCCTGATTATACCTCATTGGTCACAAACATCAGCTGATGTTGCAAATACAACCCTTATGCCATCTTTATCCAACATTGATTTAGATCATCTTCGTCCCTGATACCTCGGGTATCGGTTCAACCCATTTATACAACAGACCCATTTTATATCACAACACTGCTCCACCTATCTAGCAAACCAAATTTCCATATCTCAACTACCTGTTTCAGCCCTATCGGGCTCAGTCTGAAAAATAAACATCAACCTCTGATCTTTAATGCCTATCTGATCCTTACCACGCCCTGATTTTTTCTCAACCAACATACTCCCTGATTTCACAGGTTTCGGTATCAGTTATCAGGACCCACAAACAATTTATCAAGATTTACTTTAATCTTTTGATACTTGCTATCCCACACACTGATCCTAATTCAAAGATTCATTTCCTAACACTCTTTCCTAAAACCTTCTTTTAACAAGGTTGTGCTATCTATACCATCATCTCAGTCATGACAATGACTTGAGCTATGGGCCCACCACGCTTCCGCTGCGTTGGGGTTAGTGATGGTTCACCTTTTGAGTGTTGGATGGATCTGAATTAGATTTGTTTCTTGACTATGGGAATGGATTTGTGGTGAATCTTTGGTTCATCATTTTTGAATATTTATTTTTTGACCTGATCTAGTTCTAAGATATGTGTTTCTGATAACATATATGGATTGTGGGTTTTGTGGTTTTGGTGAGGGTTGTAATTCGATCTCCCTTTTTTTTTGTGGATCGAGAGATTTTGTTGACCCTTGGAGATGATCAGTTTTTGTTTGGTGGATTTGTTTTTTGAGTTGTAATTTTTTTGTTGGTGTAAGTGATAGATTTATGTGTGTGGATCGATTTGGTGATGGTGATCTTTTGATCGAAGAAGGTTTTGTGGGAGTTATGGTGAAGAATGATGTTTTTTGTGAGGTTTATGTGGTGTGAAGCGTGTGTGACTGATTATTTTTAATCAGTGAGCTTTGTTTGGTGGGGATAAGATTTGGGTGGTTGTGGTGTGTGATAATTTGTCATTTTTCAAAAGTCAGTGTGTATCTCCCCTTCAAAAATTGCTATAACAGTAGCAGTTTTTGAAGGTTCACATTAAATTTTTGACATTGAAGAATGTTATCAGCAGTCATTTGAACGCATCTGGATCATGAGAATAATCCACCCACTCTGGTACCACTTGTTAGTCCATGAGAATTGAGCAAATATTGATAAAATAAATAAGAACATCATTAATATATAATGAATAATAGTTACAAGATTTCTCAATACCAACTATACTACATGATAACATCCTCAACATTTTACGGGGATAATTTCGGTATATTATCCCCATTGAATGACAAATAAACTCTCATTGATCCAAGGTATGCTTGTGATTCAATGAGAGGATGATCATATCAACTACTACTAAGTATTATGTGTTTGTTTAGGATGCATACCTATCTCTATTACAATACAAACATATATATAGGTAAAATACAAAGACATCATGTGGTGGTAGGTGATATGTCATCCATCATGTGGTCCATCTTCATCTTCTTCTTTTGGAAAAGCACCAACCAATCTTTCAAAGCATTCATAACATTATTCTCACTTTTATGGTAATGTCTTGTACTTTGTCTTGACTTCTTCTTTTGGAAGTTCCCGCCCATATTTTTCCGGTCTGTTTGTAGAGATAGCGTCTTCAGGGTCACTGAGACATTTGTCAAATCTCAGTGACATTGGTGGTGTTTGTAGCTCATATATTTTACTCACTGACACCGCATCAGTAAGTAAAGAGCTTAAACAACACTCACTGATTTCTTTATCAGTGATTCACTCACTATTTATTATATATATATATATATATATATATATATATATATATATATATATATATATATATATATATATATATATATATATATATATATATATATATTATCAAAACATGCATAAAAACTTGTACAAATGATATATATGCAATTCCCCTTTAATTAGAACCCATTTACACCCCTGTCTTACATACCTAAAAAATCGTAAATTATTAACCTACTTAAATTACACAATCGTGACAAGCCTTTAATTGTCTTTAATAGAAAGGAACTTTCATATACTTTCGACAATTTTTTTTTGGTTTTTTTGGGTCTTTTTGGTACAGTATTTTCAACATACTGGCATAAACTGAGCATAAATATATGTGTAGAACTTCAAATAATTCATCGTTGTTGGCATTGAAAATACACATCCTTAGCTTCCAACCATAAATCACATATAATTTTTGAACCTCCAAATCAATAGAGTTTATTCATAAAAGTTGTAGAAAATAGAAGAATTATTTCGCTCGATGTATCAAATGTGATATAACACTAATCTATAAGTTCGAAAACTTAACATGTTGTCGTAAAATGAGCTTAATTATTTGTATTAAACTCTAAAAGATTCAGAAATTTTCGCATTCAAAAGTACAACTAGTTAGTTTTTTAACCATATATTACACATAATATGTGGACCTTTGAATCAATAATGTTTATTCATAGAAGTTGTAGAAACAAAATTGATATTCAAACTTGCTTGATATATCACATGTGATATAAAAGTAATCTATAAGTTCGAATACTCAACATACTATCATAAAATGGGCATAAATATTTGTATATAACTCCAAAAGATTCACCGGTTGTTGCACCAAAAAATAATACTTATTTTCATTTTACGACAACATGTTGAGTGTTCGAACCTCCAGATTAGTGTTATATCACATTTAATATTTCAAACGTTTTTTAATATAATGAAAATCGTATATTTGCTCCAACTTTTATGGATAAACTGTATTTATTTAGAAATTCAAACATAATGTGTGATATATAGTTGAAAGCTAATGATTTGTATTTTTAAATGCAAAAACCGGTGAATCATTAGGCGTTGGTATGATATTTTTGTGCAAAACCATGAAACATATGAACAACAGTTTGAGCAAATGAAAATAACAGATAAACATTATAAATGGAAGCATGTTTACACAATTTTGACCGACTGCTACTAATAATACCCATTTGTACACTACAATTGTATCAGTTTCACTTAGAGGTTAAGGTGGAGGCTTTTACGAGGGATAGATGCGGAATAATATCCCTAGCAATGACAAATGATGCTTTTCAAGTTATGAAGAGGAAGACTCCACTTACAAGAGGAGGAAGATTATAGTGTCTAACATCCTCCCTTTACATACCAGGGAGTACACTGTTAGTATTTACGAGATAATAGTAATTTGTGAACTAGAAGCAAACTGGAAGTTAGGTGCACGTGCCCTTGTGTGGCTAGGGATGCATTACTGTGTTGACAAATTTATGCATGCAGTCTATTGATCTGCGCTGAACCGTCAAGTCTAAAAAGACTTAAAACTGCTCAGACACAAATGCAATGAAGATCAGAGAATACAGTGGATTCCCGGGTCGTTAAGTCCCACGGAGACTCAATGGTGTGCAAGCACTAGATCAGTCGATAGAATGATCACTAATGATAGTGATCAGAAAAGATTAGGATTTGAATATTACACTACTGAAAAAGGAAATAAATAAAAGCGGCTTAAATGCAAATTAAGAAAATTAAAAAGATAAAATCTATTAAATAAACGCTATCACTATATTTAAAGTGATGAACGTTTAAAACCTAAAACGTACATTTAAATAAAAAAACTACGTAACGTACAAAATAAAACGTGAAAATAAAGAAGGAAAATACCTACGGATATGAAAAATACATTTTTACAATCCTAATAATATTAGAAAATTATTAGAAAAGAAAAATTATTTTTACAACTATTTATCTAATTATAAAAAACTATTTAAACTATTTAATAATACTCTAAAATAAAAGAAAATATGAAATAAGACTAGAAAAATAAAATTAAGATTTAGAAAAATCTAAAATATGATAAAACTAATTTTAAAACAGAAAATATATTTTTTAGACTTTTTATATATTTATTATTAATTAATTACTATTTAAATCTAATTAAAATGCTAGAAAATACTTTTTAAACTAAGAAAATTATGGAAAAATACTTTTTATTACTTTTATATTTATCTTAACCTAGGAAAATAGAAAACATATTTTTTTAAGCTTTTTCTAATTTATTTGTATTAAAAGCTAATTAAAAAGGCTTAAAAACTAATTAAAATGTAGAAAAATAGCAAACAAACTAGGAAAAATCTGAAAAATTCAAGAAAAGCTTAAAATAATATTAGGAATCTAAGAAAAATATAAAAAACAGGGGTTGTGTGTAGAAATATGAAACTGAAGGCACAAGTGCTTAAAAATAAGCACTTGTGGTAAGCTAATGAGCACCATTAAGCACCAAGCCAAAACAGGAGCTTGGATAAGCTAAAAGAACCTAAATGCAACAATTCTCAACTGCTTCCAACCACAGGATTACAAATTGCTATGATTTGGAGAATTGAACTTTTAAGCTAAAACAGTTTTTGGGTGTCTACTTTAAGCAAGAAAATAAGTACTTGAATAAGCTAGAAACTACAGACCAATTATTGGAACCTCAAGATGACCTGGCTAAGAACATGTAAACCAAAAATCAGACCATGATAAACTCTAATAAGCCCTGTGCAAGCTTTGCAATTTCTGCATAAACCCTGTGCACAGGACAGTATAACAGTTATGGTACTCAAAAAACACTAAGAAATAAGCACTTAAAAAGCTGAGAAACCAAGAGCTAGCATTTTTGTATTTTTCTTTAGCAACTAGAATTTAAAAATCCAAAACCTTATAGACTGAATCTCACTAATGAGCACTCAGTGAAATTCCAAATTTTATTCAAAAGTGACCTTAATGAAAAATTTTGACTTTTGTAAAAACCAAAAGGGTTGACTAATTTGAACTTTGAAGCTAATTTCTCAACTGAGTATGATGTTACTAGATAAAATGAAGCTATTTCAAGTTTTGTTTAAGAATTTGGAACACAAAACAAGAATTTGATATTGCAAATTCTCAACAGTTAGCTGATAAGATGGATTATTAGTGATCTTTGACTAATGGGTAACACAAGCACAAGATAAAGCTGATATGAACTCAAATAAGGATACCAAGCATGAAACAACAAGAACTTTATACTAAACTACCCTAACCACTGATCAAACAGCAATTCCAAACACTCTTTAATTCCAACTGATGTGTAAATTACACTAGGCTAGCTGCTGATTTATCCTATATCATTGATCCAACTGAGCTAATATGATCTAGTTACAACTATTTAGACATGTTAAAATTAGTAGTGACCACAGAAACAAGATAAAGCATAAAATACAAAATGACTTGAAAATTAAAAGTGAGACAGATACTCACATGTGCTCAACTGATGTGCAGACCAATAACAAACCCAAAGAACCACTATGCTAATCTATTTAAATCCATAACCATCATCTGCATTACCCAAATCAGCTTCTATTCCAATTTGAGCCCAAAGTTGACTTTCATTGACCAAGGTACAAGATGGCTTAAAACTGAAGTTTGAGCTTTTAAAAAGCTTATAGAGACCTTATCTAAACTTTTTCAAGTCTAAAACAAGTAGCCAACAGTCTACGGAAAGAAGTTTTTGAAAACTGAAAATCTCAATAGTGAATATGGAACTTGAAACTTAAATAAAGACTTGAATTTATATTCAAAACACATTACAAAGCTTATTTAATTAAAATGTGATACAAAGAACTGAATTACAACATTTTTAACTAAGTCTAAAACATTTAACTAAAAAAACGACATTGAAGAAAAAAATTAAAACTAGCTACTTTTTCAACTGCTTCTCTCTTCTCCTTTTTATATGCCAACTGCTTCTCCTCCTTGACTTTAGCATTTCCCACCAATAATAATAACCCTTGGATGACTTGAATGAATCATGGCCATAGATTGTATTTTTGGCGCCAAATTCCTTTTTAACAGCTGGAGGGGTAGAGTAAAGGGTGAAGGTTGCATTTAATGGTATTTGTATTTGTGTTGAGGTGGGGGGACAAGGGTGTGAGTATGTGATGGTGGAGGAGTGAATTCAGGGAAAGCAGGCATGGAGCAGTTGAGAGGGAGAGACTTTGGCGGGCTTGTTTGTTTTGACCAAGGATTTACCAGATATTAATAATAGGGGGAGGTCAAAATGGTTAAAGACAGGGGGTCCAAATGACTAGGCAGGGTCCAATTGGGTATATGATAGGTCCAAAGGTGTGTAAAAGGGTATTAATAACATAAGGACCTTATTGCAATTTCTGAAAATTCAAGGACCTAGGCTGCCAATTCATCAATCTTGTTTCAAGGGACCAAAAGTGGCATTCTCAAAAAGTGTAAGGACCAAAATTGCCATTTTGCAATTTTCCAGGGGCCATTTCTGCCAAATTTGAAACTTAAAGGACCATTTTTGTAATTTTCTCAAACTTTTTATATTTTTCACCAAAGGACTAAATTTGACAAGTTATGATTTAAAAAGGACCTTTGGTGATTTTACTTTTTGAAATTTTGATTCAGGGACTGTTTTTGACAACTTTTGAAACTTGGGGGACTAAAACTGCAATTTTTGCAAATTTGATATGTTTTTCATCTGATTTTGATATTTTTGCATTTAAAACACATAAAACACTGATTTGTGATATTTTGATCATTTTGATGTGTTTCTGAGTGTTTTCAGATGATTTTGCAGTTTATTTTGTACAAAAATGATGAGTATTTGAGCACTCATCAATCCCCCACACTAAACTATTGCTAGTCCCTAGCAATCTTTTGAGAAAAACTTAATGGATTTGAAACTCTTTACCAAAAGCCATTACTTCTGGAGTAGCCAAATGTTTCAGTTCAAGCAAGAACCATGGTACACCGATAACCATCTGATTTATTGGCAAATCATAAACCATATAACGGAATTGATGTGTCTTTACCGAAGCGTACTTTCTACGGACTAGCCAACTCTTAGATAAATTATCCGAATTATCTTTGGTGAGCTGAATACCAATTATGGTTTTTCCACTGCCTTTACCACAAGCCATAACCTTGCGGGCTAGCCAACTCTTCACTTTTTAGGACATGGTGAGTTGAGAACCATACAATTTTGGGCAAATTGCAAGCCATATAAACGGATTTGAGAAATCTTTACCAAGAGCCGTTTGCTCCTGGATTAGCCAATCCTTTAGTCTTACAGACATGGCGGACTGATAACCAAATGAGAAAGTGTAGAACACTTGCTCCAAAAAAAATTTTTGGCCAAAAACGGGGGAATTAGGTAATATATATGATAAAATTCGTGAGAATTCCCCCCCACACTTAGAAATGAATATTGCCCTCAATATTCAAAGTACCGGCGGTTATGCCGAAACAAAGAACGTAAAAGGGAAATACTACGGCCATTATTTAGAAAGAAGATTTTTTTTTTTTTTTTTTTTTAGAAGACTTATATACACAACATGTGGGGCAACCCCCCCACACTAGGGTGGTAGAACAGAGAAAGAAGACAGAAATATGGGTGAAAACCCATATGGCATGCTACTGTTTTTGATTACCGAGTCGCTAGCTTGACTCGACCCCGAATTAATTTGTTCATGGGGAAGTAAGTGGAATAGACAATCTCCATCGGACTTTCATTCAAGATGTTTGGACAAACATTTGAAGCACGTGAAAGTTCCACACCGATGAGATATATACAGACAGACCCGGCTCACAAATGATAAATGAAAATGCCGGGGTCAAAGATAGTGTCCTCACTCCCGAAGGAGTGAAGAAGAGAGGAAGACACATCATAAGTGAGGAATGGAAGGAAGATGTTTATAACAATTAGGATCCATTCGTCATCCTCAAATGTAGATATATCTGGAGGAAGGGTGAAGGTAGTATCATCAATAAGCAAACTCTTATGATAGAGCACACCTTCCTCCAAGCCAATATCATCCTCAAGATCAAAATAGAAATGATCATATTCCGGAGGAGATATGTCATGAGAGAGTTCACCGGAGAACTCTTCATGAAAAGAATCATTGGAAAAAGCCTCAAGCTCGGGCTTGTCCAATGTAGAATCACTATCCACAACGGGGATAGGAGATGAAGCTGACTTAGCACAAAATGATTCGATCTTAGAAACGAGGAGATTTATATTGAACAATTGTTCACGAAGTACCTCATCCTTAATTTCAAGATCATCAGAATCTCTCACATCTTCTAAGATAACTAGCTCAGAAGGTAGCTCCTCGACATAATCGATGTCTCCATAGGATAAAGAATCGTCAAACGAAATACAATCGTTGTCAGAATCGGAGAACATCTCGACATGATCATATGGAATGTCAAGAGGAGGAGAAGAATCAACATTAAGAGGCTCATCACACATATTACCGGAGATAACCTCGGACTCACTTGGGATTGGGACAAGGCTCTCAACACTAGACGATTCCATTTCTGGAATAGTGCTAAGAGGCTCGTCCCCATTATGAGAGAGTCTTTGGAAGCAATTATAGGTAAGATAGGTGTGATAGCAATAGACTGAGGGAGTTGAGAAATGATATCGTTCAATTGAGTAACACTCTCCTCGTCGCAATCATAGTATTCCCTCATTTGAATACTATCCTCATCATCATCGTCATCATATCTGATTCTGATATTCATCTGCTGAAGCTTACACACCATTCTTTTCATTTGCAGTTTCTTTCGAATGCGTATTTCCTCGAACTTTGTGGAAGATTACACTCCTCGTAATCATTGAGATGCTGTGAAGGCTCGAAGTTCGATGGACCGATGGAATACTGTGGGGTTGGAAATTGTCAAACCGGGAGAATTGGAATTTTGAAAATTTTGATTCACCGGTGACATTCAAAAGTCATGAGGACCCCACAATTTCACAACAGAGATAATTGGGAAAATAACTTTCACCAAAGTTCTGATTGTAACACGGTTCTGGCTCATAGACAAGCGGGACCCGTGGAGGACAATCAAAACCGTAATGAGAATCATTCCCACAAAACTCGCATGAGTAGGATTCGTATTGGGGCTGTGGAGGTAGGTAGGAAAAATCGGGTGTTTCATTTGAAATAGGATCGGGATTACCGACAAACTTGTCTCCGAAACCCACATTGGTACATCGCCGACAATTTCCACCGTTAAATGGACCTCCACACCAGGAACATGTCAAATACCATGACATAGAGAATTAAACAGATAAGAGGGATAAGAGATGAAGAATTAAACGGTTATAGAGGATAAGGAATGGAGAATTAAACAGATTAGAGGGTAAAGGAATGAAGAATTAAACAGATTAGAGGATAAAAGATGGATTTTTTTGGATTTTTGAAAACTTTACAAAAACTTTTTACAAAAGATGGTATATGCACAAGAATGGGTCTGAAAAAGGCTAAACACACGCTAAAGCCTCCCCGGCAGCGGCGCCAAAATTTGATCTGCGCTGAACCGTCAAGTCTAAACAGACTTAAAACTGCTCAGACACAAATGCAATGAAGATCAGAGAATACATTGGATTCCCGGGTCGTTAAGTCCCACGGAGACTCAATGGTGTGCAAGCACTAGATCAGTCGATAGAATGATCACTAATGATAGTGATCAGAAAAGATTAGGATTTGAATATTACACTACGGAAAAGGAAATAAATAAAAGCGGCTTAAATGCAAATTAAGAAAATTAAAAAGATAAAATCTATTAAATAAACGCTATCACTATATTTAAAGTGATGAACGTTTAAAACCTAAAACGTACATTTAAATAAAAAACTACGTAACGCATACAAAATAAACGTGAAAATAAAGAAGAAAAATACCTACGGATATGAAAAATACATTTTTACAATCCTAATAATATTAGAAAATTATTAGAAAAGAAAAATTATTTTTACAACTATTTATCTAATTATAAAAACTATTTAAACTATTTAATAATACTCTAAAATAAAAGAAAATATGAAATAAGACTAGAAAAATAAAATTAAGATTTAGAAAAATCTAAAATATGATAAAACTAATTTTAAAACAGAAAATATATTTTTTAGACTTTTTATATATTTATTATTAATTAATTACTATTTAAATCTAATTAAAATGCTAGAAAATACTTTTTAAACTAAGAAAATTATGGAAAAATACTTTTTATTACTTTTATATTTATCTTAACCGAGGAAAATAGAAAAAATATTTTTTTAAGCTTTTTCTAATTTATTTGTATTAAAAGCTAATTAAAAAGGCTTAAAAACTAATTAAAATGTAGAAAAATAGCAAACAAACTAGGAAAAATCTGAAAAATTCAAGAAAAGCTTAAAATAATATTAGGAATCTAAGAAAAATATAAAAAACAGGGGTTGTGTGTAGAAATATGAAACTGAAGGCACAAGTGCTTAAAAATAAGCACTTGTGGTAAGCTAATGAGCACCATTAAGCACCAAGACAAAACAGGAGCTTGGATAAGCTAAAAGAACCTAAATGCAACAATTCTCAACTGCTTCCAACCACAGTATTACAAATTTCTATGATTTGGAGAATTGAACTTTTAAGCTAAAACAGTTTTTGGGTGTCTACTTTAAGCAAGAAAATAAGTACTTGAATAAGCTAGAAACTACAGACCAATTATTGGAACCTCAAGATGACCTGGCTAAGAACATGTAAACCAAAAATCAGACCATGATAAACTCTAATAAGCCCTGTGCAAGCTTTGCAATTTCGCATAAACCCTGGCAGCAGGACATTATAAACAGCTTATGGTACTCAAAACACTAAGAAATAAGCACTTAAAAAGCTGAGAAACCAAGAGCTAGCATTTTTGTATTTTTCTTTAGCAACTAGAATTTAAAATCAAAACCTTATAGACTGAATCTCACTAATGAGCACTCAGGGAAATTCCAAATTTTATTCAAAAAGTGACCTTAATGAAAAATTTGACTTTTGTAAAACCAAAAGGGTTGACTAATTTGAACTTTGAAGCTAATTTCTCAACTGAGTATGATGTTACTAGATAAAATGAAGCTATTTCAAGTTTTGTTTAAGAATTTGGAACACAAAACAAGAATTTGATATTGCAAATTCTCAACAGTTAGCTGATAAGATGGATTATTAGTGATCTTTGACTAATGGGTAACACAAGCACAAGATAAAGCTGATATGAACTCAAATAAGGATACCAAGCATGAAACAACAAGAACTTTATACTAAACTACCCTAACCACTGATCAAACAGCAATTCCAAACACTCTTTAATTCCAACTGATGTGTAAATTACACTAGGCTAGCTGCTGATTTATCCTATATCATTGATCCAACTGAGCTAATATGATCTAGTTACAACTATTTAGACATGTTAAAATTAGTAGTGACCACAGAAACAAGATAAAGCATAAAATACAAAATGACTTGAAAATTAAAAGTGAGACAGATACTCACATGTGCTCAACTGATGTGCAGACCAATAACAAACCCAAAGAACCACTATGCTAATCTATTTAAATCCATAACCATCATCTGCATTACCCAAATCAGCTTCTATTCCAATTTGAGCCCAAAGTTGACTTTCATTGACCAAGGTACAAGATGGCTTAAAACTGAAGTTTGAGCTTTTAAAAAGCTTATAGAGACCTTATCTAAACTTTTTCAAGTCTAAAACAAGTAGCCAACAATGAAAAGAAGTTTTTGAAACTGAAAATCTCAATAGTGAATATGGAACTTGAAACTTAAATAAAGACTTGAATTTATATTCAAAACACATTACAAAGCTTATTTAATTAAAATGTGATACAAAGAACTGAATTACAACATTTTTAACTAAGTCTAAAACATTTAACTAAAAAAAACGACATTGAAGAAAAAAATTAAAACTAGCTACTTTTTCAACTGCTTCTCTCTTCTCCTTTTTATATGCCAACTGCTTCTCCTCCTTGACTTTAGCATTTCCCACCAATAATAATAACCCTTGGATGACTTGAATGAATCATGGCCATAGATTGTATTTTTGGCTTCAAATTCCTTTTAACAACGGTGGGGGTAGAGTAAAGGGGTGAAGGTTGCATTTAATGGTATTTGTATTTGTGTTGAGGTGGGGGGACAAGGGTGTGAGTATGTGATGGTGGAGGAGTGAATTCAGGGAAAGCAGGCATGGAGCAGTTGAGAGGGAGAGACTTTGGCGGGCTTGTTTGTTTTGACCAAGGATTTACCAGATATTAATAATAGGGGGAGGTCAAAATGGTTAAAGACAGGGGGTCCAAATGACTAGGCAGGGTCCAATTGGGTATATGATAGGTCCAAAGGTGTGTAAAAGGGTATTAATAACATAAGGACCTTATTGCAATTTCTGAAAATTCAAGGACCTAGGCTGCCAATTCATCAATCTTGTTTCAAGGGACCAAAAGTGGCATTCTCAAAAAGTGTAAGGACCAAAATTGCCATTTTGCAATTTTCCAGGGGCCATTTCTGCCAAATTTGAAACTTAAAGGACCATTTTTGTAATTTTCTCAAACTTTTATATTTTTCACCAAAGGACTAAATTTGACAAGTTATGATTTAAAAAGGACCTTTGGTGATTTTACTTTTTGAAATTTTGATTCAGGGACTGTTTTTGACAACTTTTGAAACTTGGGGGACTAAAACTGCAATTTTTGCAAATTTGATATGTTTTTCATCTGATTTTGATATTTTTGCATTTAAAACACATAAAACACTGATTTGTGATATTTTGATCATTTTGATGTGTTTCTGAGTGTTTTCAGATGATTTTGCAGTTTATTTTGTACAAAAATGATGAGTATTTGAGCACTCATCATCTATGCAAGTTTCTTTCCCAGCTATTGATGAGATCTTGTCTTCCTAAGGATTTTCCCGCTTTGCTTATCTTGAATTAATCCCGCCTTAGTGTGTCTGAGAAATTCAGCCAGATCCTTCTTCATATTTAGTAAATAATGTTCAAGTGTTTGCTAAGTATACCTGATCATCTGATAAGTGTTTAACCAGTTCGGCTGCGTAGATCTTCATGATGGTTTAAGTTGATAAGACTTTCAGAGTCTTTAGAGACATTTGTCAGTCGTCTTAGACTCTGGTTGTTTGTAACTCGTTTTTTCTAGCTGACTCCGGATCATATCACAAAGTGTTTTGTTCAGTTTAGAATTCGTCTTCCTTGAAGCTAGACTGTTTTCCCAAGAAGTATAGAACATATCTGAGCTGTTTATACTCTGATATTTGAAGATACTCAGAGGGTTCTTTTGGTCAGATCCGCTGTTATTTATAACAGTGGTTGGTTATATCAAGTGGTCTTGTACTTTAACTCTTCTGAGGTTGCTCGCTGAGGTGTATACCTTTGCGAGATAGCTGATAGTAATCAGCAGTGTTGATCATTGTCAGTGAGTAAACTTTGCTCATAGTTATATTTAGAATTGATCAGAGAGTGCTGGCTTTCTAATTTTATCAGCTAGTGACTTAGGCTGTAATTTATGTGTCAAATACTTGGTAAAGGATAGTTTGGTCAAACTTAGACTCAACATTAGGAGTGCTACACAAATCCTTATGTTCATTTTATAGCAATATGTTGAGTGTTCGAAATTACATATTATTGTTATATTAATATTCACATGTGATATATCATGCAAGATACTCTACCGAAAAAACTGTCAAGAAAAACGAAAGAAAGAATTTGTCAAAAGTATATCAAAGCACCCTCTATTGAAAGATAAGTAAATACTTGTCGTTATCATGAAATTCGCCTAACGATTAACCGTAAGTGTGAAAGTGAATTTTAATTAAAAAATAGGGGGTGGTAGAGGATGGAAGTGGGTGTTTTTTAAGTTTAAAATGTATGGCCAAGATTAGTGTCTCACTCTGTATGTTTTTTGTGCTCTCTAAAATAACTCATCTCTACTTCTATGGATATATGTCTTCATAATAATCTATGGACATGCCGGATCAATTAAATATATAACTATTCAGACACATATCCTATAATTAAAGTAATTAACTAGCTAATCTATACTATCTATAATGTAAAAATCACTTTTCTTGAAAGTGAAAAAATTAAATTAATGTTTTGTCTAAATCTTTGGCAACTTTGTAATACTAACTAATACACGGTTTCTTGCAATTTCAAAGATCATGAACACTTGATCTATATATGGCCACTCTATAATACATAGCTAGTCAACTTATGAGATTATGGCAACTTAGGTGTTCATTCACAGATGCATAATTAATTGTAAATTCATCGTTATAAATAAGAGAAGGTAATTAAGCCATGCATCATTATTTTGTTTTTGAATAAAAATCACTTTTCTTGAAAGTGAAAAACTTTAATTAATGTTTTGCCTAAATTACCCTTAATTAATCTATCTTTAGCAACTTTGTAATACTAACTAATACACGATTTCTCGCAATTTCAAATATCATGAACACTTGATCTATATATGGCAACTCTATAATACATGGCTGATCAACTTATGAGATTATGGCAGCTTAGTTGTTCAGTCACAAATCCATAATTAATTGTAAATGAATTGTTATAAATAATAGAAGGTAATTAAGCCGTGCATCATTATTTTGTTTTTGAGAGAAAACAAAAAAACAACCATGCATCTAAAAAGATTTATTAATCAATATCATACACGCTTATTATGACGTAAATTTATATTTTTGTATCCCAAAAGTATTCAATCAGCTATGGTAAGAAAAAATTAATATATTGGCAATTACTAGACGAGTACCCGTGCATAGCAACATAATTTATATTGGCTTATAGTTAAAATGATATTTTGGTTAAGTGTTATTTTAACGTTTTGTGTAACCAAAATATCACTATCACTATAACTATATGTTGCTTGAAAATTCCGTTGCTATTCACGGGTACTCGTATAGTTATATAATTATACATTTGTGTTCAAATTTGAGGCTTTACGCACTTTGTAGTTATTTTTTAAGCCTATTTATTGTTTCTTAAGTACGTTCATGTTGCTTCTTGAGTTGGCTTGGGTTGCCTTTTGTTGTATTGGTTTTGTTTCCTTGTTTTTGATAGTGTAAAGAAAGATAACTCAACACCCAGAAACAACTTCTTATTATTCAGAAACAATACTACAACCACAAACTGATCTCAATCAGTTACACAAATATATCACTATTTGATCTCAATCAGAAACCAATACAACAATCTTATAACAACCTAACTGATCAAGATGATCAGAAAACTACAACCAAGATTAGGGTTTACAAAACCTAGAGAGAGAAAACAAGAGAGTAATATTTGTAGAGAGAGAAAGCGTATATGAGAATAATACGATCTAGCTTTATCTCTTCTCTATATATAGCAACAGTATCTTTCAAGACTTGACACCTTTAGCCCTTCATCTTTCAATCTCTTAGCAAACACATCACCAAAAAGATCTAAAGCTATATCTGAGAAAAGATAAATGACATAATGAGTTCTTGTAGATTTTTGATCCAAATTGAGTTACATTTTAAAATCCCCCCTTAACTCAAATCTGGAACACATCTAACAGACCAAGTTTTGAAACCAGCTTATTATGTTGCAACTTATTAAGTCCTTTAGTAAAAACATCTGCTGTTTGCTCAGCAGATTGAACTTTTTCTGTTTTAATAACACCAGACATAATTTTATCTCTCACAAAACGTAAATCAATCTCCAAACGTTTAGTTCTTTCATGAAACACAGGATTAGCAGCAATCTTAATTATTGCTTGACTGTTACCAAAAAGTTTGACTAGTAAAAAATTTTCCCAGTTTAGGTCTTTCAAAACCTTCAAGAACCAAATAGTTTTTGAAGTGGCAGAAGCTATAGCTCTATATTCAGCTTCTGCACTAGATTTAGAAAGGGTTTTTTGTTTTTTTGCTTTTCCATGATACTAAAGAACCATTAAGAAATAAGCAGTATCCAGTAACATATTTTTTAGTGATAACACACTTGGCCCAATCAACATCAACATAAGTAACAGGAGAATCAGACAAGTTTTTCACAATATGTATGCCTCTTCCAGGAGTACCCTTGAGGTATCTCAAAACTTTTTAAGCAATTTTAAGATGAGACTTAAGAGGCTTATGCATAAATTGACTTAGACAATGTACATCATAAGAAATATCAGGCCTAGTGTGAGTCAAATAAATCAATTTTCCAATAAGCTTTTGATACTCAGTAATATTATCTAAAACTGGATATGCTAAATTATGTTTAGATTTTGATCTAAGGGAAAAGTAGAAGGTTTGCAGGAAAGCACACTAAATTCAGAATGCAAATCTAGGCAATATTTTCTTTGAGTCAAACATAAACCTTTATCCGTATCAGTAACTTCAGTTCCCAAAACATATTTTAGTTTACCTAGATCCTTAATCTGAAATTTGGTCTTAAGAAACACTTTAAACTTTTCAATTTCATCTAGGTTGTTACCAGTAATAATGATATCATCAACATACACAAGTAATGCAAGGAAAAAACCTGATTCATTATTGGTGAATTAGGAGTAATCACTCTTACTTTGTTTAAAACCATTCTCAAGTAATGCACTAGCTAACTTAGCATTACGCTGTCTGAGTGCTTGTTTTAACCCATACAATGACTTCTTAAGCCTTCATACTCTGTCATCATTGACATTAAAGAAACCATCTGGTAGAGACATATAAACAGTCTCCTCTAGATCACCATAAAGGAAGGCATTATTGATGTCAAGTTGAAACATAGGCCAAGACTGCTGAACAACAAGATTAACAACATACCTTAAAGTAACAATTTTGACAACAGATGAAAAAGTTTCATCAAATTCAACTCATTCTTTTTTCTTAAAACCTTTAGCTACAATCCTAGCCTTGTACCTATCAACTTCACCACTAGACTTATACTTAATTTTAAACACCCATTTGGAACCAATAGCCTTTCTACTGACAGGTAAAGAAACAATTTCAAAAGTATCATTACTATAGAAAGCTTTCATTTCTTTGTTCATTGCCTCTACCCAGTGCTGATACTTACATGTTTCCTAATATGTTTTGGGTTCAAAAGCTTTGTTTAATTTAGTTATAAAACAAAGATTTTCATAACTTAGTTTTGAATAACCTACAAAAGTTTCAAGACCATATTTAACTTTTGAATCAACAAGAAACTCACTGTATTTATTTGGAAAAATATAAGTTCTCTCAGATCTTCTCAAATGTTGATTTTGTCTTGTTTTTGTGTTTTGGAAAATAGTATTGATACCCTTAGAATTTGCAGTCTCATTATCATGTATATGGTCCAAGTCTGTTTCATCCTTATGTGTTGCAGCCCTCTCATTCTCTAATGTAGAACCATTGGAACCATGAGAGTGCCCAAAATCACTCTTAGTTTGGTCAATAGTGGGATCTATTAGGAGAAGAGTTGTTGCCCTCAACATAAGGAGCTGCATTTTTATTTGGATCATCACAGGGTATGTCATAGCCCTCATACACAACTTCATTGAAGAAATGTATATGATCCAAGCCATGACTATTACTTTTGTCCACAGAAACAATTTTAATTTTGAAAGGAAATATTTTCTCAAAAAAATTAACATCCTTGGAATACAAAATTATTTGTAACACCCCCCGTGATCATAATGACAGTGGAAGACTGATCGGGGTGTTACTTGGATGGGGATCACAGTCAATAATCATAGAAAACGACTCGAAAGAGACGTTTGAAGAAAAATAATTATCATTCATCGAAAACTCATTGTTGTTACAAAATATTCCAAATTGTTACAAATGTTTCCCCAAAATACTGAGCATGAGTTTGAAAGAAATAACAAGTTTATGTTTTACACCACTAGAAAAGTCTTGATATGCCCACTCCGCGCCTTGAACATAATCTTCATTGATTACCTGAAATAACATGCTTAAAAAAGTCAACAAAAATATTGAGTGAAATTCATAGGTTTAAAGTAAAGTTGAACACAAGAACATGAACATGATAATTGTAAACTATATATCATAAAGAAAATCACAGATTATTATTAAGCTCATGCAACAAAGACTCAACTGCATACACCGAATTATCAGTGTACGTAAAGTTTGCCCCAAAGGAGGTAATAGCCAATTACCTAATGCAATTCAAATATGGTGCGCCCTGGTTATTTCCTATAACCAAGACGGGGTCGTTACTCCCTATAGTACTATTCACGATATATGCGTTCACTCGCGGTGACTAATGGTTCATGATACAGGGGACTTATGGCTAAATACTTAGGCAATTCCAATAATCAAGAAGCGAACATTTATGAAAATCCTTGTGTTCTAGTTTAGAGCATGTATCTCCCTCGCGGGGTTTGCAAATAAAAATAAAAGCGAGGCTATGAACTCACCTTAATGAAAATGAACAAGCACAATATGATAAAGCACGCTGTAGCGAAGGCTCCAAACCGAAACCTAAGAAGGAGATGGCAAGTCTCTGAATATGATAAACCTTTGGTTCACGACCAAAATAATAGAGCATTGAATATACTTATTCAATAGATCATTGAATTATCCAATTCAATAGAGCGTTGTGCGTGTTTCTTGTTTTAAGTTCAATTTACGTGCTACATCGACTTAATTTCACATTTACCAAAAGTTCTCACTTACGCATAAGTGAAATGTTCCCCGTTGTGATCTTGTGGAAATAATGATGTTATCGAGTGTTTTAGTTCGTTTATATTCAAAGTGCATTATTACCGGATTACGATTTTTATATAATTATACTTTAATAATTATATATATATATATATATATATATATATATATATATATATATATATATATATATATATATATATATATATATATATATATATATATAGAGAGAGAGAGAGAAAGAGAGAGATGGGATATAATGAGAAGGGTCCTTATAATGAAAAGTCTAGGAAGGATTGTGGTGGTGACATGCGTCACCTCCTACCACATCACCACCCCCACCCCTGAAAAAAATTTTCGCCAAAAAAAAATTTTTTGGGCAAAAAATCCCGCCAAAATTTTCCCACCAAAAGTTATTCTGCATCACGATTATAAAGTTCTTTATGTCACAATAATAGTGCATCTGTGCTAGTACACTTGAAAGCTAACGCGGATGGCTACTTGTTATAAAGTTACTGCATCACAATAATAATTGTGATGCAGTAACTTTGGTGCATCTGCTGCTAGTACAATTGAAACTGCTGCTGGATCTGCTGCTAGTTTGAAGGAATCTACTACTTGTGTAGCAGTAACTTTTATAACAGTGATGCAGTAAAAAAATTTGGCGGGAAATTTTTGGTGGGAAAAAAAAAATTTGCCCAAAAAAATTTTTTCGGAATTTTTTGGTGAGGGGGTGGTGGGTGCGTGATGTCATATGACGTGGCATGATGATGTGGCAAAGTGACACATCACCTCCATTCTTCATACCCTTTTCATTATAAGAAACTTTTCATTGTATCCCTATATATATATATATATATATATATATATATATATATATATATAAATATATATATATATAAGTTAAACGAATTATCGAAGTAAAATACTCATTATACACCTTAAGTTGTCAAATTATTAATTTTTTTACGGAATCATGATAAATTTATAAGTTTTCTAAACTTTTTCTCAAATTTGCACTTTTTACCCTTTAGTTTTGAAATATACAAGATTAGTCCCTCAACTTTGGGAGAAATACACTTTCTACCCCGAATACTTTATACTTCAAATTTCCAGAAATGACAGTTTCGGTCCTTGGAAGAAACTATTTTTAGAAATTGTTTTAAAATCGATTTTTACGAATTTGGTCACTTAAATTTCCGAGTTTACAATTTTGACACAAACTTTACATTTCATATTTAAACTAGTTTGGTTAAATTACAACATTGACCCTTGGACTTTTCATGCATACACATGTATGTACAAATCAAACCTTAAACTTTCTGACTTTTACCCTTTCCACCCTAGATTTTCCCATGCATATAGTTTACGTACAATAGTACCTCTTTTACTTTCAAAAAGTTTACACTTTCCACACGATTATCAAACAATTTGCAAAAGAAGTCCTAATTTCATGTTTCGACTTATAAATTCATTTAGCTTCTTCAAAAGCTTATGTTAGCTTATATTTAGCTTATTGCTTATATCTTATTCGTATTGGGCCAGTAAAAGAGCAATTGAGCTTTATTTTTCATGTATTGGGCCTTATGGCCCAATGGGGTTTGTTTGGCTTTTGGAAACGATCGAAGCAATGGGGAAGGGTTTTAAGGGTTTCTAGTCGTTTACATTTGGTCACATGTTTACTATGGTGATCATGTTATATACTTAGTGCAAGAGTGTGTCGAGTGGGGTTGAGAAAATGTTATATGTGACTTAGTTTTTAGGATAAATGTTAACGTGATATTAGAACTAGTCAAGACATGTAACATGTTTGCATAGAACGTATTCTCTTGACTTCATGTATCTTATAGGCTTGTGTTAATTCATAAATAGTTATAGGATCGATTTATGGGTGCAATTAACTTATAACGTGTGATATGAAAATGAATAACTAAATAGAGTTGGGTTGAATGGAAACTTACCACACTCGATTGAGTGGGATGAAACGTGAGAGACGTGAACAATGATTCTACAAGAACCCCTTTGTTCTCCTTATAACCCAAGGCTATATATATACATCCAAACCTTCCCTTTTCCCTTGTATCGCAACGTTTTTCCCTTTTCTTCCCTTTCGACAAGTACCACAGTGGACGGTTTGAGTATTCTAAGTGAGACTTTGAGTGAGTTGAAGTGAGTGTGTTTGAGAGAGTTGGATGTAAGATGTATGGTAAGTTTTTGCCAAGACTTGGGGTTTGGTTTTAAAGGAAAAATGAGCATGGTGTTAGCATGTGACAAATCGTAATTTCAGGTCATTTTACAAACTTTGAAAATTTCACTATTCATCTCAGGAAATTACTATTCACTGATTACTATTCATCATTTTACTATTCATCGTTTTTGAAGTCGGTTTGAGACTTTGAGAGGTTATTTCAAAATTTTACTATTCACGAAACACTATTCATTCCCGGAGAAAAATCACTATTCATGATTCACTATTCATCATTTTTATTAAACTGGGTTTACGAGTATCAAATCGCGTAACGAGGGTTAAGCTGCGTATTCATGGAACATCATTGAGAGCATTTCATATAGACTAGAGTTAGTCTACATATCATCAATAACATCATTTTCATATCATTTTATGCATGGGTTTGCATATTCCATTAACGTATATTTATTTATTAAATAAACGCTATCGCACGATCAGTTATTTTGAATAATTGATCCGACACTTCCAACAATTGTCCTGATATATTTTTATACTCATTTTAAGACTATAAAAATCATATTATAAGTTTACCCGATGTTTTGGATTTATTTTGAAACTTTGAAAAATGCATTTTTATAATTTTTATGACTTCGATATATTTTATTTTGTTCCGTTAAAATCGATTGATAGCTAACGCTACACTTAATAATTAATTAAATGTACAAACTACACATTATATACTTAACATTATATACATTTAATTATCAAAATACATCTAACCCTTATCCCCATTGTACCCTAGCCCCCCCCCACTCCCCCTTAGTCACCATATTTTGAAAATATCTTAACTCAAAAATGGACACATACTCATCCTTGATTAGATATTTGTATTATACACTCATTTTCTAAACTAAAAACACATACAAAACACTTTCTAAAAGGTGTAAAATAAACTAGAAGAGAAACCCTCTCCATTCTTCTTAGAGGTTCGGCCAAGCTAGGATCAAGAGGAAGAAATTATATTTTTTCTAGCTTCAAGTGTTTTACAAGTTCTATTAGTAATCTATTTCAAGGTTTTGAAATAAAAACCTAAAGATTAATTAAGTTTCTAACTCAAAAACTCTTCAATCATTCAAGTAAGCTTCTAATAATTTTTCCTAATCTTTCATACTCTTACTTGATGTATTTTTATGATTCTATTAGAAAAACATGCAAATATACTATGATCCATACCACTTTTACATGTTTTTATTTCTTAATATGGGTTTAAATTATCCTATTAGTATTCCTATGAAAGCTATCAATTTTGGTAAAGTTTAGGAACCCATGACACCCTAAGAAGGTGTATGGTAGGTTTAGAATAGCTTTGGTGTTGATTGGAATGTTTTAGAACAAGTTTCAAACAAGAGTAATCGTTTTCGATGAAATATATATAAGGGCTGTCCAATTTTGTGAAATATGGAAACATCAGTGGGTCAGGGGATATTTTGGTTTACATATTCAGAAAATAGATTTAAAAACGAAACCGTGGCCGCTTGAACGGGTTAAAACGGGTTTATAACGAAGAAGTTACACTAGTTTCAAGTTTAACGACGAAAACTATTTTTCTGAAAATATACATGCTGTCAAGGGTTATTTAAGGGGCAAAAATGAGTTTTAAACCTTATCTAAATGAGTCGACTTATCAAAAATATATTAGTACATACTATCACGATTCCGAGGATATAAAGAACGTAGAAAACGGACCTATAACGCTAAAGATATACATATTTGAAATACGACGATCACAACTATTTTCTTCAGCACTAACACTTAATATTTTTCTAAGTGTCAAAAAGGTTGTCGCGGATGACCATGTTTGAAGCCGTTTTTCTCATTGATAGAGTCAGTTTTGAGAAAATAATATCTCTAAGTAAAAGTTAGTTCACCTGGCTTATTTTCCAAAATGTCCACCGTTCATAAAGTTTATAACGAGTAACTTATGACCTCTCAAACTTTCGAAAACTGCTTGAAGCGCATTTTAGCCCAACTACCTCACCACCATCATTTTTATCTAGGATCGAGACTCGTATGGACAAAAGTTCAGTGTTACGACTTTTAGATAATGTTACAAGCATTCCAAAACCGCCGAGTTTGTTTCCTAACACTCGATATTCACTATTTTACGACTAGCTTTTCAAGGCCACTTAGCCACTTTCACGAATTATCAAAGTACATTATTTTGTGACGAAAAACTATAATTTCTTGATAAATCACTAAACGACTATCGTAGGATTTCGTTTCAACGTAAGTACTTGTAAAGTATTTTATAACATGACGAGATGTCATAAACATATATTTCGGCGATAAACTTTATTTTCAAAAATGCACAAGTGGTATGGATATCATATGAGTTTGCATGCACAACGTTGTTTCATGACTTATAATAGATCATATCATTCATAATAGGTTGCAGTTTGAGATTTCGCCTCATTTCAGTGTATCCACTTTTGCCATCATATCATTGTATCAAGTGAGTTTTCATAGCCCCATTTTTCAAGTTTATATCTCATTTCAAACCTACGGGGGAGAATACATTGCACATCATTTTATTACGAGCCCAAGTATATCAAATTCATTTACATTGCTTAAGTTACCTCATTGCCAATTGAATGTCCCCATTTCATTATCATGAACCGTTAATTCGGGCGAGGGTGAGTGAATAGATCTATTGAGTGACTCCTCCATCGGGTTGAGTGGTCCCAACTGGTCAAACGGATGTATTTCATTTCATTATCATTATTTGAGTTGTTTGGCAAAATACTACTTTGGGGCGAACATCATGATCGGTCTAGCCCGATGTCATGTGCTTATAGCAATTGTATCATTTTATGTGACATATTTGTCATACATGGCCTATACTTGTGGTAGTCGTATAAAACATTTACATAAACTCTATGAACTCACTCAACCTTTGTGTTGACACTTTTAGCAATGTATTTTCAGGTATCTAAAGCATATACTTCATGGCATGCATAAGGACTTATCATAGAGTGGCGGTGACGACGCGTCTCACATGGGTTTTATGCACTTTAAAACATCGTTTGGATTGTAACAAACTTATTTCCGCAAATGTTGACTACCTTTTGGGACCTATCTTTTGTAAACTCTGAATGTTTTATTATATCAAATGATGTGTTTTCCAAACGACACTTTAGGTCGTTCAATATAACTGTAACTGTGATGCTATGGCAGTCATCCCCCAGGAATTCCATTCCGCTGCAAAACAGGTATTTTGGTGGTGTGACATAGCATTATTTTATACTTAGATCATCCAAGTTCCAAGGTAACTTAGCACATGTGTGATTTGGTTTTTGGGCGTGCGATTGTGGCAGCAAGGATTGGGGCATGATTTCTTGCCTAGTCGATATCAAGTGGACATATAATCCATTGGACATGGAAGTCTTGCTGGGTCAAAGGTAATATTATAATTGCTAGGTATTATTTAAATGGTGATTTAGGGTGGCTAATGTTTAGATTGTGTTAGGATTTAGTAAATCCAGTCATTAAAGAGTCGGTCACCTCAAGTATATGTAATTGTTAGAAAGCTCGTAGTCGTAGATTATTTAATGTTAAGTAGTATTTAGTTAAGTAACACCGTGGCGGACGGATGGGTCTTTACCCACTGTATGCCTGATCCACAACCCGTAGGTGGCGATTTGTGTAAGACTATAAATACTCTCTACCTCCCAAGGTAGAGAGTTGGAGCTCATAATAAGATTTTTCTTTCTCTCACTAAAGTTCCCAACCTCTAACTTTCTCTCTCTAAAACCATAGTATACGCCTCTTTGATCTTTGGTTTAGTGTGTTTAGGAAATCCAATATGCAACAATTGGTATCAAGAGCCAGGTTTGATCATCTCTCTTACATATCCTTGGATTTCTAGTGTTTTTTAGATGGTTTTTGAGTTTGAAAAAGTTTAGTGGTTTTTGCATCATTTGAATCATTTCTAGTGTTAAAGTTTGAATTTTGGGTGTACTTTTGTGTTAAGAATCATTGTAAGTGCTTGGGTTTTGATTTGGAAAGCTTGAATCACTGTGGTTGAGCTTGTTTTGGATTGAAAAGTGTGTTTTTGAAGTTTTTCTTTCTAGCGACTTGGTTCTCGAGTGTTTTATCGTAGCGACTTGCTTGATAAAAGTTAGCGAGTTACTGATGTTAGTTGTTAGCGACTTGAGCCTAGCGACTTGTCTATTGAGACAAGCCGACAAATAGTACAAGTTAGTGGATTCTACACTACGGCTAGCGACTTGGTGAGGTTAGCGACTTGCTTCAGAAATTATTAGCGAGTTGTAGGGTAAATTGTTAGCGACTTGATACTAGCGACTTGGATCTTAGCGAGTTGTTCTTTAGCAACTTATCTATTCTTAGCGACTTGGTGTTAGCGACTTGGACCTTAGCGAGTTGCTCTTTAGCGACTTGACTGTGTAGCGACTTGTGTCCAGCGACTTGGGTCTTAGCGACTTGGGCTTAGCGACTTGGTTGATTTTGTTTGTATCACGGTTTTCTCTTGATTTAGTAAAATCCCGTGAAAGAATCTATTTCCGGTTTAATCATAGAGTTATAAAATCCCGGTAACTGTTAACATGTCTACCGCATGCAATCATTTCCACTGTTCTTTGAGGATGTTCAAGCGGTAGGTTCAGATATTTCGTCCACCCATGCTTGGACGAGGCCCATTTCTGACTCTTGGGCTCAACGAATCAGATTGTACTGTCTTGGGAAGGAAAATGGGGTCAACATTCTCAAATCAATTGATGAAGGACCTTATCAGATTGGGACTACAAGAGACATAATTGATACTGCTGTAGATGGAACCATGATCTTTGGATTGGATAGACCAAAGACGTATTGTTGGGTTTTTGGTTCCTTGAATCATGAATTACTTTTAGTACTGGAACCACGGACAGGTTTGATATAACCACGGACAGAAGTATGTAACCGCTGATAAAGACAACCACGGCTAGTAGTAATGTGTAACCACGGATGATATATTGTAACCACTGCTAGTGTTTTTGTATAGTCGGTTTAGTTTATTGTATTAGATAAATATGGTAAAGATATTTATCTTGTAGATTATGTATTGTATTATGTAAAGGACTCCTTAGTCTATAAAAGGAGGTCCTAGGTTAGGTTAGATATATATAAGTTTTATATCTAAAAGTCGATACACTTCAAGGTTGCAAAACCTATCTTTGTAGAGTATTAGTATAATAAATAATATTGAGGTGTTGAATGTTAACTGTTCTTCTTCTTAAGGTTAAGTGTTAAATTCCACATAATACTTAATAAGTTGTTATTCCAAGTCAGTTTCTATATTAGATCGTTTGCTCATTGGGATCAACAAGTGGTATCCGAGCTTGTGATCTAGAAACTGTAATCAAGAAGAGGTCAAGTTAAGTTTTGATCAAGGAAGATAAGATGTCCCCGAAACTCACATGGTGATCGCTTCAAGGTACCCATGCTCAAGCATGGTGAGAGTATCAAATGGAGAATGCGAATGAGGTAATACATTCGCATGATTGATGCTCTCAGGATGTCGTTGAAAAAGGGAGACACTCTTCCTAAGAAGGGTGAGGATGGCAAAGAAATTACCATTGTTAGTGAAATTGATAAGGCTAAGAAAGTTGAGATCAAGGCTCACGGTATTCTCTCCATGGGAATACCCAATGACTATGCTTTGGACTTTGAACAATACAGTGCTAAAGATTCTTGGATGCTCTTGAGACAAGGTTTGTTGGCAATGAAGCTACTAAGAAGTCCAGGATGAATATGCTCAAGCATCAATTTGAAACCTTCCTGCTCTCGATTGGAAAAGATTGATGGCACATACAATAGACTTCAAAAACTTATCGCCCAACTGAAGTCTCGTAGATTATAAGGTTCTTCAAGAAGATATTAATTTGAAGTTCATTAGGAGTCTATCATCTGAATGGGCTATTCATACAATTGTGTGGAGGAATAAGGAGGACTTTCCTAAGATGACTCTGGATAATCTCTTCAACAACTTGAAGGTTTATGAGTCTGAGAATAAATTTGCTAATGCGTCTTACGCTAATCAAAACATTGCTTTTGTATCCACTAATCACAAGAGCCCATAAGATGTATCCCTTTGCGCCTATGGTATAACCACGCTATACAAACAATACCCTTTGTTAGTGATAATGTTAGTGATGGTGCAATCTGTGCTTTTCTGGCTGATTTAACTACTAGTGTTCCAGTGTTTGAATCAAGATCCGGATCAAATTGATCTGATGATCGGAAGAGATTAATCTTCAATGGCAAATGGCAATGTTAACTCTCCAAGCAAGGAAGTTTCAGGAGGAAGACAAGTTAAGTATGATGGTCAAAGGAGAGCGGGGTTCGACAAAAGCAAGATGGAGTGCTTTAACTGCAAGAAGAAGGGTCACTTTGCACGGGAATGTCGAGCTCTAAGAGTTGAAGGTGTTAAGAAGATCACTGAAGAGTCCGCTCCTTCTTCAGCATTGGTGGCTCAAGATGGTCTTGGTGATTATGATTGGAGTGTCAGTTGAAGAAGGACCCAATGCAGCTTTTTCTTGCTAGTGAAGCTTCAAAAGAGCATAACTTTGCTCTTATGGCTTATGCTTTATCTTCGGTTGGATTACGAGGTATCTAATGAGTCTACTTGTTCTTTTAAATCATGTAATGATAACTTAGACTCTCAAAAGGCTATCACCGAGAGTATGAGGAAAGAAGTAGAAAGACTAACTATGGATAACTTAGGTTATAGAGTTGGTCCAGAGAGTGTGGAAGAAAGCTTAGATCTGTATTAAATGTGAGTTTGAGTATGTAGATAAGATCAATATATTAGGTGGTGAAATTGATCTTAAAAATAGAGAGATTAAAATGCTTAAAGAGAAACTTGAACTAGGAGAGAGTGCCAAACAAAAGGCCCTAGATGAAAAAGAAAAACATATTGTTAGGGTAGGTAAAACACAATTTGCTTCGATGCGGTTCATAAATCTATAGAGAGTCATCTAATGCAAAAGGGTTCTCGGATAGGTTACAACAATATGCCACCACCCACTCTTATGCAACATGCACCACCACTAAAAAGCTGTCATTTAGTAGTGAATTCAGTTTTAACAAACTGTTGAAGGAATAAGTACGGCCCGAGACACCTAAGATAAGTTCACGATCGTCATCCGATGCTCCCATCATTGAAGATAGGGGAATCGATTAGAGGATGATAGTAAAAGTATCAACACGTACGAAAAGTTAGAATCTATTAAGAAAGTTGATACTAGACAAGCTAACCTTGTACCTAGATTTGGAGCTCAAATAACTAAGAAAGTGGTAGAATACAAGGAAGTACCTAGGGAACAAATGAAAAGATATATACCTAGGGGAAATCAGAGAAACTTTGTGGCCTAATATCTAATAGGTTAGGTAATGAGTTTCAATGTGTCAAGAAAGCTTGTTATATTTGGGGTAGTTTTGAGCACTTACGGAGAATTGTTATAAAAGCAGACCACAAGTGTGGGAATCATTGGAGGAGGGTAAATCATCAAAACTTTTCAAAGAAAACAAACTCTCATCCTAACAAAAACATGATTCCTAGAGCGGTGTTAATGAGGAATGGGAATACAAAATCAATTGTCACGCTTCTCCCAAATGGGTTCCAACCAGCGCTAAGCAAAGTGTAAACACGCTAAGCAAAATCAAACCACGATAAGCCAAAAATCACCACGAGATAACAAAGAAGTTTTAAAAATTCCAAAGGTGATAAGCGATGATGGTTGGAAATCATTTTATCTTTGTTAAGGCCTCGGCTAGTTGGCAATGGAAACCTAAGACCAAGGTTTTACATCATGTCAGCTATGCATCAATGGACCTAAACAAATTTGATTATATTGATGCACAGGCGCAGACCAAGTCAGATTGGATTGGGTCCACAAAAGGAACTAATTGTTTAATTTAATGTGCGGCAATCTACAAGATGAGCTAAAAGACAAAGGAGTTTTTGATAGTGGTTGCTCTGGGCACATGACTTGGGATGGGAGCAAACTGGAAGATTTTGAAGCTTTTGATGGAGGATATGTGGCATTTGGCAATGATCCAAAAAGAGGAAAGATACTTGGAAGAGGCACAATCGAATCAGGAATTTGGACTTTGAAAAAGTCTACTTGGTACAGGGACTTAAGTACAATTTATTCAGTGTTTCTCAAATGTGTGATAAGAAAAACTGGGTACTTTTGGTGAAGTGTGTGGTGTTGTCTCCCGAAGTTTAAGATGCCGATGAGAAGTTTATACAACTTAGGGTACCTAGGAAGGAAAATATAATTTGTTTTGATCTTAAAGATGTAATTCCTAATAGGTCCTTAACTTGTTTGTTTGCTAAAGCATCCGTGGATGAGTCTAAGTTATGGCATAGAAGATTAGGTCACCTCAATTACAAAACAATCAATAAACTGGTTAAAGGGAACTTAGTGAGAGGGTTACCTTCTAAGGATTTTGAGTGTAAGGAACTGTGTGTGGCTTGTCAAAAAAGGAAAACAACATAGAGCTTCTTGTAAGTCCAAAACTCAAGCCAACACCATTTCACATAACTTATTTCGCTTATGCTTGGCATTGGACTTATTTG
>OU343216.1:109387188-109436613 GCA_910596185.1 Chrysanthemum makinoi | reverse complement strand
AGATTCTCTGCTTTTTGCTTATCTAAATCTTTTTTCCAGAACATTTGTTCGGGCATTAACAACGTTTGAGGCTTAAACTTGTTCAAGGAAATCCAATTTTCCTTTTTGTAATCATGGGGATTGATCGTTATGTTATTCTCTTTACATTCAGGATCTTCTAGCTTCTTATTTATTTTCTCCCTAGATGCATCATCTAATTTTCTATCTTTCTCAGTGCACTCAATGCAACTAGGTTTCTGTCTAGTTTTAAGAATCTCATTACCATCATAAATTACCTTATTAGCAGCTCTAGCCTTTTTAATGACCTCTGGATTTGGTTCCTCAACAAGGGGAATGCTATGCTTATCGCTTAAGACTCTATGCTTAGTGATCAAGTGAGCAGTCTGAATGGTATTCCCTTGTACGTACAACTTATTTTCAAGCTTGTTTTTCAACGTTTTTAGATTGGAAAAATCATTCAAAAGTTTTGATTCCTTAGCATTGAATTCTTGCTTAAGCATTTTAACATTTTCTTGAAGTTCTTGTTTTTGCTTAGCAGTTTTAGAAAGCTTTTCTTGTAAGGAGTTTAACTCTTGTTTTAAGACTTCTTCTCTAAAGTTGCTTTTTCTAATAATTGTACGCATTTGGTCATCCATTTCCTGCTCACAGGTGGTCAACTCAAACTTAGCACGGTTGTTCATAAATAGCAACTTGTTCTTTATAGGCCTTCAGTTCAGAGATAACAGAATCATCAGGGACACATGCAGTGTATTCATCAAAAATATAGTCATCATTGACTGTGAAAGATGCATTACTTGGTACAACCTCACTTTCACTTTGCTTCACATATTGATCATATGGGACAATATTGCTATTACCCTCATCATCAATATCTGATTCATAAGTTTCAAGAGATTGTACTTTATTATGCATCTTTTGCTCATCAACATCATCATATAGTTTTAATACCTCTGAAATGATTTTTTCTTTGGATGGACCAGCTTGTTGTGGTGGAGAGACCTTTGGAGAGACCATAGGTGAGATGCTAGCCATGAAGATTGTTTGGGCAGTAGGTTCATCATCGACGTCAGAGTCAAATGCATCACAGTCAGCTACTTGAAAGGCATTTTGATGATTATGACCTATCTCCTGAATTGGCTGTTCATCAACATCAGCATCATAGGTTCGGGCATTTCCCTCAGCAAGAAACAACAACTCCTCTTCATCCAAAGCTACTCCATTATCCTGAGCTTGCACAAGCAACATCTTGTCTTTGAAGTATTCTGCATTCTGTGGACGCTTTGGAGATGTGCAGTTCCTAGCAATATATCCCTCACCACCACAGTTGTAGCACTTAATTGGCTTTGCTTGACCCTGATTTCCATTCCTTCCCCGATTCTGATTTCCAATATAACCTCCACCTACTCCACCTCTTCCCTGTTCATATTGTCTTCCTTGAACTGGTTGCACCATAACTTTTCCATCTCTGATAACCGCATGATTGTGAAGGTTGGATGCAGTTCTGATCTCATTGTTAGTGTGAAAACTGTTGGTATGTGGATTGAGAGTCAAGTTTTGTTTAACCATAAGAGCCAGTTGATTGATGAAGTGTCCCACGACTGCATCAGCATCAGCTTGTTTGAACATTGGATCGGGAATGAGTTTGTGATTACCATTACCCGTGGGTATAACTTGAGAAGCTTTGGTGGTAATTCCAACATTTGTGTAAAAGGCAGTTGAATCATTTGAAGAACTTGGTTCTCCTTGGTTGGTTTTGAACTGTTCAAGAATCCTTTTTTCAAACATAGCATGTCTCTCATTTTGAAGAAGAAAGGCATACAGTTGCTCATAGTTTGTATTCTTCAATCCTTTGGTTAGCTTCACAGCGGTGACAAATTTGTGCCATTCGGGATTCATGTTGTTCACAAACTTTGAGTTCAGCTGAATGTTTGGCATGGTCATTTTGATGTTCCTCATATCATTCACAAGCTTATGGAATCTCACGTAGTACTCATAGACACTCTCATCTGGTTTCATCTTGAAATGCTCAAACTCATCATACAGTTGTGATTCTCTGTCTTCCTTGGTTAATTCAGAACCTGAGAGAAGCATCTTGACATTATCCCAAACTGCCTTGGCTTCAGTGTTGTGATTGATAAGCTTGTAGATATCTTTTGGAAGACCCTGAAGTATAATGTTAGAGGCCCTGATATCAGCATCGAATCTCTTTTTCTCCTTATCATTGAGCTCATCATACGTCTTTGGTCTGTCTAATCCATAGATCATTGTTCCATCTGCAGCTGTATCAATTAAGTCCCTTGTAGTCTCAACCTGATAAGGTCCTTCATCAATGGATTTGAGAATGTTGACCCCATTTTCCTTTCCAAGACAGTACAATCTGATTCGTTGAGCCCAAGAGTCGTAGTCAGTTCTGTCAAGCATAGGTGGACGAGTATCTGAACCAGCTGTGTTGATACAAAAGTTGGACGTTCCTTGTTTGGAGCTCCGGCTCTCGTACCAATTGAGAATCGTTGTTTGAGACATGCGCACTAAGAGACAGAAAACACCGTTAGGCTTACCGTGGATTGTCTCCCACGATTATCCTCCGGCGTGAGAGTAAGTAATCGGTTTAGGGTTTTTAGGAGAGTAGGGTTTGTAGATCGTACCTTAAACGAGGGATGTGATTCCCTTTATATACGCACGGAATCCTTGTTGATTCCATGTTCTCAACCTTGTTATCCCGCCTAAATCGGTTGGGGAATGATTATCTCCAACATAGGAGATATCCATTATCTATTCCGTAAATAGCTTTGGTGTTGGACCTTCGTGAGCCCCACTGATCGGCATGGCCCAGTCCGTGCTGGGCACTGTTAGTATTGGACCTTGGTCGGGTTATTCGTGACCGGATATAGACTATACGTCATCATGTCCCCCCAGTCTAGTATGCGTAGTGACTAGCTGCGGATGCTAGACTAATAACCGTAGTCGTAAAAAAACTTCGAAGCGTAGCCAAGAAGCCAGCGTAAAAATATCCCTACCACCGGTACATTGTATCTAGACAATAGATTAAAAAATAGGCGCCTCGTAAGTCGGGGGAAAGTTACTGCACCCGTGTCCCATCAAGCAATCTCAACCACATAGTTAGGGTTGGTGGGGTCCACGTGTCACTCATCGCGTGGATGAGGGAGGTTATATAACCCTTCGCTTCATTTTCACCATTCCTTCCCATAGTAAAAAGAAAACGTTATCCGCTATTACCACAGCTTTAAACATTTCCAGCCACCATACCTTAATATTCACAAGGTAACCGCGCGTGCGCTTTTTTTTTCTGTTAGAAAAACAAGATCATGGTTAAGGTATTATCGGATTTCACATCAGACATAACGGAGGAGGAACTTCTACAGTTTGCGTCTGATTACTATATTCCCAGCGCAGTACATCCGGAAGTTCCAGCGGCGAATGCGTCAATAGCAGACTTCCCGATGGGAAGATTGGGGTATATAGCGGTTTCTTCGAATTCGCAAATCAGCGTATACCCATATCGTTATTCTTGAGTGATGTATTAAACTATTACCGCATACAATATCCCAGATGCACTACATAGGTGCAGCGAAACTAACCAATTTTGAGGTGAATTGCCGCGTATTGGCCATTAACCCCACCATCCCTGTTCCGCGCCCTTTACACACCACGTGGTCACACGGGTGGGTATCCTTCGCGAAGCGCCCTGGGCGACTCCAATGTTATACGGAAAAATTAGATGCACTCAGAAATTGGAGAGAAACATTTTTCTGGGTCGACGTTACGTGGCATTGTGCTTTCCTTCTCGTTTTGATTTTTACTCCCAGGGGACACTGCCAAAGGATGAGCGCCCCCTCCCCGGATCATATAATGCGGAGGATGCGGACACAATAAATGCCAACCGCATCCCCATTAACTCCTACCCTGAGGAGTTCTTGGTACATATTGGCATTAGCCGCAACTATTTTGGCAGTTCAGAAGAAGTTCCAATCTTCTTAGGCGCGGATGGTCAGGGTGGGTGCTCATTCTTTCGTACCCCAATGAGTTATATTACTGTAAGTTCTTGACTGTGTTTTCTTCGTACTTGTCGTAAACTATTTGTGTTTCTTTGTTGTTGCGCAGAGATGGATTTGTTCAGCGTTGTTCAACTGGCGAAGCCGATACAAGTGGAAGTGGGAACACGTCCGCTGAAGGAGGGAGAAGATCATGTACTTGTTGCGGCAGCAGGGCGTACCCTTGAGCTGGACCTAGGAGAGGCAGGGGAGAGCTCGTCCGTTGCGCTAGAATCAACACCCTTGCAAAGTGTGCCAAATCCTATAGTTCCCTCCCCCCCAGTGCAACCTGCGCAAGCAGCGGCAGAGCACGTGGAGGAAGCGGAAGAGGAAGAAGAAAGCCATGGATTGAAGCGCAAAAGGATGCGCAGTGGCGATGGCCCTGCTACCTCCCGAAAGAAGCGCCCTGTTGTGTTAAATGTGGAGTCATCCTCTAGTGATGTTGCATCGCGCCCACCATCACCTGATACATCCATTCCTGCGTAAGTATTATGACGAAATTATTTACCGCACACTTTTTTCGTTGAGTGAAATTTAGGGGTTGATAGACATGTTAACAGATTATACGGGATTGTAGGTACGTTGATAGACATGTTAACAGATTATACGGGATTTTAAAACTCTATGATTAAACTGGGAAATAGATTCTTTCACGGGATTTTACTAAATCAAGAGAAAACCGTATTACAAACAAAAGTCAACCAAGTCGCTAAGAATTCTTGAACCAAGTCGCTAAGCACCAAGTCGCTAAGTAGCAACTCGCTAGAATCCCAATTTCCTGTGAACCAAGTCGCTAAGATCTAAGTCGCTGGACACAAGTCGCTAAAGCACCAAGTCGCTACACATTCAAGTCGCTAAAGAGCAACTCGCTAAGGTCCAAGTCGCTAACACCAAGTCGCTAAGAATATTAAGTACAAGTCACTAACAAAATTGAAAGCAAGTCGCTAACTTCACCAAGTCGCTAGCCGTAGTGGAGAATCCACTAAGTTGTACTATTTGTTGGCTTGTCTCACTAGACAAGTCGCTAGGACCAAATCGCTAACAATTAACACTACAACTCGCTACATTTTACTGAAGCAAGTCGCTATGATGAAAAACACTACGAGAACCAAGTCGCTAGCATGAAAAACTTTAAAAACACACTTTTCAATCCAAAACAAGCTCAACCACAGTGATTCAAGCTTACCAAATCAAAACCCAAGAACTTACAATGATTCTAAACACAAAAGTACACCCAAAATTCAAACTTTAACACTAGAAATGATCCAAATGATGCAAAAACCACTAAACTTTCTCAAACTCAAAAACCATCTAAAACCACTAGAAATCCAAGGATATGTAAGAGAGATGATCAAACCATGGCTCTTGATACCATTTGTAACATATTGGATTTCACAAACACACTAAACCAATGATCAAAGAGGCGTATACAAGAGGTTTTAGAGAGAGAAAGAGTTAGAGGTTTGGGAACTTAGTGAGAGAAAATGAAAGTATTATTATGAGCTCCAACTCTCTACCTTGAGAGGTAGAGAGTATTTATAGTTCTTACATAAATCGCCACCTACGGACTGTGGATCAGGCATACAATAGGTAAAGACCCGTCCGTCCTCCACGGTGTTACCTAACTAAATACTACTTAACATTAAATAATCTACGACTACGAGCTTTCTAATGATTACATATACTTGAGGTGACCGACTCTTTAATAACTGGATTTGCTAAATCCTAACACAAAATTATTTTGGGTAACAATTGCTTGTTGCCCAGATTAAAAAAATGGATAATGGGATAACAGAAGAGATGAAATAGTAAATACGTTGACATACAACGTTTGATACAGACAACCAACTACATATTACGATTACTACATGGTTATAACTTTAATTGTTACATATTATATAACCACTTGATTGATAACATTCATCGACTACGAAAAATGTAAACAGTCCAATGCTTCCTTCCCACACAGACATCGTACTAAAACCACAAACCTTAATTCCCATTAAGCCTGATCCGTAACTTCAGCTGAACAAACCTGTTGAAAATGGCATTGATATATCATTAACCAAATCAAGTGATAATGTTTAAAAGGAACATGAATAGAATGGTAAGTTATAAATAAAGCATACTATAGTACAGCAGTCTGTATGATTTAACAAAAGAAGAGATTCTTTGTATGGGGCAATGTAGAAAGATCCCGTATCTCCTAAAATTCCCATGCTGACAAATAATTCAAGTTCTTTGTTGTACAGGAATAGCGAGTGACCCAAATGGTTGCAAGTGTACGCTTCCACTATTGGAGCCTGATCCTTTGTAAACCCAAGCAACGACAGATAATAGGGTGGGGATGGCAAAGAGGCTTCTAAATGATCTTATGGCAAAACCATTCACGTTCCACACACCATCCACAAAACAATGGCATATCTTCATCAATGATCATACCAGAAATCACTAGAGAGTTTCCAAGATTGGAAACATAGAATGGAACTGGGAGTTCATTTTTTAAAATCTGCGGAAGGTCTATAACTTTAAATTGGTTGGTTACCAAATCAAACGAAATCAACATATAAATCTTGTATGTAACACCGTCCTCATTAGTTAACTTTTCACTCCCAGTCCAATAGATAAAATGACCTAAAACTGCCTGACTTTGACGTTTCAATTTGATAGTGTTAATACAAATAAGCCGTAAAAACGTTTATTTATATTTTACGATCTTCTAATGTTTTGTCGATAACAAACGTAAAATCATTTTAACGAAACAAATAGAGTACGTAAATAGTTTGAGTTAATAGTTTTCTAACACACTTACGTTTTCACATAAAACACTAAAACAAGCTTAAGTGATTTTATGATTTAGATACATATGTACAACAACTAGTGTTTACATATTGGGTTAAACATATACTTAAACTAAGTATATGCTAAAATGGGTAAATACAAATATATACTAAATGGGTAAATACTAGCAAATGGTTTTGACCCATAACCCATGGTTTTATATATACCACTTAACCAAGTTCATTGTATCTAGAAAGAAAACCATGGATCAACCCATAACCCATGACCCATGACCCATAACCAAAAATACCCATGGGCAAAGAGGAGCGGACCACGGATCCCTAGCTTTGTGCTAGTCGGATCCCAAATGGAAGGGATCCGTGGGATCCGGGGAACAGTAGAGAATTTTCTCTATAAATAGAGAGCCATTTCTTCCTCTCTAGAGATGACTCTACACACATACTTCCCCAAAGTATTCTAACCCTCTAACCTCAGATCTAAGCGATCTATGTAGTTTGTCTTTTGTTTTTGTGTGATCTTCTAGGTTCCTCTTAAAGGAGAGATCACCACTTCTTGAAGACGTGCAAGCTCAAGTCCATGAGTTGCCATGCTTCGTCATCATCAAGACTACTAAGGTTCTCTTGTTGATAGTTCTTCCTTTCTCAATAGATGTTGGGTTGAATGCATTAGTGAAGAATGCCGAAAGTGTCAAGATGAAAGCATTAGTGAAAGGTGCTCATCATCCGTGTCAAAGCATTAGTGAAGGATGCTAAAGGTGTCAAGATGAAGGCATTAGTGAAGGGTGCCAAGCGTTGTGTCAAATGCATTATTGAAGGATGCCAAAGAATCAAATCAAGTAGCATTTGTGAAGAAATGCATAGGTCGTATAATCGATGAGGTGCATCGTTAAACATATAAGTATTTGTTTATTTGCAAGGATGGTGATATCCTTGATGGTGTTGTAACAAGGAGTAGATCTCCTTGAGATTAGGTGTTGTGTCGTGAAGGGTAGTAGTTCCTCCATAGTAATGGAACTAGGTGCTTAGCCTAGTACCTAATAAAGGGTAGGCAACGTTGTGATAGGATTAGTTATCCTAAGGTGTGAAAGAACTCGGTGGTTAGCCTAGCACCGTATAAAGGGTAGGCGACGTTGTGTTAGGTGTGGTTCGCCTTGGTGTGAAAGAACTCGGTATTTAGCTTTGTACCGGAAAAAGGTTAAGCGACGTTGTGAAGGCTTCTTCGCCACAAGGAGTTGGTGTAGTGCTTACGAACTCTCGAGTAGGTGACTCGGGGAGTGGAGTAGGGCAAGGAAGGTGTCCTTGTAGCCGAACCACTATAAATAACTTGTGTCGTGGTGATGTGCTTCTTACTCTTTATCTTTCATTACACATTTATATATCTATCTATCAACGTCCAACATAAACAACCAAATAGATTGACATAAGTCGATCTAAATATTTAAAAGAAAGTTTTAAATTGGTAAAACTATTCAACCCCCCCCTCTAGTTTTCCACAATTGGCATCAGAGCTTCGTTACCAAGTTTCTTAGAGTATGTTGTACTTTAAAAACTTGATATGATCCATGTATGTTTGAAAACTACAAAGAAGGATTATCTTTGTCATATTTTAAAATCACTATATTGTTTATTGTTGGACAATGATAGAATGCTCTAACATTTTTTTTCTTAATCATTATCCATACTTGGATTTGGAGTTACCAAGAAGAGCATAAAGAATTTATCTAAATATTTTCTTTCGCAAAAAGAATATTTAGCCAAGCATTATCCATACTTGGATTTGGAGTTACCAAGAAGAGCATAAAGAATTTATCTAAATATTTTCTTTCGCAAAAAGAATATTTAGCCAAGGTATGATTACTAATCACTTGCTTTTAATTTTATTATTGAAATCTTAGTTGCAAGATTTATTAGTAATTGCTTTAGTAGTTATCTATATTAAAGTCATCATCAAGAATAGTATTCTTCGATTTATTTGTAGAGACTACACTACGATTTCGTAATAATGACATTTTGGTTATTTGATAACCATTATCATTATTCATCACAAAGAATTTATTGACACTTCATCTATGTCAATAAATTTCCATGTGAAACTTCTTATGTTATAATAAAATGGGATTTTATTATAATGTTTGAAAAGCTTCCCAAGAATTATGACTAATTCTTAAAAAGGGAACCTCGTCTAATAGGAATAGTACTGAATCTTCAAAAACCTCAAATCACAAGTTTTAGAACCTTAACACCAAAACATTAGGCTTTTTAGAACTCTCAAACCTTAGTTATCAAGGAATGTTTGAGCTGATTTTTGCTGTTATGCCGGATCCCTCAGTTTACACTAGCCGGATCCCAAATGAGAGGGATCCGTGCAACAGAAGAAGGCGTATAAGCTAAAAATTATCACTGTGGATGTTCCACAATCATACCTTCCCTTTAAAGACTCACGAACAAAAACCTAACTACTATTCACAGGAGCAACTTGATCACCTCTCTCAAGCATAACAATCACTTGTGTAAGTATTATCTTCACTACATTGTTGATTCATTCTTGATTACTAGGATTACAAGTTCTTCATTTTAGAGGTTGGGTTCAAAGTGGGTTTGTCATATTTGTTACCACATTATTTTCTAAGATAACTCAAATCAAAGAATTAACATTGTTAATACAAATTAAACTCATTTCTTGAATTCAATAAAATTGAATTGAGCAAAATTGTGATCAAACCCTCTAGGTTACTATTCACAATAACACCATTAACATTGTGGTTGTATTGTTTAGGAACAATCATGCCAAGCAACAAGCAACAAGATTACCAAGACAACGCCCACTACATACCCATGTATCATAGGAAAAATGGTCTAAGTCCGGACGATAGAAAGGCCTTTAAGTTGCTTGAAAGGATACCATTTCATGAAGGGAGAGTTGTTGATCCATCATTTCTTGCAAATACCGACATAAGGGAAGTTTTTACAACTATTGGATTTGATTGCTTGGCGGATTGGACATAAACGAGGAAATTTTCCGGTCTTTGTGCTTGAATTCTACAAGACAATGGGTATAATTAGAAATGATGATGGGACCATCTCAATTGAATTCACCATCAATGAGCGAGAGTTTAGTCTTTCACTTGTAGAGTTTGGAAGAATCATAGGGGTTCCGTATCAAGGTGTTTGCATGTACTCGAATGAATGGTCTTTGGAACAACTACACACAATGGTTGATCATCATGATATTTACTACACCTTGATCCCGGAAGCAACCACAGTGAGGGACACCGTGTTCATGCAAAGAGCCTCACCATCAAGAGTCACAAGGAAGTCAAAAGTGATCCATAAGGATCCTTTTCAAATGGAGCTTTCGGAAATGTATGCATTGTATAGGAAGTGGGAGGATGTGATTAGAGAAAATGTGGTGTGCTTAGTAGGAAACAAGGACCACCCCAACGCATGTCTAAGCTTCATGATCTATGTCACACCCCCAAAATATCGCAGCGGAACGATAGTGTCATTGGGGTATAACGTCATAGCACAAAGTATGGATACAGAAAACGACCTCTATAATGAGACGTTTTGAAAAGTTTACCATTCGATTTCAAATGTCAAAGATTACACAACAAGAAATCATAAAGTTTGATAATACACAAAGAGTTTACAAAACATGTCGAATGGTAACTGTTAAAAGCACAAGACTCCAATGTATGCCATGCGACCCAAAAGCTCCATGAAATGCTATCACCTTAAAACCTGAGATAAACATGCTAAAAAGTGTCAACACAAAGGTTGGTGAGTTCGTAGAGTTTGTTGAAAATGATTTGAAAAAAAGTCTATAAGAAATGTTGATGCAGCAAAGGCCTCGTAAATCCACTCAGTTCCAAGTTCCGCCCATACAAAACTTGCAACCTGTGTGTTTACAATCCATTGCCAAAATATGGAATTGTCAATCTTGTTTGTAAGTAGGACATAGGTGCATACGATATATACATAAACTTAATGCAAAGAATCACAGCCAACTGAACCTCACGACGAAGTCTAACTTGTTTGTTGTTGTTGCCTTGAATAACTTGAATAACAGATTATATTCACCCCTGGTCGCGTCATCAAGGACCCAAGGGTGGGGGCGTCAGCCCGATAGTACTATCAATACCTCTCTGCCGGCTCCCGCAGGAGTTAACCAGTTGCTAAAGTTTGTATGTTGATGCATAATTGAATACTTGTTTAGCACATTAAGGCACATATCGCAATAAACACACAATGTCCAAAGTGTATAAGAAGTATAGTGTAACACAATTGTATAAATGGTTTGAGTATTCGCAAGAGTAAAACAAGTATAACCCAATCAAGTATAAAACGCAATCAAGTCTAAAGTATGAGTAAAGTTGTTTGGCAAAAGAGTTTAAATATTTGTATAAATAAGCATACATCTCGCCCCAAATAGTTTGTAAGAATTTAAACGAGTAAAAGCGGGGTATGAACTCACGGATTGGTATGTCAAAGTTTAGAATATTTGTGAAAGTAAATGAAAATAGTTTGAGCATGTATCTCCCAAAGTAATGAAAATGTATAAAGTAGGGACTATGAAACTCACAGTAGTATGTAAAAGTTTAAAGTACTGTGAAAGTAAGTGAAAATAGTTTGAGCATGTATCTCCCCCAAAACAGTCATGAAAGCAAGTAAAAGTAGGGCTACGAACTCACCTGGTGTGATTGATATGCTAACAAAATGAAATGCACGAAAGTGAGGCCAGAAACTATCCGCGACCTAAATGAATGTTATGACTTGAGTTATGATATGTTGTCGTGAATGCATGATTTGAAAACTTATCACCCAATATGCTACTTGAAAACTAGTTATATAAAAATATTGTTACTTGAATGTGTGACGGTTTCTTGTCAAAAATAATCACTTTTGAGTTAATGGTGAAAATGTAGTTAAAACTATGTAACGGTTTTAGTAATTGAAAAATCAGTTTACGTCGGACTTAACGTAATGTATACATAGGAAAACTAACTCGTTTTTAACGTCCATTTCCCCCGAAACGTCCGTTTAGGCCCTCAAAAACCTTGATTAAAATCCTGACAGCTTACTAAAGCTGTGAATAGTGTTTTCAGCACGTTTTTGACTCAAAGTTCTGTTAACCATAACTCAAGGTAATGAAGAGTACTAATATATTTTTAAACTTCGGAGACTTCACAGAAATTTTAAGGCCACTGTTTGGGTCAGTTAAAATTCGGACTGCATGTACAATTTTCCGGAAAATGGTAGTTTTTAAATCGTAACTTGGAAACCACGTATATTTTTCGTTATAACTCCGTTTTAGTCCGTTCAAAAGGCCACGTTCATAACTAAAAATCTAGTTTCTAAAACTTTAATAAAACTTATAAAAATGACTAACTTTTCGGAAAATTATAAATTTCGACAGCGCTTCCGCGCTTATTTTAAAATTACCATTTTTCTACTTGTTTAACCACAACTTCACCACAAAAATCCCTTAATCTACTCATCACCAATCCTACTAGTAAAACAACTTCATTTGATCATACCCAAAATAAATATTCATTATGAGGCTAAAAATATATATATACAAACTTAAATAAACATGTATAAAATTTATGTAATCATTTCCTCCAAAAATCACAACTAGACTTTGATGATCCATTTTTCAAACTTATCATTTTTATAAACTTCTAACTAGTACATACTTGTTATAAAAATTAATAGGACCCATATGGGTGATAACATTTGATAAACATGAATAAAAACTACAACTTGAGCAAAAATGATCATATGGACTTCATGAAATGTATGAAAAATATATATGAAAAGTAAGAGATGAAGTTTTATGCTTACAAATGCTTGATGAGGTTTAGTGAACCAAGGATTATCCTAAACACCCTAGGTTTTTATTTCAAAACCTAAACAAAGAGTGTTACTAGATTGTTAAAAGCTTGACTTGAAGATTTTGATGAACTCCTTCTTGGTATAAAGATGGTGGCCGGTTTTGGTGTGAAGAAGAAGAGAGGAATTTTTGATCTTGACTTTGCTTGTATTATTGAAGTGTATGTGTATGAGTTGGAGTGTGAATATATATAAGTAAGAAAAATCTTGCAAATCTTTTTAGGTGGATCATGTAATTAATACAACATATATATATATACATATATTATTATTAGTATGTAAATGTATAAATGTAAGTGTAAGTAAATGTAAGTTACTTGAATGGAAGTAGTAATTTGTAGTATTGTTGAGTAATATTAGTAAGTTGTATACACATTTGAATATTTAAGGTAACGTTAGATAAAATAAATTTCACGGGTCAAGATAAAATATATTTTGGTCATAAAAAAATTTATAAAAATACATTTCTTGCAAAACTTGAGTGAAATAATAATATTCGTGTAGTTTTTAAGAAAACCGTCGTAATAATATAAATTTAACAATTTACATACAAAATGAATTTTAAAACACGAGGTAACTCAAAATATAGTTTTATAACTAAATGTAAGTATAAAAATGTATCGGGATCATTTTGGAAGTATCGGATCAAATGTTCAAAAATAATGTTTACGCGATAATGTTTATTTAATAAGAAAATAACGTTTAATGAAAAATGCAAAACCATGTACGAATCGTTATGAAATGCTGAATGTGAAATATGAGAAATGACCGGAAATTGCGAATTGTGACATTCTTCCCATGTCAAAGGAATCATGTCCCCGTGATTCGATTAATGATACTATGGCCCAAAACGCGACAAGGGTTCTAAAAGTTTATGCTCATGTATGATTTAAATGATTATGCCAATGCTCATGCATATGTCGTGACTATATCCCATTCTAAAGACATGCTCCCTTATGATTAGGCTCGATGAGGCAGGCTTTCCCATTCTCGAGCAAAATTTCCAAAAGACTGTTAGGTAACCGATTTTGCTTAATCCCACAACTCATCAAACAAGAACTGTCATACGATTAGGCTAAATCGGTTTAGGTAACAACTTGTTTCTAGCTCGATCTTTGCAACTCATCAAACAAGAACTGTCACGCGGATCAAACTGGAAACAAGTGGTTTGGAGAAAATCTTTTGAAAATTTGGCTCGATTACGGAATTGCTTACTCATATGAGACTACTACTCCCTTCATTGCATGATTCTTCCTGAATTAGACATAGGTGATCAGGCTATGTATAATTTAGGAGTAACTATGCAATGCTTGGACTAATCGACTCATATGATGTTTGGTGTTGAGTCATAAGTTCGCATGTATAAAGAATATGCACTTATAATGATATGATGAGATGCTATGATGATGTGGTTATAGTCTAGGGTCAATGATGCAACCTAGTTCTCTATAACCTGGCTCTGATACCAATCTGTCACACCCCCAAAATATCGCAGCGGAACGATAGTGTCATTGGGGTATAACGTCATACCACAAAGTATGGATACAGAAAACGACCTCTATAATGAGACGTTTTGAAAAGTTCACCATTCGATTTCAAATGTCAAAGATTACACAACAAGAAATCATAAAGTTTGATAATACACAAAGAGTTTACAAAACATGTCGAATGGTAACTGTTAAAAGCACAAGACTCCAATGTATGCCATGCGACCCAAAAGCTCCATGAAATGCTATCACCTTAAAACCTAAGATAAACATGCTAAAAAGTGTCAACACAAAGGTTGGTGAGTTCGTAGAGTTTGTTGAAAATGATTTGAAAAAAAAGTCTATAAGAAATGTTGATGCAGCAAAGGCCTCGTAAATCCACTCAGTTCCAAGTTCCGCCCATACAAAACTTGCAACCTGTGTGTTTACAATCCATTGCCAACATATGGAATTGTCAATTGTTGTGTAAGTAGGACATAGGTGCATACGATATATACATAAACTTAATGCAAAGAATCACAGCCAACTGAACCTCACGACGAAGTCTAACTTGTTTGTTGTGTTGAATAACTTGAATAACAGATTATATTCACCCCTGGCGGCATCAAGGACCAAGGGTGGGGGCGTCAGCCCGATAGTACTATCAATAACTCTCTGCCGGCTCCCGCAGGAGTTAACCAGTTGCTAAAGTTTGTATGTTGATGCATAATTGAATACTTGTTTAGCACATTAAGGCACATATCGCAATAAACACACAATGTCCAAAGTGTATAAGAAGTATAGTGTAACACAATTGTATAAATGGTTTGAGTATTCGCAAGAGTAAAACAAGTATAACCCAATCAAGTATAAAACGCAATCAAGTCTAAAGTATGAGTAAAGTTGTTTGGCAAAAGAGTTTAAATATTTGTATAAATAAGCATACATCTCGCCCCAAATAGTTTGTAAGAATTTAAACGAGTAAAAGCGGGGTATGAACTCACAGTAGTATGTCAAAGTTTAGAATATTTGTGAAAGTAAATTAAAATAGTTTGAGCATGATCTCCCCAAAAGTAATTGAAAATGTATAAAAGTAGGGGCTATGAAACTCACAGTAGTATGTAAAAGTTTAAAGTACTGTGAAAGTAAGTGAAAATAGTTTGAGCATGTATCTCCCCCAAAACAGTCATGAAAGCAAGTAAAAGTAGGGGCTACGAACTCACCTGGTGTGATTGATATGCTAACAAAATGAAATGTACGAAAGTGAGGCCCGAACTATCCGCGACCTAAAATGAATGTTATGACTTGAGTTATGATATGTTGTCGTGAATGCATGATTTTGAAAACGTATCACCCCATATGCTACTTGAAAAACTAGTATATAAAAATATTGTTACTTGAATGTGTGACGGGTTCTTGTCAAAAATAATCACTTTTGAGTTAATGGTGAAAATGTAGTTAAAACTATGTAACGGTTTTAGTAATTGAAAAATCAGTTTACGTCGGACTTAACGTAATGTATACATAGGTAAACTAACTCGTTTTTAACGTCCATTTCCCCGAAAGTCCGTTTAGGCCCTCAAAAACCTTGATTAAAATCCTGACAGCTTACTAAAGCTGTGAATAGTGTTTTCAGCACGTTTTTGACTCAAAGTTCTGTTAACCATAACTCACTCGTTTTAAGTCCGTTTTTCAAGTTCTTTATATCCACTCGAAGGTAATGAAGAGTACTAAAATATTTTTAAACTTCGGAGACTTCACAGAAATTTTAAGGCCACTGTTTGGGTCAGTTAAAATTCGGACTGCATGTACAATTTCCGGAAAATGGTAGTTTTTAAATCGTAACTTGGAAACCACGTATATTTCGTTATAACTCCGTTTTAGTCCGTTCAAAAGGCCACGTTCATAACTAAAAATCTAGTTTCTAAAACTTTAATAAAACTTATAAAAATGACTAACTTTTCGGAAAAATTATAAATTTCGACAGTGCTTCCGCGCTTATTTTAAAATTACCATTTTTCTACTTGTTTAACCACAACTTCACCACAAAAATTCCTTAATCTACTCATCACCAATCCTACTAGTAAAACAACTTCATTTGATCATACCCAAAATAAATATTCATTATGAGGCTAAAAATATATATATACAAACTTAAATAAACATGTATAAAATTTATGTAATCATTTCCTCCAAAAATCACAACTAGACTTTGATGATCCATTTTTCAAACTTATCATTTTTATAAACTTCTAACTAGTACATACTTGTTATAAAAATTAATAGGACACATATGGGTGATAACATTTGATAAACATGAATAAAAACTACAACTTGAGCAAAAATGATCATATGGACTTCATGAAATGTATGAAAAATATATATGAAAAAGTAAGAGATGAAGTTTTATGCTTACAAATGCTTGATGAGGTTTAGTGAACCAAGGATTATCCTAAACACCCTAGGTTTTTATTTCAAAACCTAAACCAAGAGTGTTACTAGATTGTTAAAAGCTTGACTTGAAGATTTTGATGAACTCCTTCTTGGTATAAAGATGGTGGCCGGTTTTGGTGTGAAGAAGAAGAGAGAAATTTTTGATCTTGACTTTGCTTGTATTATTGAAGTGTATGTGTATGAGTTGGAGTGTGAATATATATAAGTAAGAAAAATCTTGCAAATCTTTTTAGGTGGATCATGTAATTAATACAACATATATATATACATATATTATTATTAGTATGTAAATGTATAAATGTAAGTGTAAGTAAATGTAAGTTACTTGAATGGAAGTAGTAATTTGTAGTATTGTTGAGTAATATTAGTAAGTTGTATACACATTTGAATATTTAAGGTAACGTTAGATAAAATAAATTTCACGGGTCAAGATAAAATATATTTTGGTCATAAAAAAAATTATAAAAATACATTTCTTGCAAAACTTGAGTGAAATAATAATATTCGTGTAGTTTTTAAGAAAACCGTCGTAATAATATAAATTTAACAATTTACATACAAAATGAATTTTAAAACACGAGGTAACTCAAAATATAGTTTTTATAACTAAATGTAAGTATAAAAATGTATCGGGATCATTTTGGAAGTATCGGATCAAATGTTCAAAAATAATGTTTACGCGATAATGTTTATTTAATAAGAAAATAACGTTTAATGAAAAATGCAAAACCATGTACGAATCGTTATGAAATGCTGAATGTGAAATATGAGAAATGACCGGAAATTGCGAATTGTGACAATCTATTGCCTAGTGACCAATACTCAATTCAATCTTGCCTACTACATGGTCAAAAGAATGGCAAGTGTTAGAAGCATGGACAAGATGGTGCTTCCGTATGCAATGCTTTTAACCCGTCCCGCCAAATTCATCTTTGCTTTAGACCCTTCTCCACAATCCCTTGATCATAGCTTTTGCAATAAGGTTATGGTACCATTAACCGAGGGTAGAACAACAAGGGTTATGGTGGAAGGCAAGAGACCACACCCACCCACGGACTCCTCGGACGAAAGGGAAAGGCAAGGAGAAGGTGGAGGTGATGGGAGTAGTAGAAACCCACTCGCAAATATCGATCTTGACCCCTTGGACTACATCAACCAATTGCCAAACATCCCTAATGAATCACCCGAATGGCAACAAACCAAGGGAATCTTCAAATGCTTCGCCAATTTCTTGAAGAAAAAGAAGTGAAGATAGTTCGATAAAGAGTGGAGGACGGGTGAAGAAGTGAAGAATGAGGAGAAAGGTAAAGTTTGAAGAATCAAACTTATGTGAACAATTTCAAGACAATGATTTGTAAACATTGTTAATTATGCTTGTAGTTTGTAGGTATTGCCATATCATGGCATTAAACAATCCTAATGTAGGTACTTAGGAAATGAGATTTTGCGACCCCTAGAGTGGTTGTCGTCTCTCATTCTAAAAATTCTAGCTCTTCCTACCTTGGTATACACTATATTAGTGGCGTTACTGTATTTAGACCCCGTAGAAACAACTAGGAAAAGAATTTGATATAAAGTGCAAAGATGCACATTTCTTGAAAGCTCTCTCATCTGCAGTAGGCGGATCCCAGCTTGAACTGGCCGGACCCTCCCATAAGGGAACTGCGGGATCCGTAGAATCTGATATGAAATACAGATTTGGCTACATCAAAACAGTCTATTAGATCACTTATAACAAGTCAAATATAAGATACTAGAGCCAACTAAGTCTTTATCAAATAGTTGAAAATCTCACTCTCATCCATGGCTTATCTAGGATACATCTTTGCAATATTTTTGATTTTTCAACTAGTCAAAACTCACCATAATTCGGCCCCAACACTCACACATTATCTATCACGTTTGATAGCACTTAGTTAGGTATATCTTTCAATTTTAGCAAATTGATCTCAACCATCTTTTAATCAAAATTAAGGTCAAAAATTAGTTTTTCATTTCTTCATATTTTTAAGGATTTTAGTAAATTCCTATTAGGACATCATCTGACTTCTAGGACTTGTTATCACCTTTTCTCCACATCAAATTAAATGAAATCATTGTCAAACATATAGTTAGACTACCCAAGGTCAAATTTTCTTGGCCAAAACCATCATTAAGCACCATTACTTGTTATGGTTAAGGATTTGAGATATCCAACAGCTAAAGACTTCAAAATTAAGTCAAACCCTCAAAATCCATTAATAACAAACCTTACAAAAGCATAATGATTTCACCTAGACCTTGTCTGATAGCCGGATCCCTGGTCTTTAACCAAACGGATCCCTACTAAGAGGGATCCGCGAGATCCGTAGATGCAGAATGCATAAATCAGTTTCTATATTCAAATTCAAGTCACCCTTTGGCTCTCTAACCACTCTTAGCATACATTAATTATCCTCCTAGAGCTGATCAAAACCTCAAGAGCATGCTTAGTCTTCTAAGTGGTCAAGAATTTAATTCCTAAATTCAAATTATTCTTTATAAACCAAACAATCTTAGGTCTATAGCACCATCCTCAATTACCTTTCAAAAATCAGAAATTAGAAGCTCACATTAGCACTTTCATCACCATGACAAAGGCTCTTAGCAACAACTCCTCAAACATAGGATCATCCAAAAGAAAGGGTCAAATGATCCATGAAATTTCATCCACCGAAACATCTCCCATTAGAAATAATGACTCTAGAATCCTGTAGCCACCTGTAAAATTTCACTATCATCAACTTTCATATTAATAAACTAGATTATTCATCAAAATTTATTTGAGCCAAGTTGAGCATTTTAGCATGTACGCTTCATTTTATTGCATAAAAATTTACGCAACTCGAGTAGTATCTTATTTAATCATGCCGGTATTTGATAGCTAAATCAGGCTCACAAGAAATTTTCTTGTCTTACGAGCCGCACGCGTACCGACACTCAATTAGTTATGGCTAAAGTCGAATAAATATTTTTATAAATTAGAATTAATATTTTATTTATTTATTTATTTATTTATTTATTTATTTATTTATTTATTTTACCTTTATAAAACGTGCTCTAAATTATATATTACACGTTTCGCCAAAACGTCAAACCGGGACACCGCGACACACATTTAAGCTCAAGCGGGACATAAAATGCATTATGTAAATTTCGAAATGTATCTCTTATCCCAAAGATTCAGATATGCACCACAACCAAACTCATTTTGTCACATGCTTAACTTAGGGAACTTTCAAAAGTATCTTTACATATTATTAAATGGATATTAAGGTTCAAAGAAAAAGTGCAAGTTATAATCCATTTGACATTTAGACTTGCCAAAATCAAGGAATCTCAGCCATATCACATGCATGGCATATGCATTTACAAAAGCCACTTTGCATGTAAATACTTGGATATTAGATCTAAAAGGACCATGCACAAAAATAACCAATGTGTTCTTGGGTTCTTTAAGATCTAGCCTTTTCTTTTGCTTCTCTTTCCTTGCTTTATACGAACATCACACACAACACACACATTCATTCCACAAGTCTTACAAAACTATTCACTTCACTTTGTCTTAAGTTAGTGCTTGGAAAATTTGGTTAAGAGAACTTGGGTAAGCAAATACTTGGAGTTTTGGGTTAGGAAAAGAATTTGGTTCTTGGGTTGACATCTCATTCGACATACAAAAACCTCCCACCCACTGTAAGGACTTAAACTTCTTTACTTTTGTGTTTTCATTGTTCATTTAAGTTACAAACATGTTTATGCTTAATGCTTAACTAGAAAATGAGTTCTTTAAAAACTTTCCTTGCACGACATGTATATACACGTTAGATATACATGCATAGGTGACTAAGATTTGCGTTTAAAAACTTGTGTGGTAATCTTGAACTTGTTAATACTTGTAAGCATCTCGGAAAATATAAACTAGTGCTTATTTGTTTACTTATTCGACACCCTCATGACTTGAGACTATTTTGAGTTATTTCGAACTAAAAGCGACTAAGAAAACATGGATCTAAAGTTTACTTAAGTATTGGCTCATCTTTGAAAAGTTTTCCTATTAGCTTAACTAAAGCTTATTTTCGGTTTCAAGTGCTTTATTATTTACCTTTGGACCTAAGCTTCATGCGTATAAACACAAACCATTTTTACAACCACACCCGACACTTGTTTGATAAGCGAAACTATAAAGACACTTCATATTAAGTCGTAACTCCTTAATCGACCTTAAGAAAAACTAACTAAACCCCACTCCTAAGTCACCCTTTTGGTCTAAAAATAAACTAGTTTTCGTTTTCCTATCACTTGAACCCATGGTACGATGGCTACACTAAACACATGCTAAGGTTTTGCACAAACTAAAATGAAATGCAAAATAATACTCACAACTTGACTTACTGAGAAATAGAAATGGAAACCAAAAAGAAACCATGCAAACCCCACGATCAGTTGGATGTTTTTGCTTAATAATATGACACAGAAAACTGCACCTTATATAGCGTATGATGTAGGGAATAAACATGAAACGAGCACTAGCTCAGTTGGTAGGCACGCTTGGTTTCAAGCAAGAGGTCACTTGTTCGAGACCCTCTCTTGGCAGTTTCTCCTCCTTTTTATTTTGCAACTATCACCCTTTGGCAAAACTAACCCCTCCACTTGCAACTATCACCCTTTGGCAAAACTAACCCCTCCACTTCAAGTAACTATATATTAACATAGAGTATTTTTGAAACACTTGATTTATGAGGGAAAACTAATAATTACGGACGGGTCATGTCCAAATCTTTTTGTTAAAAATAATATACATAGTTATTTTCATAAAATCGATTAAATTACGAAAACTAGATATTAAATATAACATAGACTTTTTGTACCTATCACTCACAAATTTAGTATAGTATATATATAAATATCCATATATAAATAATTATTGTAGAACGTAAACATTTATATTTTAAATACTCGACGTAAATATTTATTATTTGCCGACGCCGTATAAACCCACAAACACTTTATTTGTGAACATTTTTCCGTACTTAGTCATTCGGTTACTTTCAAACCGAGGACTTTTTCGTCATGACTATTTTTCATATAATTATATACGTGAGCACTTTTCCTAGAGCCAAAACTTACACGTTCGAAACCTATTTTAACTTAACCGTTGCCACACAAGCGATAATAAACACAAACTCTGAGAATGCCAACCGTTTTCAATACAATAAGTCATGAATGAAAATAATAAACTAAGACTTGCCATACTAATTATAGGTTGCGTGACGGTACTTCGTGGGCTTTATTACTTGACTTTACACTACTCGGAATTCTGCTTGCTAAGGTGAGTTCATAGCCTCGCCTTTACTTGTTTTTCAAACCCCGCGAGGGAGATGCATGCTATAAACTAGAACACAAGTCTTTCTTAAACTGTATGCTTGCCTGATCATTATTATTATAGCCTAAGGTGCCTGCCATAAGTCCCTTACATCATGAACCATTAATCACTTGCGAGTGAACGCGAATATTGTGGATAGTACTATGGGAATTAACGACCCCGACTCGGTTATCGGAAATAACTGGGGCGCACTATATTTGGTTAACTATGGAATTGGCAATTCCATCTGAGGGCGATATTTTACTTACACCAGTAATTAGGTGTATGCAGTTAGTTTGGTGTCATGAGCTTAGTGCATAATAATAATCTCTGTTTTCCATGGTGATTGTATTCGAAGCAATGATCATCTTTCACTTGTGTTCAACTTATTATTTAAACCTATGAATATCACTCAACATTTTTGTTGATCTTTTTAAGCATGTTTATCTCAGGTACAAATTAGAATATCATGAAGGTGTGGAGTGGACGTCACGAGGCGCTAGAAGTGGTGTTGTTTTAAATTAAAGTTATCATTTTGAAACATTTAAACTATCTTTTATGTAACATCGAGACATGTGGTATCTCCTTTTGGTGTTCTGAACACTGAGTTTATGAAATGGTAACAAACTTTTATTAAAAACGTCTCTTTAGAGTCGTTTTCTGTAACTTATGACTATGATCCTCTATGTAATACCCCAATTAGTCTTCCGCTGTCACTTTGTGATTTTGGGGGTGTTACAGATTGGCATCAGAGCCTAGGTTATAGAGAACCAACTTGTATTTCTTTAAAACAATTTGGACTATAACCACGTTTTCAAATGGACCATTTTACACCACCACTTCACGTCCTCCGCGCCTACTTCGTACCAATTGCACATACGAGATTCGTTTGGTGGATAATACATGACTAGTAAAACTTTGCATGATAAAACTTATAATGCTAGCTTTCATTTAGTTAGGCATTTAGATTTGCGTGGCAGATTATGCGCGACTAACTAAATCTTATTTACTGCATGACTTTATTTACTTATGAGTGCATATTTTCTTTTAGGTTGTTACAGTACCATGTCGTCCGCTACTCACCCTATCGATCTGACCTCTGACACCGAGATGGAGGATGCTATGTCCTCTGCCCTGGCTCCCTTGGCACCGGCTCTCATCACCGTGTCTTCTGAGATGAGCCTTCGAGGAGGGTGAAGTCGTTGCTACCCCACTTGCTTTGACCATACCTGAGCATTTACCTGCCTTTGGTCCCCCCACTTATGACAGATATTTGGAGTCACAGCAGTGGCTATCACCCTCTGATGTTATGTCCCAGACACACTCATCCACTGATTCCGTATCTTCTACCTCTGCTCATCATCATGCTATTCGCCAAAGGCGTAGGCGAGCTAGGGTTCTCAAACCCCTACGAGCCCGCGCCGCTTGGTCAGCCATTCGTTACAGAAAGAAGGGTGCTACCTTCATACATACCGCTCGGAAACGAGTGAGGGCACCCATCACTTTTGTTCCACCATCTGACATACCATCATCCTCTGCTTTTCCCATCAGCGCACTGCACCACCACTCATACTGTTTCACCACTACCACCACCTACCACATTCATTAGCAGACCACACTGTACCGGTTTCATCTTCATCCCGTGCACCATCACCTTGGTGACGCACAATGAGCCGGTGACATCTCTTGGGAAGAGAGCCCGTCTCTCACCCGCATATTCGGACCCATATTACCAGGCTATGTTTGGTACCTCTGAGCCGAGAGCCCGTAAGAGGGTCGATGCTAGACGTTGGTCTTACATGATGCCGCTCATTAGTCGATGGAGGTCGGAGGAGGGTGCACCTAGCGCTGCGGAGCTTGGGGAGCATCGGTTCGCTACGGCTGAGACTCTTCCGGTTACGGGAGAACCCCTTCATCATACCATTCCATTGATAGCTGCCCGAGTTCTGCGATTTGAGGATCAGCTCGAGGATGTTGTGGCATTCGTTGATGAGGTTCCGTTGGTACGTATCGAGAACATTGAAGATGAGGTTGGAGAGCTCCTGAAAGGGAGGAGTACGATGGAGAGAGTGCTTGAGAGGATTGGTGCCCAGAGTGATAGAGCTAGTGGAGCAGTTACAGTGTTGGAGAGGAGGATGGAGTCAGATAGATTAGGACTTCTGGACAGAGCTGAGATGTTGGAGGGGGTTGTGCGACGACAGTCAGAGAGGATGACTATCATGGAGACTCGTGCTACTGCTTTGGAGCAGAGATTGGAGGCACGAGATAGAGAGGTGGATGAGCTGGCAGAGCTAGTCCATGACCTGCGATGCCGATTGAGGAGCACACCTGACAGCCTCTAGATCGGTGGTTCATCTATTTAGTTTTCTGGTACCTTAGCCTGCCGCATGTGGCACTAATAAAGGCATTGTATTCGTATGTTTTGTAAACTATCGAACAAGCTATTTATGCGACATTGTATGGTTTTGTATCACTATGGGGATGATAGACCTATGACATTATGGTTGTTGTTTCTTATGTTCTTATGTATGGTGATCTTTCTTATTTATCGGTTTGTGTGAATCGAAATGATCATTTATATATATCTCTGTGTGGTTCTAACATGTTATGATTCTTCTTATGATAATTATACTCTATTGATATAATGTGATGATCTTGACTATTATGAAATCATTTTTTTATAATAATTCACAATTATGTTGAATGATTCTGAAATCTGAGTGTATGTCTTTAGAAAAATGGCAAGAACAAGAACTACCTCTACCTCTACTGGAACTCCCGAGATGACCCCTGAAGCAATTCAGAGGCTGGTTACCAATGAAATTGGTGTGCTTTTGCGCAAGACCTGCTGAGGCGGTTCGAACAAATGAAGCCCCAAATCAAGCCAACCGGAATGAAACTGTGGTGAATCGCAAATGTGGATACAAGGAGTTCATGAATTGCAAACCTACTTTCTTAAAAGGAACTGAAGGCGCTGTGGCTTATTATTGGTTTGAAAGATCTGAAACTGTGTTTCTTCTAAGCGATTGCTCGGAAGATTGCAAGGTGAAATTTGCTACTGGTACTCTACTAGAAGATGCATTGTCTTGGTGGAAAGCTCATGCCCAACCTATTGGTATGGAAGAAGCTTACAAAACCACTTGGACTGAACTGAAGCAATTGATGATGAAGCAATACTGTCCAAGGACCGAGATCAAGAAACTGGAAGATGAGTTCTATCACTGGTCTGCTAAGGGCAATGATCTCAAAACCTACTTCAAGCGCTTCCAAGAATTGAAAGCTCTATACCCTCCATGGTTTCGATGATGTCAAGTTACTGGAAAACCTCATGGGGGATTACCCCGAAGCATTGAGGGCAATGTTACTGCATCAAAGCCCAAGATTGTGGAAGAAGTGATCACAATATCCTACCAACTCATGGATCAAGTCCTGAAACATGGATCGGTGCAAGGCAATACCGACAACAAAAGGAAATTCGATGACCGTCGAGGCAACATTTCCAACAACTACCATCACAACAACTCTTTCCATAACCGTAACAATAACAACCAAGGCCGCAACAATCACAATCAACACCGCAACAACAATCCCAACCCATACCACCAAAACCGAAACAACCACCACAATCAACAAAACCGTAGGCAAGAAGTTGCGCGGGCTTATGCTGCTACCCCCGCTACTGGAAGAGGCTATGCTGGCCCACACCCTTTGTGCACTCGATGCAACCTGCATCATGTGGGACGTTGTACTATTAAGTGTGGAAAGTGTAACAAGGTGGGCCATACCCACAAGGATTGCCGAAGCCCTGCTACTGGAAGTAACCTTCAACCCATGGGAATAACTTGCTTTGGATGTGGAGAAGCTGGGCATGTCAAGAGTAGATGCCCAAAGCTATACGGGAACAACAACAACAACAACCCTGCTAGAGCAAGAGCTTATGTGCTAGGAGATGGAGATGCACAAGAAAACCCGGACGTCGTTACGGGTACGTTTTCACTCAACCATCATCTAGCTAAAGTGTTATTTGATTCTGGAGCCGACAAAAGCTTTGTGTCCTCTAAGTTTGCACCTTTGTTAAAAGTCACCCCAACTACCCTAGATACCACTTATGAAGTAGAACTAGCCGATGGAAAAATAGTAGGAACTAACACTGTCCTTCGAGGTTGCAACCTATCCTTATCAAATCACCCGTTCAATATAGACCTTATGCCTATTCAACTTGGTAGCTTCGATGCTGTCATTGGCATGGATTGGCTATCCAAGAATCGTGCAAGAATCATCTGTGACGAGAAAGTCGTTCACCTTCCTCTCGATGGCGAAACTTTAATCATTCGGGGTGATCGTAGTAAAACCCGATTGAATATCATCTCGTGCGTTAAGACTGCAAAGTACATAGAAAAAGGATGCCACATTTTTCTAGCACAAGTAACGGAGAAGAAGAAAGCGGATGAGAAACAACTAAAAGATGTCCCCGTGGCTAGGGACTTTCCCGAAGTATTCCCTGAAGACTTGCCTGGCCTTCCTCCGATTCGGCAAGTAGAATTCCAAATTGAGTTAGTGCCGGGGGCAGCACCCGTGGCACGAGCACCTTATAGATTGGCACCCTCCGAACTACAAGAATTGTCTGATCAACTACAAGAACTATCCGAAAAAGGATTCATTCGACCGAGTTCTTCGCCTTGGGGAGCTCCGGTCTTATTTGTCAAGAAGAAGGACGGATCTTTTCGTATGTGTATCGATTACCGTGAGCTGAACAAACTAACAGTGAAGAATCGATATCCATTGCCTAGAATTGACGATTTGTTCGACCAACTGCAAGGGTCAAGCGTCTACTCCAAGATTGATCTGAGATCTGGATATCACCAACTGAGAGTTAGAGAAGAAGATATTCCAAAAACTGCTTTTCGAACACGATACGGCCACTATGAGTTCCAAGTAATGCCATTTGGTTTGACAAATGCACCGGCGGTATTTATGGACCTAATGAACCGAGTGTGCAAACCTTACTTGGACAAATTTGTGATTGTGTTTATCGATGACATTCTCATCTACTCCCGCAACAAGGAAGAACATACGGAACACTTGAAAGCCATCCTAGAACTACTCAAGAAAGAAGAACTGTATGCTAAGTTCTCCAAGTGCGACTTCTGGATTCAAGAAGTGCAATTCCTTGGCCATGTGATAGATAGTAATGGTCTTCACGTTGATCCTGCAAAAATTGAAGCTGTTAAAGATTGGTCATCCCCTACTACCCCAACCGAAATACGCCAATTTTTAGGTCTTGCTGGTTATTATCGAAGATTTATTGAAGGATTCTCAAAAATCGCTAAACCTCTAACGGAGCTAACCCAGAAAAAGAAAAATTTTGACTGGGGTGAAGAACAAGAGTTAGCCTTTCAACTCTTGAAGCAAGAACTTTGTGAAGCTCCTATCTTAGCCTTGCCTGATGGAGTAGAAGATTTTGTGGTCTACTGTGATGCATCACACCTAGGGTTAGGTGCGGTACTGATGCAAAGAAACAAGGTGATCGCTTATGCTTCGCGACAACTCAAAACTCACGAAAAGAACTACACTACCCATGACTTGGAATTGGGAGCCGTGGTTTTCGCTCTCAAAATATGGAGACATTACCTATATGGGACCAAGTGTACGGTATTCACCGACCATAAAAGTCTCCAACACATTCTCGATCAAAAGGAGTTAAACATGCGACAACGCCGATGGCTAGAGTTGCTTAGTGATTACGATGTGAATCCGTTATCACCCGGGGAAAGGCAAATGTCGTGGCTGATGCTCTTAGTCGAAAGGATCGACCTAAACCTCTTCGAGTAAGATCTTTGGGAATGACAATTAAGTCACCCCTTCCATCAAAAATCCTTGAAGCTCAAGCTGAAGCTCTCAAACCTGAAAACCGTCCCAACGAGAGAATCTTTGGAATGCCGGAAAACGAGAATGGTTTTGCGCAAAGATCGGATGGAACCTTATGTTTCGGCGATAGAAGTTGGATACCACTTTATGGAGGAATACGGGAACTCATTATGCATGAGTCTCACAAGTCTAAATATTCCATTCACCCGGGATCCGACAAAATGTACCAAGATCTCAAGAAGCTTTATTGGTGGCCAAACATGAAGGCCGAGATTGCAACGTATGTCGTGAAATGTCTTACATGTTCCGAAGTCAAAGCTGAATGTCAAAAGCCCTCCGGATTATTAACTCAACCCGAACTCCCAGTTTGGAAATGGGAAAGAATCACCATGGATTTCATAACCAAACTGCCAAAGACTGCTAGAGGTTACGATACCATTTGGGTTATCATCGATCGCCTTACCAAGTCCGCTCATTTCTTACCCATCAAGGAAAATGACGAAATGGAAACCCTTGCGCAACTATACCTTAAGGAAATTGTATCCCGGCATGGAGTGCCGATTTCCATCATTTCTGATCGTGACAGTCGTTTTACTTCACACTTCTGGAAGTCTCTTCAAAAGGCTTTAGGCACTCGTTTGGATATGAGTACCGCATATCATCCTCAAACCGATGGCCAAAGCGAAAGGACTATCCAAACCTTGGAAAAGGTTGGGATAAACACTTACCTTTGGCGGAATTCTCCTACAACAACAGTTATCACGCTAGCATCAAGGCAGCCCCATTCGAGGCACTCTATGGTCGAAAGTGTCGATCGCCTGTTTGTTGGGCCGAGGTTGGAGATGCCCAACTCACTGGACCTGAGCTTGTCCAAGAAACAACCGAGAAGATTGTACAAATCCGTCAACGACTTCAAGCTGCTAGAGATCGGCAAAAGAGCTACGCCGATGTTAGAAGGAAACCCATGGAATTTCAAGTTGGTGATCGAGTTATGTTGAAAGTATCGCCTTGGAAAGGAAAGGTTCGATTTGGAAAACGAGGAAAGTTACATCCTCGATACATTGGCCCTTTCAAAATTCTCGAAAGAATCGGCCCGGTTGCTTACAAACTTGACCTCCCGGAAGAACTTAGTAGAGTGCACCCTACCTTTCATGTCTCAAACCTGAAGAAATGCCTGTCGGATGAATCTCTTGTTGTTTCGCTAAAAGAGATTAAACTCGATGACAAACTCAACTTTGTCGAAGAACCTATTGAAATCATGGATAGGGAAGTCAAACGACTTAAGCAAAGTCGCATTCCTATCGTCAAGGTTAGATGGAACTCCAAGAGAGGACCGGAGTACACGTGGGAACGCGAAGACACCATGCGTGTTAAGTACCCGCATCTATTTGCAAATTCAACTCCGACAACCACCGTAAACTAAAAATTCCGCGGACGGAATTCTCTTAAGGGGTTGGTACTGTAGCCACCTGTAAAATTTCACTATCATCAACTTTCATATTAATAAACTAGATTATTCATCAAAATTTATTTGAGCCAAGTTGAGCATTTTAGCATGTACGCTTCATTTTATTGCATAAAAATTTACGCAACTCCGAGTAATCTTATTTAATCATGCCGGTATTTACTGATAGCTAAATCAGTCTCACAAGAAATTTTCTTGTCTTACGAGCCGCACGCGTACCGACACTCAATTAGTTATGGCTAAAGTCGAATAAATATTTTTATAAATTAGAATTAATATTTTTATTTATTTATTTTTACCTTTATAAAAACGTGCTCTAAATTATATATTACACGTTTCGCCAAAACGTCAAACCGGGACACCGCGACACACATTTAAGCTCAAGCGGGACATAAAATACATTATGTAAATTTCGAAATGTATCTCTTATCCCAAAGATTCGTATATGCAGCCACAACCAAACTCATTTTGTCACATGCTTAACTTAGGGAACTTTCAAAAGTATCTTTACATATTATTAAATGGATATTAAGGTTCAAAGAAAAAGTGCAAGTTATAATCCATTTGACATTTAGACTTGCCAAAATCAAGGAATCTCAGCCATATCACATGCATGGCATATGCATTTACAAAAGCCACTTTGCATGTAAATACTTGGATATTAGATCTAAAAGGACCATGCACAAAAATAACCAATGTGTTCTTGGGTTCTTTAAGATCTAGCCTTTTCTTTTGCTTCTCTTTTCCTTGCTTATATACGAACATCACCACAAACACACATTCATTCCACAAGTCTTTACAAAAACTATTCACTTCACTTTGTCTTAAGTTAGTGCTTGGAAAATTTGGTTAAGAGAACTTGGGTAAGCAAATACTTGGAGTTTTGGGTTAGGAAAAGAATTTGGTTCTTGGGTTGACATCTCATTCGACATACAAAAACCTCCCACCCACTGTAAGGACTTAAACTTCTTTACTTTTGTGTTTTCATTGTTCATTTAAGTTACAAACATGTTTATGCTTAATGCTTAACTAGAAAATGAGTTCTTTAAAAACTTTCCTTGCACGACATGTATATACACGTTAGATATACATGCATAGGTGACTAAGATTTGCGTTTAAAAACTTGTGTGGTAATCTTGAACTTGTTAATACTTGTAAGCATCTCGGAAAATATAAACTAGTGCTTATTTGTTTACTTATTCGACACCCTCATGACTTGAGACTATTTTGAGTTATTTCGAACTAAAAGCGACTAAGAAAACATGGATCTAAAGTTTACTTAAGTATTGGCTCATCTTTGAAAAGTTTTCCTATTAGCTTAACTAAAGCTTATTTTCGGTTTCAAGTGCTTTATTATTTACCTTTGGACCTAAGCTTCATGCGTATAAACACAAACCATTTTTACAACCACACCCGACACTTGTTTGATAAGCGAAACTATAAAGACACTTCATATTAAGTCGTAACTCCTTAATCGACCTTAAGAAAAACTAACTAAACCCCACTCCTAAGTCACCCTTTTGGTCTAAAAATAAACTAGTTTTCGTTTTCCTATCACTTGAACCCATGGTACGATGGCTACACTAAACACATGCTAAGGTTTTGCACAAACTAAAATGAAATGCAAAATAATACTCACAACTTGACTTACTGAGAAATAGAAATGGAAACCAAAAAGAAACCATGCAAACCCCACGATCAGTTGGATGTTTTTGCTTAATAATATGACACAGAAAACTGCACCTTATATAGCTTATGATGTAGGGAATAAACATGAAACGAGCACTAGCTCAGTTGGTAGGCACGCTTGGTTTCAAGCAAGAGGTCACTTGTTCGAGACCCTCTCTTGGCAGTTTCTCCTCCTTTTTATTTTGCAACTATCACCCGTTGGCAAAACTAACCCCTCCACTTGCAACTATCACCCTTTGGCAAAACTAACCCCTCCACTTCAAGTAACTATATATTAACATAGAGTATTTTTGAAACACTTGATTTATGAGGGAAAACTAATAATTACGGACGGGTCATGTCCAAATCTTTTGTTAAAAAATAATATACATAGTTATTTTCATAAAATCGATTAAATTACGAAAACTAGATATTAAATATAACATAGACTTTTTGTACCTATCACTCACAAATTTAGTATAGCATATATATAAATATCCATATATAAATAATTATTGTAGAACGTAAACATTTATATTTTAAATACTCGACGTAAATATTTATTATTTGCCGACGCCGTATAAACCCCACAAACACTTTATTTGTGAACATTTTTCCGTACTTAGTCATTCGGTTACTTTCAAACCGAGGACTTTTTCGTCATGACTATTTTTCATATAATTATATACGTGAGCACTTTTCCTAGAGCCAAAACTTACAAACGTTTCGAAACCTATTTTAACTTAACCGTTGCCACACAAGCGATAATAAACACAAACTCTTGAGAATGCTTCAACCGTTTTCAATACACTAAGTCATGAATGAAAATAATAAACTAAGACTTGCCATACTAATTATAGGTTGCGTGACGGTACTTCGTGCTCTTATTACTTGACTTTACACTACTCGGAATTCTGCTTGCTAAGGTGAGTTCATAGCCTCGCCTTTACTTGTTTTTCAAACCCCGCGAGGGAGATGCATGCTATAAACTAGAACACAAGTCTTTTCTTAAACTGTATGCTTGCCTGATCATTATTATTATAGCCTAAGTTGCCTGCCATAAGTCCCTTACATCATGAACCATTAATCACTTGCGAGTGAACGCGAATATTGTGGATAGTACTATGGGAATTAACGACCTCGACTCGGTTATCGGAAATAACTGGGGCGCACTATATTTGGTTAACTATGGAATTGGCAATTCCATCTGAGGGCGATATTTTACTTACACCAGTAATTAGGTGTATGCAGTTAGTTTGGTGTCATGAGCTTAGTACATAATAATAATCTCTGTTTTCCATGGTGATTGTATTCGAAGCAATGATCATCTTTCACTTGTGTTCAACTTATTATTTAAACCTATGAATATCACTCAACATTTTTGTTGATCTTTTTAAGCATGTTTATCTCAGGTACAAATTAGAATATCATGAAGGTGTGGAGTGGACGTCACGAGGCGCTAGAAGTGGTGTTGTTTTAAATTAAAGTTATCATTTCGAAACATTTAAACTATCTTTTATGTAACATCGAGACATGTGGTATCTCCTTTTGGTGTTCTGAACACTGAGTTTATGAAATGGTAACAAACTTTTATTAAAAACGTCTCTTTAGAGTCGTTTTCTGTAACTTATGACTATGATCCTCTATGTAATACCCCAATTAGTCTTCCGCTGTCACTTTGTGATTTTGGGGGTGTTACAAATCCCACCTCATCAAACCCATCCAACAAAAGCTAAGAGAACCGCAAGGATTAGCATCAAACCTTTCCAACTAGAAAAAGGATCATCTAGTTCTAAACCAAACATGGCTAGTTCTAGCAAGCCATAAAAACCTTCATTCATTGAGAATGAACTACACTCCTTGAATGAGCCTCTTCCTCATCCAAACATATATTCATTGTTCCATTCACCACCAAGAACCTCCCATTCACCAACCTTTTCATTAAATCGGGAACCACCTACAACACCAACTAGCCCATCATGGGAGACAAGGAACAACCTTGATCATATGTAAGAAGTTCGATTACCACCCTCATTTTTATAACCTCTCCCTACTTCTCAAAATGAAGACCCTCAAAACAACATTGAGCCCCCTCAAAACATCCATTTCCCTCCGGGGCCAAACCAAGACAATATTTGCCCAAATTGTCTAAAAACTCAAGAACTTGTTCAAGAAGTACGAAATGAGATACATTTCATGTTCAATCATCTTCTTGCAAAGTTGGATCAATTTAACAAGTCCACTCATCCCTAGACTTAAGCACATTGTCACATTCTAAGTCTCGTAATGAGATTAGCATTAGTAGTACTTGTATGGCTAAAGTTCATTCTTTTAGTTTTTAGGGATTTGGTTGTGTATCTCTTGTTTTATTGAATGAATACCTATATGCTATGATTATTTTATGTGTTGTGCTTGATATATTGTACATATATCTCATTTTCTCAAATAGCATTGCTTGACATTTCTTCACTGCTGAAGATACTGTCAACAGATAGCCGGATCCCTTCCAAATAACAAGACGGATCCCTCCTTGAAGGGAACCGTGGGATCTGTGGTACAGGAGCACAAATTTCTACTAACTTGAGTCTCATTTGCAGGAAATTATGCACTATACTCTTGTTTTTCTAACCTTTGTTTTGTAGTTATTCAAAATACACTGAAGATATTGACACCATAAAGCTAGGGGGAGCTTTGTGTCAAACAACATTGCAAAATCATTTGCAACTTAATCCAATTTTGGATTACACTTCATGACACCCCATTGCAACATTGCAATATTCAAGGGGGAGCACGCTTTCGTCACTTAGACGAACCATTTGCAAACTCAATTGCAAACACAATTAGTTTATCTTACGTTATGTCCTTGACGCCCTTTCAAAGGGATGGACTCGTCAAAGGGGAGTTAAGACGAGTACTATTCCATCACTTGCTCTCTTTACATTTTTACATTTTTTCTTATAAAAATTGTGTTAGTTTCTTTTAACACTTTTGTTTCGACAAAAAGGGGGAGAAGAAAGTAAAAACTACAAATTCAAACTTTTACGAATTTTAGATTTTTCCTTAAAATAATTTTATGTTTTGTCATCAACAAAAAGGGGGAGATTGTTAATACAAATAAGCCGTAAAAACGTTTATTTATATTTTACGATCTTCTAATGTTTTGTCGATAACAAACGTAAAATCATTTTAACGAAACAAATAGAATACGTAAATAGTTTGAGTCAAAAGTTTCCTAACACACTGACGTGTTCACATAAAACACTAAAACAATTATAAGTGATTTTATGATTTAGTAATATATATGTACAACAACTGTGTTTACAATTGGGTTAAACATATACTTAAACTAAGTATATGCTAAAATGGGTAAATACAAATATATACTAAATGGAGCAAATGGTTTTGACCCATAACCCATGGTTTTATATATACCACTTAACCAAGTTCATTGTATCCTTAAGATACATTGTATCTAGAAAGAAAACCATGGATCAACCCATAACCCATGACCCATGACCCATAACCAAAAATACCCATGGGCAAAGAGGAGCGGACCACGGATCCATAGCTTTGTGCTAGCCGGATCCCAAGTGGAAGGGATCCGTGGGATCCGGGGAACAATAGAGAATTTTCTCTATAAATAGAGAGCCATTTCTTCCTCTCTAGAGACGACTCTACACACATACTTCCCCAAAGTATTCTAACCCTCTAACCTCAGATCTAAGTGATCTATGTAGTTTGTCTTTTGTTTTTGTGTGATCTTCTAGGTTCCTCTTAAAGGAGAGATCACCACTTCTTGAAGACGTGCAAGCTCAAGTCCATGAGTTGTCATGCTTCGTCATCATCAAGACTACTAAGGTTCTCTTGTTGATAGTTCTTCCTTTCTCCATAGATGTTGGGTTGAAGGCATTAGTGAAGAATGCCGAAAGTGTCAAGATGAAAGCATTAGTGAAAGGTGCTCATCATTCGTGTCAAAGCATTAGTGAAGGATGCTAAAGGTGTCAAGACGAAGGCATTAGTGAAGGGTGCCAAGCGTTGTGTCAAAGGCATTATTGAAGGATGCCAAAGAGTCAAATCAAGTAGCATTTGTAAAGAAATGCATAGGTCGTATAATCGATGAGGTGCATCGTTATACATATAAGTTTTTGTTTATTTGCAAGGATGGTGATATCCTTGATGGTGTTGTAACAAGGATTAGATCTCCTTGAGATTAGGTGTTGTGTCGTGAAGGGTAGTAGTTCCTCTATAGTAATGGAACTAGGTGCTTAGCCTAGTACCTAATAAAGGGTAGGCAACATTGTGATAGGATTAATTCTCCTAAGGTGTGAAAGAACTCGGTGGTTAGCCTAGCACAGTATAAAGGGTGGTAGGCGACGTTGTGTTAGGTGTGGTTCGCCTTGGTGTGAAAGAACTCGGTATTAAGCTTTGTACCGAAAAGGTTGCGGCGCTTGTGAAGGCTTCTCCGCCATAAGGAGTTGGTGTAGTGCTTACGAACACTCGAGTAGGTGACTCGAGGAGTGGAGTAGGGCAAGGAAGGTGTCCTTGTAGCCGAACCACTATAAATAACTTGTGTCGTGGCGATGTGCTTCTTAATCTTTATCTTTCATTACACATTTATATATCTATCTATCAACGTCCAACATAAACAATCAAATAGATTGACATAAGTCGATCTAAATATTTAAAAGGAAGTATTAAATTGGTAAAACTATTCAACCCCCCCCCCCCTTCTAGTTTTCCACAGATAGTTTCACGAGGGGGTGGAAATTTTCAAGGCATGTCCACCTTAACGAGTTGAAAGAAAAGACGAAAACATACCGAAACCACTTTGGAAAACAGATAGGAGACCTACTTCATCGGGTCAAGAGTGTCCGGACGGATGGCAAAACCAAAACAAATCTTTTTTCATTCAATTTGATGTAAACCGGACATGTATGCAAGTGATTTTGGATTGTCGGGTTCCAAAAGCGACATTAGATTAGAGCCATAAACAAAACACGAAAGACCATAAGAATTGCCAACTGCAATCATAGATGAAAACATTAAATCTGTACGAAGTACCGTAGCGGTCAACTGTTCATTAAAAGCTAACATAAAACCTTTGTGACCCTAATCAAATGTTAGCGTAAAAAAAACTCATCGTTACGACCGAACACCGAATTAGAGATGAGAAAAACTATAATCTATACTAGCCTTCCATAACTTGCAAACACTACGTAGCTGGAGTATAGACTTAGGAGGTAGCCTGTGAATGATATCTAGTTGAACATCCAGTGGGATATAGTCGGACATTTTGTTAAACAAAAGCAAAAAGATTGGGATAAAGATATGAAGTGAATAGACCAAAAGAAAAAAGAAAGATGTTGTTAAACAAATTAAGAAAGATTTGTATTGAAGAAAGAGATTGGAAAAAGAAGACATTTAACATATAAATGTAATGTACTATATGGCAACCAAATATTAAATTATGCTAGTATATACCAAATAAAATAATAAATTATACATAACCCATATTATATAGAAGTGGTTTGCAAAGCATAGGCTTTTTTGTATATGTGCACGGGTATTAACTAAAGAAATGCCGTTGAGTTAAAAAAATATTATAATAATCGACTAATATATAATAGAAGTAAAAATACCTACAGTATACGTTGAAATAAAAATACTTCAAATGTCAACATTAGACAATAATTATGGGTCAAACGGACATTAAGGATAATACCTTGAAAGACCGGTATCAAATTATGTATTCAACCTTGTGCTTCCAGAAGTATTCAAGCATCCGTTCACGGTAAGCTAAAGTTGTTTGAAGAGAGTCGTCTACTTTCGGGCTGGTTACTGGAGCAACGCAAGACAAATAATGCACATCCATACTCACGCAGTCACCATATACAACTCCAATTGTTTTGGTACTTTGGACACTTGTATGTGATTTTATAATCCCGGTGATATTGCCTTACTATGCAGACTCCCATAAGTTTGTTAGGTGCGATTTAAGCTGTATTTGTAACTTTGTCTTGGAACCTCGCAACCACCGTTCACCTCCTGAGGCTGACCCAAGAGAGTCATAAATGTAAACAACTCTAGTGATATGGAGCTGGCTAGAAACCCGGGTTTTGTATTTTCATTCATGGGAAAATACACCGATATATAAAACAAATGCAGGATATTATAGCGTTTATAACAAGAAGTGGTATATGTACGGTAAGAGTCTACAAAAATGACCTTTGCAACATCTCGCCAAGCCGCAGGGTATGTTGTGCCATCCGAATAAGCAGGCATGTTGCCACCTAGGATTTGATTGCAAAAGTACACCCCTGCCAAAGCCCATCTGCATCGTTTGGTCTAAACAACCACATCAATTCAACCATGCATCCAAGTGCCGCGGACATATAAAAGCAAATCAATATCGTAAACATTCGTTTCATAAGTAACAAAACGAAATGATAAACAAGTGCAGTAGACCAGCTAGGCATCAGGTTTACTCACTAACTCATTAAGCCACCCACGGTGCAGTCTTTCAACACATGCCAAGGCTACCCAAAAATCCCTATAAGCAATAACCGCACCGGAGCCCCAAGGAAACCTCTAAAGTAATGGTTCTTTAAGCTTCAAATACTTGCGGTAATCGAACAATAACCTTCTTCTTGTTTCATTTCGGTGTCGTAAAAGTTCCTAAAAATAAATATATTCAATAACATACACACAATGATAATGATGTTATTGGATTAACAATCAGAACCTACCTCTACAAAGCGGTTCAATGTGGGCGAATAGAATCGACTAACAGACACGTTAAGGGTTTCCAGATGTTTCACGAAAACAAAGTTGAAAGATAAGCACAAAAAAATAAAAATAAAAATATTCGTTTCGTTACAATTTAATAAGGTGATGTACATCTAAACGGCAGAGGGATAATAGCCTCGTAATGACACCTGCGATCTTGTAACACGGCAAGGAGTAGCTGATGTTTTGATACCTCATTTTCCCAATTGACAGCCCAAACAACGTCTTGTAAGTTTGTACAGCGCTCTCTTTTTACTGAGGTTGTCGTTCAATTTTACTCTCTTTCTTTTGTTCATATTCGACGGAGAAAAGATCTTCCAACAGAGGTTTTTCATTAGGACCTACCACATTTGCAAATGACACTTTCTTGGGTTTAACCTCGAGATTCGGGGCTTCAGCGTCTTTCTTTGTTGGTGTATCTTCTAGGCTAACCACGGCAACATCATTGTTACTGGATTCAAGGCCAACAAACGAATTTTTGTCAACCACATCCCCTTGTTGATCATCACAATCCATTAAATCTAAAGACGGAAGACACAATTTTGTATCGACGCTTTTGTTGACATTATATTGGGAGGAAACAGAATGTCATTTTGGCCAACCACATTTACATATGGCAGGTTGTTGTCTTTAAACTAACATTTGAGAATATAGTATGTTACAAAATAGCACATTAAACTATTTTATTTATCGGTGATGTTTTACTGAGAATGTAGATACCTCATGAGCTTTGTTGATGGGTGTTCCTACTGTCAAGCACACAATCAATATTGCTAACGGGTTCAGTTGGCAAGCCAATTGTTTTGAACCACATCTTGCGTCGTTATCACAATCCATTGCATCTAGAGAATTATCACCCGAAACTTTTTCATCGTTTATAAAGGCGACCAATCATTACCACAATCCGGTTCCTACTGAATTTTAAATATATATACATAAGTAGGGACGTATGCTATAGCTGATATTTAAACATTAACAAATATAACGCACAATAATGGGTCACTGGGTATTTTATTTTCCTCTTTAAAAGTAACGGTGGAAGTTGAGTACTACTTTCACCTCCATATTCCATAACAGGACATTTTTGGGTCATGGCACAAGCTTCAACAAGCATACCAAGGTTACATGGTTGCGTTTCTTTAAGCCCATCATCATTGTCAATGTTCGTTGCATGGTCCGCATGGATGATGAGTGTCTAAATACTCATCATTTTTGTACTATCTAGACTGCAAAAACATCTGAAAACACTCAGAAATGCATCAAAATGATGAAAATATCACAAACAAGTGTTTTATTTGTTTTAAATGCAAAATGCCAAAATCGGTGAAAACGTATAAGTTTGCATAATTGGCAGTTTTAGTCCCCAGTTTCAAAAGTTGTCAAATCTAGTCCCGGTAATTCAAAAACTTGTAAAATGTCATCATTTAAGGTCCATTCAAAAGTTGTCAAAATAACCCCTTTAAAGTTTAAAATTTACAAAATGACAACTTTAGTCCCTAAACTTTGAAAATTGTCAAATATGGTCCTTGGTTAATTTAAAAAGGTGAAAATTATCAAAAATAAACCTTGTACTATTCATAAATGACAAAATTGGTCCTTATAGTGAACTTTTGGAAAATTACATGTTTGGTCCCTTAAGTTTCAAAAATGACATAAAAGGCCTTGATTTATTTTAATTGGATTTTATCACTAATATGGTCCTTGTACTATTAAAGAATGGCAAGATAGGTCCTTGTGATTACTTTGGATTGTTGACAATTTCAGTCCCTCACTTTTCACCAAATTACAATATTGGTCCTGCTACTTATACCAAACCAGGACCTTTTTGTTATTAATCCAAAACAAAACCCAAGTCCAAACTCAAATCCAGGCCCAAAACCCAACCCGGTGTTTAAAATTAAGCCGCCCTCTTCCACTGTTCACCTTCCACCTCCCAATCCACCTGTTACCTCCATAGCCACCTGTTCCACTTGCCACCTTCTCACCTTATCCCCCCAGCTCATACTAACACTTCACACCTTGTCCTCCTCCACCTCCACATCCAACAAGAAGCATTAAATGCTTTAAAACTCAAGCCAAAAACTCTTTTGGCCAAAAGTAAAATCAAAGGCCAAGATGAATTTGACCCATCCAAAGGCTGAGATTATTGATGGGAAAGACCTGGGACCCAGGAGCCCTAGAAGTCATTATAAAAGAAGGAAAGAAGCGAGATGAAAGGGCAAGTAGTTAAAGTAGTGTAATTTAGTTTTGTTCATGTCGAAATAGTTGTTTTTTAAAATTACAGTTTTTATGCTTAAGCTTCCGCAATTTTGTTATGTATTTCATTGTAATATAAACCTTTTTAAGTATTGAATTTTAATTTCCAAGTACAAATTCAGTTTATGCATTTTTAAGGTCAAAAATCTCAATATAGTTGAATGATGATTGTAGTTGTTGTTTTGTGCTAATAAACTCACATTAAGCTCTTAAAAAGCTTTTCTAAAGCTTTTAGAATCATTAAACTCAGTTTAGATTCAAAACCTAAAAATACCAAAAATTACCTATAAATTAGTGAAAATAAAAAGACAAGAGAAATGAAGATCAAGAATGGTGCAGTGTTGATTTTGGATTGTGTTGGGTTATAGCTTCATGGGAAGCCATAGGTTGAATTCTCAGTCCTTGGTTCAGTGTACTATGCATGAACTCATTTTGTAAGCCTTTTCTATGAAATTTGCATTTCATATTATTAGTAACTTAATCTTGTTAATTCTAGTCTAATACTGTCTAAACATGGTTAAAATAAGTTAATTACTAGGTCACTTGGTTTAAAAATTTGTTTTATAGTTAAAAGCTTCATAACAGTTCAATTAAGGGGTGTTTGGATATGCTTGTTAAACTGTATTAGAGGCTAACTGTGGGATTATGCTTGTCTGTAGTGTAACAATAGCATTTACTAGCTCAAGCAAAACATTAAAACTAGTCCTTGTTTTATAAAAAGTCAACACAGCTTCTAATCTCATATCAAGAGTTAACTGTTAGAAATTGGATTGCTTAATTCAACATATTAGCTTAAAACTTAGGACTCTAACTTAATTTAATCTTATTTCAGCTTAATATAACATAAGTAGTTAGTAAAATCAATCCTAAGTTCATAATAGTCAAATTATTTGATTTTCCTAAAAAGTCAAATTTTACTTAAGTCAGTTTTTGAATAAAATTCATAATTTTAGTGTGTGCTTAATACTAAGAACTAGCTTATATCCTTTTGGAATATTAAAATTTTGTTGCTAAATTTAATTAGAAAAATAGTATTCTTTTTACTCAGCTTATACATAGCTTATTTATTAGATTCTTTCAAGGCCTTTTCCAAAGAAATGCCCTGTGCACCAGTTGAGCAAGCTTTTTCACAAGCTTGTCATAAGCTCATTAATGAGCCTTAGCTTGTGTACTTTGGTTTTTTGTGTAGCCAACCTAGCTGTCTCTTTAGTCCAAGCTTAGTTTTCACTTTCCTTATTTAATAAGCTTGCATTGCTTTTGATTGTCCCATTTTCTTGTGCACTGCATAATCGGAGATAGCTCATTAATAAGCTCTTACAGAGCTTATTAGTGACCCCTAGCTTGTTCACCTGGGCTTTTTGGAAAACCAACCCACTCATCTCTGTATTCCAGTTCTTAGTTTTCAATTCCCAGCTTATATAAGTGCTTAAATTTTAGCTATAAGTTGTCTAGAAACCCAATGACCCCTGTGCAACAGTTTAGATAGTGCTTATTTATTGCTTGTTTAGTGCTTATTTCTAGTTACTTGTGCTTATTCAACTGTTGTACTAGCTTATTATCATTATTTATCTTATTCTCAGTAAGCCTTGTGCTTATTTTGAGCTTATAAGCCATTTTAACTTAATCTAGTGCTTATTTCCATTTACTTGTAACTGTTAGAGAAAATAAGCTCGCTTCTGCTTTATTAGTACTTTTCATTAAAAGTGATAGTTAGAAAAAAAATGCTTATTTTAAGTAGCTTAATAGGTTGCAAAAAGAAAAATTGAAAAAAAAATGTTTAGCAAAAAGGTGGGGAGGCAGGCTCGAACCTGAGACCTCCCACCTTATGAGAGTGATAGAGTGTACCTGGATACCATGCGCCCTTGGGACTTGTCTTGGTTGTATCTTGCACTATCTAATACATAACCTTTGTTTTCTATTAGCTTATAATATAGTTTAGCTTATTTCTAGCTTATTACAATAAGCTTTTTCATGTTTTGCATTTTTCTTAGCTTTGTAATGATATAAAGTATTTTATAAAAAGTTTTTTTTTCTAAATAGTTTTAGTATTTTTAATCATTTAATTAGTGTAAAAACTTATTTAATTCATAATAAAAAATATAAAAGTCTAAAAATATAAATCTTTTTTCTAAAATTTTCTTTTGTCATATAGTACGTAAGAAAATTGTTTTACACTGTAGGCCTTTTATTTCACAAATTTTACGTTTTGCTTGCGCTCTCGTAATTTTTAAATAACGTCGTTTTCATTTTAAGTCACGTTTTTAGGTAATTTTAGTTTACGTTTCAATTAAAATAGTTTATTTAAGTTATTTTATTTTATAAAATCACAAAAACATCATTGTAAAAAATAGTGATAGCGTTTATTTAATATATTTTATCTTTTATTTCCTTTAATTTGCATTTAAGTCGCTATAATTTGTAAATCTTTTCTTTAGGTAATTATCCATCAATAACCTTACTGATCACTATCCTTAGTGATCATTCTATCATCTGAAGTTGTTTAAACACCAATTCATCTTCCGTGGGACTTAACGCAGGACCGAATACACTATATTCCTCTGATCTAAATTGCATTAGTGTTCGTTTGTTTTAAGTTTGTTACGGTTGACCATTCACAAGTGGTTAGCTTGTGTAATTAAACTTGACGGTTTAGCACCGATCAAATTTTGCCGCTGGGAGGGCCTGTAGTTTGTTTTAAGTTTTATTTCCAGATCCATTCTTGCACATATACCACCTTTTTGTAAACAGTTTTTTTTGTAAAGTTAATCAAAATCAAAAAGTTCATTAACACTTTTTCTAAAGTGTTAACTACACCAAAAATATTTTCATTCTTTGTTTTTACAAAATATTTTTCAAAAATACCAAAAATATTCCTCTTTACCCTCTTACCCTTTTGATTCTTCATTTCTTACCCTCTAGAACCATTTGATTCTTTCTATGTCTTATCCTCACCCTCTTGGTTGTCAATGGTGTGGTGGTCCTTATAATGGTGGGAATTGCCCCAGTTGTAGCATGGTGGAATCAGAAACGGTCTGTCTATAACCAAGATCCCTATTCCTACCATAACACAACTGATTTATTCCATCAGCTACCACACTGTGAGACTCAGCAGTTTTACTGTTGTGAGTACTGTGGTGGTTCACACTACAGATCTGATTGTCAATCGGAAACACGCTTGTCTATGAGCGGTTCCGATAACAATTATGACTACAACACATATGACTCACGCCCACATCGGTTTTCGTTGAGTATTGTGAAGGTCCTCACTCTAGCTCGGATTGTCAAACAGGGAATCCATTTCCTTGTAACAATTACGACTCTTCGTATCAAGACCAACCTCCACAATACCAAATGATTCAAGCAACTCCTCATGAAACTACGACAGACCTTCTACTAAAGAGTCTTGAGTTATTAAAAGAACTTAAGGAGGAGTCAGCTATGTCACATGAGAAATCCATGGAAGAATTGTTAGCGGAGGAACGGGTTGCTAAATTAGATTCCCAGATTGCCATTGAAAACACTGTTAGGGAATCAATTAAACTACACAAAGCATTCAAATCTAGCTCTCAATTCCATTTCATTCCTGATGACGATGATGATGAAGATACCCTTGATATTCTACAATTTTATTCATCAAGTTCATCAGTTGAGATTCCGTCCGTGGAAATGCAGGAGAAAGAATATGATGAATCACTAGCAAGAGAAATAATGGAACTTGTAGAATCCATAACTGCTAGTCCTTCTCAACTCCCTCGGGTCTTGTTATCACACCGAGGTTCACACTCACTCTCTAACATGGGGATGAGCTTGACACTGTTCTGAAAAGGAATCGACGAATTCATAAAGTCTAGTGTTGCGGACCTTGTCCCAATCCCAAGAGAGTCACAGGGAATTCTTCGATCATTTGTGTGATATCCCTACTCCTCTTGTCTTCCAAAATGATCATATTGAGATGTTCTCTGATTCTGATGAGGACTATTCTTTATCTTGTGGAGACATAAGTTATGAGGGGGAATTACCTTCCGAGCTTGTCGAGCTTAGGAGAAGAGAATGATGAAGAAATAATCCAAGACGAAGCTCTTCGTCTTACATTATTGAATGTTAATCTTCTCATTTCTAGAATCGAGGCTTTTAATGAAAAGCCTACTTCATATCCTATCCCCTTAGAGGATAGTGAACTTTTGTTCATGATTCTATTCGGAATTACAACGTTCCATTTTGATCATATGGGAGAGAAGATTAGTGGTATTACCACTTTTCATTCTCATAATTCTCTCCCCGATTATGAATCATTCACTTTTGAGGAGTTCTCCAGTGAACTCAGTCAAATCAATCCTAATATGAATCATTCTCCTTTGAGGAGTTCTCCTGTGAACTCACTCATATCATATCTCCGCCAGAGTATGATAACTTTTACTTTGATCTAGACACACCCGGGATATGTCTAGACCAATTGAGCTTAAAAGATGAAATTCATGCTATCATGAATTCCCCTTATGATGATGATGAGTTAGTCAAGATCTTTATCATGACTTTCTTTCTCTTCTTCACCTATCCCGGTTTCTCTGTTCTTCACTCCTTCGGGAATGAAGACATTATTTTTGACCCCGGCATTTTCATTGATCATTTGTGAGCCGGTTCTATGTATATCTCATCGGTGTGGAACTTTCACGTACTTCAATGTTTATACAAACATCTTGAATGAAAGTCCGATGGAGATTGTCTCTTCCACTTACTTCCCCATGAACAAATTATTTCGGGGTCGAGTCAAGCTAGCGACTCTAATCAAAAAACAAGAGTTAAACATGGGTTTTCACCCGTGTGTACCACCTAGTGTGGGGGAGATGCCCCACATGTTGTATATAGATCTAAAAAAAAAAAAAAAATGAAAATTGTGAATATTAAAAAAGAGAATAATTGTTGTGTTTCTACACTTAGCTAGTAATGTTATCTTTTGACGTTCTAAGTTTCGGCATAATGCCGGTACTTTGAATATTGAGGACAATATTCATTTCTTTGGGGGAAATTCTCTGAATTTGATCATAAATGTACTTTTAGTCCCTTTTCCCCAAAATGGCCAAATTTTAAAATTTTTATTTAGTGGAAGTACTATGTACTAAACACAACAAATGGTAATCAGTCCACCATGTCTAACCCACATAAGGATTGGCTAATCCAAGAGCAAACGGCTCTTGGTAAAGATATCTCAAATCCGTTTATGGCTTGCAATTTGCCCAAAATTGTATGGTGTTCAGATCACCATATCTTTAATTAGTGAAGAGTTGGCTAGCCCGCAAGTTTATGGCTTGTGGTAGCTTGGAAAACCATAATTGGTAATCGACTCACCAAAGATAATTTATCTAAGAGTTGGCTAGTCCGAGCAAACGCTTCGGTAAAGACAAATCAAATCCGTTGAAAGTCTGGTGATTTGCTCAAAATCATTTGGTTATCGTACCAGTTCTTACTTGAACTAAATATTTGGCTACTCCGAAGTAATGGCTTTTGTAAAGAGATAAAATCCATTAACTTTTCATAAATCATTGCTAGGGACTAGCAATATCTTAGTGTGGGGATTGATGAGTGTCTAAATACTCATCATTTTGTATCTATCTAGACTGCAAAAACATCTGAAAACACTCAGAAATGCATCAAAATGATGAAAATATCACAAACAAGTGTTTTATGTGTTTTAAATGCAAAAATGCCAAAATCTGGTGAAAAACGTATTAAGTTTGCATAATTGGCAGTTTTAGTCCCCCAAGTTTCAAAAGTTGTCAAATCTAGTCCCTGGTAATTCAAAAACTTGTAAAATGTCATTTAAGGTCCATGTGATTCAAAAGTTGTCAAAATAACCCCTTTAAAGTTTAAAATTTACAAAATGACAACTTTAGTCCCTAAACTTTGAAAATTGTCAAATATGGTCCTTGGTTAATTTAAAAAGGTGAAAATTATCAAAAATAAACCTTGTACTATTCATAAATGACAAAATTGGTCCTTATAGTGAACTTTTGGAAAATTACATGTTTGGTCCCTTAAGTTTCAAAAATGACATAAAAGGCCTTGGATTTATTTTAATTGGATTTTATCACTAATGGTCCTTGTACTATTAAAGAATGGCAAGATAGGTCCTTGTGATTACTTTGGATTGTTGACAATTTCAGTCCCTCACTTTTCACCAAATTACAATATTGGTCCTTGTGCTACTTATACCAAACCGGACACCTTTGTTATTAATCCAAAACAAAACCCAAGTCCAAACTCAAATCCAGGCCCAAAACCCAACCCGGTGTTTAAAATTAAGCCGCCCTCTTCCACTGTTCACCTTCCACCTCCCAATCCACCTGTTACCTCCATAGCCACTGCTCCACTTGCCACCTTCTCACCTTATCCCCATTTTACTAACACTTCACACCTTGTCCCCCCTCCACCTCCACATCCAACAAGAAGCATTAAATGCGAAAACCTCACCAAAGACTCTTTTGCCAAAAGTAAAATCAAAGGCCAAGTGATGAATTTGACCCATCCAAAGGCTGGATTATTGATGGGAAAGACAGAGTGGGACCCACAGAGCCCTAGAAGTCATTATAAGAAGGAAGAAGCGAGATGAAAGGCGTGAGTTAAAAGTAGTGTAATTTAGTTTTGTTCATGTCGAAATAGTTGTTTTAAAATTACAGTTTTATGCTTAAGCTTCCAAGCACTTTGTTATGTAATTTCATTGTAATATAAACCTTTTTAAGTATTGAATTTTAATTTCCAAGTACAAATTCAGTTTATGCATTTTTAAGGTCAAAAATCTCAATATAGTTGAATGATGATTGTAGTTGTTGTTTTGTGCTAATAAACTCACATTAAGCTCTTAAAAAGCTTTTCTAAAGCTTTTAGAATCATTAAACTCAGTTTAGATTCAAAACCTAAAAATACCAAAAATTACCTATAAATTAGTGAAAATAAAAAGACAAGAGAAATGAAGATCAAGAATGGTGCAGTGTTGATTTTGGATTGCTGTTGGGTTATAGAGCTTCATGGGAAGCCATAGGTTGAATTCTCAGTCCTTGGTTCAGTGTACTATGCATGAACTCATTTTGTAAGCCTTTTCTATGAAATTTGCATTTCATATTATTAGTAACTTAATCTTGTTAATTCTAGTCTAATATTGTCTAAACATGGTTAAAATAAGTTAATTACTAGGTCACTTGGTTTAAAAATTTGTTTTATAGTTAAAAGCTTCATAACAGTTCAATTAAGGGGTGTTTGGATATGCTTGTTAAACTGTATTAGAGGCTAACTGTGGGATTATGCTTGTCTGGTATGTGTAACAATAGCATTTACTAGCTCAAGTAAACATTAAAAACTAGTCCTTGTTTTATAAAAAGTCAACACAGCTTCTAATCTTATATCAAGAGTTAACTGTTAGAAATTGGATTGCTTAATTCAACATATTAGCTTAAAACTTAGGACTCTAACTTAATTTAATCTTATTTCAGCTTAATATAACATAATTAGTTAGTAAAATCAATCCTAAGTTCATAATAGTCAAATTATTTGATTTTCCTAAAAAGTCAAATTTTACTTAAGTCAGTTTTTGAATAAAATTCATAATTTTAGTGTGTGCTTAATACTAAGAACTAGCTTATATCCTTTTGGAATATTAAAATTTTGTTGCTAAATTTAATTAGAAAAATAGTATTTTACTTTTACTCAGCTTATACATAGCTTATTTATTAGATTCTTTCAAGGCCTTTTCCAAAGAAATGCCCTGTGCACCAGTTGAGCAAGCTTTTTCACAAGCTTGTCATAAGCTCATTAATGAGCCTTAGCTTGTGTACTTTGGTTTTTTGTGTAGCCAACCTAGCTGTCTCTTTAGTCCAAGCTTAGTTTTTCACTTTCCAGCTTATTTAATAAGCTTGCATTAAGCTTTTTGATTGTCCCATTTTCTTGTGCACTGCATAATCAGTTGAGATAGCTCAATTAATAAGCTCTTACAGAGCTTATTAGTGACCCCTAGCTTGTTCACAGGCTTTTTGGAAAACCAACCCACTCATCTCTGTATTCCAGTTCTTAGTTTTCAATTCCCAGCTTATATAAGTGCTTAAATTTTAGCTATAAGTTGTCTAGAAACCCAACAGTACCCCCTCGCAGCAAAGTTTAGATAGTGCTTATTTATTGCTTGTTTAGTGCTTATTTCTAGTTACTTGTGCTTATTCAACTGTTGTACTAGCTTATTATCATTATTTATCTTATTCTCAGTAAGCCTTGTGCTTATTTTGAGCTTATAAGCCATTTTTAACTTAATCTAGTGCTTATTTCCATTTACTTTGTAACTGTTAAGAAAATAAGCTCAAGCTGAGCTTATTAGTACTTTTCATTAAAAGTGATAGTTAGAAAAAAATGCTTATTTTAAGTAGCTTAATAGGTTGCAAAAAGAAAAATTGAAAAAAAAATTTAGCAAAAAGGTGGGGAGGCAGGCTCGAACCTGAGACCTCCCACCTTAGGAGAGTGATAGAGTGTACCGGATACCATGACGCCCTTGGGACTTGTCTTGGTTGTATCTTGCACTATCTAATACATAACCTTTGTTTTCTCTATTAGCTTATACATTATAGTTTAGCTTATTTCTAGCTTATTACAATAAGCTTTTCATGTTTGCATTTTTCTTAGCTTTGTAATGATATAAAGTATTTTATAAAAAGTTTCGATTTTCTAAATAGTTTATTATTTTTAATCATTTAATTAGTGTAAAAACTTATTTAATTCATAATAAAAATATAAAAAGTCTAAAAAATATAAATCTTTTTTCTAAAATTTTCTTTTGTCATATAGTATGTAATAAAATTGTTTTTACACTCGTAGGCCTTTTATTTCACAAATTTTACGTTTTTGCTTGCGCACTCGCGTAATTTTTAGAAATAACGCTCGTTTTCATTTTAAGTCACGTTTTTAGGTAATTTTAGTTTACGTTTCAATTAAAATAGTTTATTTAAGTTATTTTATTTTATAAAATCACAAAAACATCATTGTAAAAAATAGTGATAGCGTTTATTTAATATATTTTATCTTTTATTTCCTTTAATTTGCATTTAAGTCGCTATAATTTGTAAATTTTTTCTTTAGGTAATTATCCATCAATAACCTTACTGATCACTATCCTTAGTTATCATTCTATCATCTGAAGTTGTTTAAACACCAATTCATCCTCCGTGGGACTTAACGACCCGGGAATACACTATATTCCTCTGATCTAAATTGCATTAGTGTTCGAGCTGTTTTAAGTTTGTTACGGTTGACCATTCACAAGTGGTTAGCTTGTGTAATTAAACTTAACGGTTCAGCACCGATC
>OU343216.1:109345200-109387088 GCA_910596185.1 Chrysanthemum makinoi | reverse complement strand
CATTTTCGACAAAGCCTAAACAAGATCACCCGATCTATATATTTTAAGGTTTACGTTATTCTACTGGTCAAACTACCGGTTGTTCTAGAGCAAGCAAGCGCTTTTGATAAGGCGGAATACATCCGAATGACTATAGGATTTCATTAGGTTAGCGAAAACATTCCTAAGCAAGGTGGGATTTTTGGTGATTGTGGTGTGTGGGTTTGTATATTTTTATATCGATTGGCATATGGTCTATCGTTGCGTTGATGATCCGGCTGCGTCGGCTAGCATATCGCGAGAAAGATGATTAGGTTTTTATAAACATAGATTTTTATCGTTTGTACTAACATTTTAAACTTATCTCCACGCACTTTCATTGTTTTATCATGCAATCTATTGATATATTCATTCACACGCCGACCGTGACTAGACAATGGATTCATAACAAGTATTTACTACACTAAACACACTTATAACATGCATACATAAACCAATAACCATACAATACCTTGCATGCGGCAACCTTGAGTGCGTGTAACATTCATTCAAAAACAATGGGAGACAAGCCGTGAAATATGTACACAATTTACATCTAAATTTGTTTATGCAATACAAATAATATTTCTTTAAAACTCCGCAACTCAGTTGTTTATTCTTCATTTGGACGTCCATTTAATCATGCCATTTGGCCGTCCATTCCAAGAAAAAATTAAAAGGGCCACATAGGTTTGTCAATTAATTTATTCCCATATCACTACACAAACACACTACACAAAAAAACTTATAACAAATTAACCAAATTTCCCTATTAGTATTTCCATATTAAAATAAGCGGATCATACTTTTCTTTTAATAAGTACATTATTAATAGTAAAATATATTTCCTAATATATATATCAAATCTTCATATAGATCACATTTGTACACAAGTGATAATGCCAATATCCCAACCCTCTATTTCATCAAAAAATGCTGCTAAGCTCGGTTGCCTTATTTGATTTCAAGCCAAGGTATGCCTGCCATTACCTTTCGTGATTGTCACTTGCCCTTACTAGGTTTTTGTCCATACTTGCTAATCTTATTTGTATACAATTATTTACCTTTATTACAGGAGTACTACACGCTATGTATCTGAGAATCTTGTAGTTGAGATTCACTACGATGGTAAGTTCATTCGGTTGCCCAAATTAACTTACGGTATGGCGCCCCTGTGCAAGCGTTCAATAAGTCTACAAGGATGAACTTTAATCAAATGCTTGACTTTTGGCCAACAAGTTAGAGTGTGAGATACGGGCTTTGTATTTATGTAGGCCACTATTTGCTCTTTCAACTGGTTTGACAGTTGTTGAATACGATAATGACATTAAAAGGATGTTTCAACTGCAGAGGAATGTCGGTTGATCGACTTGTACATTGCACATGCACCTGATAACTTAGCATGTTTCTATTATGATAACCTAATGTGGGTTCTTGATGAGCCAACACATGCCGGATAGCAATACATGATAAACTTGTGGAGCTTACTTCTAATTCTACCTCGATATTGCATGGGAGGAGGAGGAAGAAGGGGTCACCTCTAAAGCCCTCCGTTCCAAACTAGAAGTCAAGGAAGTGAATGTCAATGAAAGAATCTATTCATGGATTTTTGGCTGCGAAATTGTTGATCTTTGACATTGGGTTCAGTGACGATGAATGGTACTATGGGGTATTTCTTGGGTTTGTATCTGTGGATGTTGGGGCTTCTTCTTCTTAGTTAGGCAGTTTTGGTCATAAGGTCTCTAGAAAACCTTATGCAAGGAGGCACTGCTTTCAAACACCAAGATCGGGCTTACGGAAGTGTAACATATTGGATTTCACAAACTCATCATATCACAAACACAAATAGGCGTATAAGTTAGGGTTTTAGAGAGAGAAAGTTAGAGGTTTGGGAACTTAGTGAGAGAAAATAGAAAGTATTATGAGCTCAACTCTCTACCTTGGAGGTGAGAGTATTTATAGTCTTACACAAAAGCCACTACAGTATGGATCAGGCATCAGATGGTAAAGACCATCCGTCCTCCACGGTGTTACTTAACTATACTACTATAACATTAAATAATCTATGACTACGAGCTTTCTAACGATTACATATTCTTGAGGTGACCGACACTTTAATAACTGGATTTACTAAATCCTAACAATCTCCCCCTAAGGGAGGTCACCTTAAAAATACATTGAATACAAACAAATATTACAATAAGATTGTTCTTGGATTCTTGTTAATGTTCTTTTCTTTGTAGCTATAGTCATTGATTCTTTATTTTTGCATGTATGGTTAATCAAGTGGAGGTCTTTAACTGATCACGTGATAATGAGTTTTGAGCAGCTTTGAGATCATCAATACTAACATAAATCTCGACTCTTCCATATGTGTTTGGTATTATGTGATGTTGTGACATTTGGACCGACATGCTCACATTCGGATCATGATATTCTCTTTGAAAATGAATGAGGCTGTGTGGCAGGCGTTGTGGATTGACCGCTTCATTACGATCGGTGCAAATGTGAGGCGTACCTGCATACAACGGTTAGCAATAAAGCGCCGCGAAAGTGTCTTTGATCACTTCGTTGAATTGAGGTACGACCCACGGTTCCCGTTGATCAGTACAATCTTTTGTGATCAATTAATAGAAGAATTTCCTTGCAGGGGCTTGAGGCTGTTCTAGCTGTTCTCAAACCAGCGTCTCAAAGACAACAATTGAGAGTGAACAAGCGAATTAAGATTCACTGATTGATGAAAAGAGATTTGAAAAACAATCATGTACCGCTCAATAGAAATTGTTTTTGCAATACAACGAAGGTTTTAATGAAAATCGATTATCAATCATAAACACCTTTTATTTTGAAATATTAGTACCACGGTCGGTGCTAAAGAAAAGAGTTTTTAAGCACAACGACGGTTTTCAAAGGTATCCGTAATCCATAACTGAACCGAGATTGATTCAAAAGATTGAATCGCCCCATTGTTTACGTTAGGTTGTCACATGGTTGATCTATTGGATAGATCTCACATACCACCGAAGCTTGTTTGATGTTGGCTCCAGAAGGCTTTCCATCTTCATGGTGAATATGTTTGCATATCACTTTCAGATGTTCGGCAATACCACAAGGATAATATGTAGGACTCATAAGATATAATCTCTCTTTCCACATTGTGTGAAACAGAGAGTCTTCATTGACAGTGTTCTAAAGAGATTTAAATGATGATCTCGTGGCTCTAGACTCAATTGTGCATATTTGGTTCTTATGTCGGAGACTAGGGAGAGGGTCTCCTTCTTCAATATCAACAAACTCTAAGAGAAAGTCGATAGATTATGTAGGTTCCCCGTGAGAATGAAACAAGCCCTTTTTAGAGGAACTTGAGTGGCTTGGGAAGATGTAGTGCAGTGCGTCACTGGGTCCATGACGTCTTGTCTTCAATACCGATGTTACCTTGGTAACCACCAGTAGCATATGAATTGAACCCGGTTTCTGCCCTAAGGTTGAATAAATGGAGGGCTATTTCTTTTCACCCTTTTTTACATTCAATTCTTTTTCATTCTTCAACCTCTTCAGTGCTTACCGAGATTTCATAACTAGAACCTTGTTGGGTTTATTCCAGTACTAGCTCTGTCTCAGTCCGCACTCTTCCCATATCTCATTTTTCTCCTTTTATCATCATACCTAAGAACTTCTACACTATCTAGTGGATAGTCCCTGGGTAGATTCCTCCGGTTCTGGCGGATCATGGAAACAAAAACCTAACCTTATCATCCTTATATCACCATACATAAAGTAAAATTGGTCGGTCTATTTGGTATTGTTCATCTGCCATTGGAACCAATCAAAAACCATTTGAAAATCAATCCAGATACTTGTGATATATTATCAAAGCATTTTGTACCTGAATTGTTTTGATATTTTTATAAAAAGAGCTCCCCCTCAACATGTGCATCAGTATTTGAAATCATTTTGCACACGGAGGCAAGAGGAAGAATTAACTTCTTTGATTACCATTTTCTAAATGATATCAACATCACTTGATTAAATCAAGTAGATAAAGCATATTGGGGAAGGATGAGGTTTTCAAAAGTTTGCTCCCCCTCAATATGTGCCTCGAGGTTTGAAAGAGATTTGCACATACTAGAGGAACGCACTTAGAGACAAATCAATCACGTTTCAATTCTTTGTGGTTTAAAAGATGCTCCCCCTCAACATGTGCATGGAAAAATTGAAATCGTTTGGCACATGTGGGGAGGAAAGCTTGCTAAACACTTATGAAACCATTTATCGAATTATCAGTATAAATCCAATTTAAATCACAAATTCTCCCCCGATCACAATTTTCAAATTATTTGAGAATTGTGATCTCTGTGGATTTAAATTGATTTTGAGAGCTTTTGAGGAGAATAGTGACTTGATTATGAAAAACATTTTAACTGATAAGGATCGGATTTTGAGACTTTACACTTCATTGATTAAACATGCATGATTATCTTTTGAAAACAATTGAATGACAAAAAACCTTTTGATTTAATTGAAATCATTCTCCCCCTCAATCAATGACATAAGTTATTGATTGAGTGGTAGATATTTTTGACAAACGTTAAGTCCAGATGATTTTCAAAAATAGAGTTCGAGTTATTTTACAAAGCAATTAGTTTTCATTAGATAGTAAGTAATTGTTTATAGAATCAGAGCATGAGATTTGACAAACAAGATAAAGCATGACTCTGTTCTTTCTTTGAAAATGGGTTCTTGCACAATGACAATAAACCATAGTTTCACTTTCTCCCAAAATATATATTTATATATATATACATATAATATATATATATATATATATATATATATATATATATATATATATATATATATATTTTAATATGAACATTCGAACAACATCTAAAGTCCCATGTCATTCTTTGAATGACAGCACAAAGACCGTAGATATTAATCGAATCGAGAAAAAAATGACAAAAAGACAATATTTTTTGAATTTTTATGGATTTTTGAAAGTTTTATATTTTTCTATTTGCTTTTTGAAGGTTTTGAAATTTTGTATTTTGCTTTTCGAATAAATATTTACAAGAGATGGATGAAGAAAGACCTTTTACTCCTCTTCTTCCTCTTGAAGACGTTTAAGTGTTTCCGGTTGAAGACTCTTTAGACCAAGTCGTGGGAGGATAAACTCAAACGTTCTCTAGGAAGAGCTTTGGTGAAGATGTCGCTAACGGTATTCGGTCCTCACAAAATAAAGTTCCACCACACCGTTTTCTACTTGCTCCCTGATGAAATGATGTCGAATGTCGATGTGCTTTGCTCTTGAGTGTTGAACGTTGTAGCATGAGAGAGCAATAGCGTTTTATTACAATGCAGAGGGATTTTGTTGAATTCAAAGCCATAGTTCGATAATTGGGATCTCATCCATAGGATTTGAGCACAACAAGATGACATGGCGATGTATTCAGCCTCGTGAAAATAGAAGTACTCATTTGCTTCGAAGACCGACTCACAAACTTATCACCCAGTGAGCACCTCGGCGTACTTTGGCGTGTATCTTGACATCTGCATGATCAACATCTGCATAGGTCGTTAGTGACATACCGGTCTCCTTCGGACAAAGACCCATATTGATGGTTCCTTGGAGATACCGAAAGACCCGTTTAACCGTTTCAAGGTGCTTTTTGGTAGGCTTAGCCTGATATCTAGCACATATGCAAACACGAAAGAATGTCTAGTCTTGGTTGTGAGGTACATCAGGGATCCAATCATACTATGATATTTCGTTTGGTCTACCATGATCCCCGAGTGGTCCTCATCAGTTTAGTACGTCTATCATGGGAGTGTCAACAAGGTCACTAGAATCAAATCCAAATTTCTTTAAAATCTCATTTGCATATTTAGATTGATTTATGAAAATGCCTCGGGGACTTTGTGAAATTTGTAATCCCAAAAAAAATGACATTTGTCCCATCATTGACATTTGAAATTTTGAACCCATTTCATTTGAGAAACGATCACATTCATTGGGGTCAGTTGAGGCAAAAATAATATCATCAACATATATTTGAACGTGAATTAAATGTTTGCTGACTTCACGGTGAACAATGTGGGATCAACAACTCCTTTCTTGAATCCAGTAGATAGAAGAAACTTTGATAGCGTATCATACCATGCCCTTGGATCTTGCTTTAAACCATAAGAGCCTTCTTGATAGACGTGAGTAGGATGCTCTAGATTCACAAAGCCGGTTGGTACGTATATATGACTTTAAGATCTCTTAAGAAAAGCCGTCTTTACATCCATCTGATAAACCACCATGTTCTTACTTGCAGCATTAGCCAAGAAGATTCCGATTGCCTCGATCACGAGCAGCTGGAGCAAATGATTCTTCAAAGTCAATACCATCCTCTTGACGGTATCCTTTTGCAACCAATCGAGCCTCGTTCTTTAGAACATCACCATGCTCATCAAGTTTCACTTTGAAGATCCACTTTAGAGCAATGATCATAGCACAATCTGGAGCCGGTACTAATTCCCATACATCAAGTCGATCAAACTCATGAATTTCTTCTTGCATGGCATTGAACCAGCTGTCTTCATTCATGGCGGTTTTTAACATCTTTTGTTCGACCTAGAGAGTCGGAGTTGAAGAAGCACCATAAGGCATCGGTTGCAAGTTGTTTCCGTGTGGATACTGGACGAGAGGGTTTCCAATGATGTTGTCTAATGGATGATCATGTGTCCATTTTCTAAGGTGTTCATGTGGTTGTTGTTGAGGAACTGACGTAGCAGAGTCGATATCTCCCGATGAAGATGGTTCTGATGATGATTTAGGAGCAAATATGTTTTCAAATGGGGCATCTTCAGGAGTAGCAAAGGGATTAACTTCATCATGGAGTGCGAAACAATTCCATGATGTACATTTGATGATTGATGATTTGTTGATGAGACAGTGATCGTGACGCTTCTTGACTTAATGATATTGAGCCGAAGGGTTGACTTCATTGACAGGATAGGGAAGCTCTGTTGATGGAATTGACATTTCATTAGCATGTGGCTCATAGTGTTCATCAAACATTGGATCAAACAATTTCTTTAAATCATCTTCTGATGGAGGTACATAAGGAGTTACTGGAGAGGGATTAGAAACAAAGTAGAACCGATGGGACTACTTGATGAGGTTGAATGGGGTCCGAGAATGGATTGTCTGGAGCCATTTGCCGGACAGCTCATCGAACATGACGTGAATAGTTTCCATGATATCTCGAGTTCTTTTGTTGTAGATTCGGTAACCCTTCTTGTTGGATGCATAACCTACAAAAACTCCAATGTCCGCCTTAGCTCTTAATTTACCTAAATCTTGACCATCATTTGTTGGATAGCATAAAGCACCAAACACAATAAGGTAAGATAGATCAGGTTTTCATTTATGGACAAGTTCATATGGAGTTTTTCCATGAGAGGTGTGTATAAGGAACGATTTTGGGTGTAGCAAGCAGTGGCAATGGCTTCACCCATAGAAACATTGGAACCTTTGAATAAATTAGCATTGTTCTTGCGGCTTCCACAAGAGTTCAATTTTGTCTTTCAACTACAGTTACGTTGAGGTTCGTGGAACACTTCTTTGATGAGTGATTCCAACACTTTCATAAAACTGAATTAAGTCTTTGTTAACAAACTCTGTGCCATTTTATGTTCGAACAATTCTAGCGTTTGTTGAGTCGAACATTTGTTTGATAAGTTTGATGATGACATCAGGGGTTTCATCCTTTGTCCTCAAAAACTTTACCCAAGTAAATCGAGAGTAGTCATCAACAACTATTAGAATGTATTTCTTCCCATTTATCGTTTGCACTCTCATTGGTCCACAGAGATCCATATGAAGGGTATGAAGAACTTCCATTACTGAGTTTGTGGGTTTTGGTTTGTGGGCATATTCGTGCTTTTTCCCAATTGGCAAAATTGAACAAAGATGATATTTTTCATATTTTAATGGGTAAGCCTCGACAAGATCCTTTCGGAAGGTTATTAATGGTGCCGAAGTTCAAGTGATTGAGACGACGATGCCATAACCATGACTTTGTTTTTAGAAGCCTTTGACGCAACAAGATTGGAGAAGACTTCATCATGTCTTCGATAGAGATGGTGTATAGGTTAGAACCACGAGTACCTCTTAATAATTCCACACCATCAAGTTCTCTAACGAAGCAAGTATGTTTTCTAAAGGCTACTTCTAGATGAGATCACCGAAATTGACCAACAGAACAAGTTATGACCAAGACCTTCCACATAATATACCCTGGAAATTACACTTTTACCAATCACATAATCTCCATAACCCATAATTGCTCCAAAATGGTCGTTCCTAAATCTACAGATCCGATGAATTTACTCACGAAGTTCATGAGGCAGGCGATCTCCAGTCATATGCTTGGAACGACTGAGTCAAGTACCACGAAGCATTTGAACGATCTGCAGTTGAACACGTGACAGAATGGATAACTGGATAATTGGGATCCCCATGCAAGAATGGGTTCCACTTGGTTAGTAACAGTTATTGGAACACCCACATCAGAAGTAGAAACAATGGAATCATCATAAATAGATCGTTAATGTCAATGTGGGTGATTTGACCTATTCAAAGTATGTTCACTTCTTAAGGGAATAGTTCTACCAATAGACATCCATTTTCTAGTGGGCATTGTCTTAACATTGAGGACAACTCATTAACCTTAGGCCGAAGGTATCCATTGATAACCTATTTTACTAAATATTCTTCTGTGGGTTTCCACTGTTTTCTAAACTTTCTTCGCCTTTGCCTTTTAGCCTTCTTAGCTTGAATTTTAACATTAACAATTTTAACTGGGCATTTGACAGCATTAGACAAAACATTCACACCACATTCATGATTAGTAACAGAATTCAAGCAGACATCATTACATGGTTTAAATAGGCGAATGAATTAATTACAGATGCGCTTATAGCTAATACTAGAATCAACACGATTCATTTTATTCAACTCAAACTTAATATTCCTAGGGTGATCTTCTACTCTCTTCCAATGCACATTCTTAGCTTGCAAGGTCCTATCTTGCTTGGTATTGCCTGGAGGCATTGACCCGCTTGCTTTAGGTCACGATTACTCTGTAGAGGGAATTATGGGAACATTAGTTGGTTGATCTACTTTTGCATTCGAACTAGACGTGGGGGATCGAACTACTTGAAGGCACATTAGTGTTCACTTTCTTAACACTAGGCATAGAATGGTTTGTATGCTTGGCACTAGGCATAGAACAAGGCATCACAACTTTACCTTTAGCACCTAAGGATTTAGGACATGTTGCAAAACATTATAGCTCACGAGATCGTTTGCTTGAATGCAAGCAAACCTAATTTCTCTATCAAGAGGCTTATTTATGAAATCCTCTTCCACAATCTCACGAGACATTCTAGACTATCCTTAAGGTGAGCACAATAGTTATGAAACACAGGTTCATTATTCCTAAGATGAGGATGGATGTATTTAACAGTCCACCAGTATATTTGCAGTCGAGAATGACTTTGATGCAACATTCTCATTAAAAACAAGTGGCGGTTTCCCTTTTCCGACTCCCGATTCTCAATTTCTTTTGTAAAGACGTTATTTTTTAGTTGTTTTTGTCACGAGTGACTTTCATTGAATCATATAACTCTTTAAAGTGTCGTTTAACTTTATCATTTTCTTCTAGAAAACTCGTTTCTTTTTTGTAAAGCATTAACTAAGTTTTGAAGATGAAAAGTTTGAGAATACTGAGAATCTAAAGGAGGAGGCATTTGGGAGCCTATCACATTGTTCTTTTGACCCTTTAATTGAGAGATTTGGGCTTTCAACTTTATGATCGTGTTGCACTGAGCTTGAATCTGTTCATCCGATTGTTATCTGAAAAACGCATCAAACTCGGAACATCGAGGATGTCTTGATATTTGAGGTTTTGACATTTTCTTTAAAATGTTGATATTTTAGTTGCAAATCAAGATGTTCAACTTCTAGTTTAGAAAGATGTTTTACCAAATTATCGTGATCATCCTGATCAATTTTCTCATTTAGTGTTGAGTTTTTGTTTTCAAGCTCAATGACACGATCATGGGAAACTTTCAATGCAATAGATAATTCATGAAATTGAGAAGTAATAAGAGTGCTTAGTAGCGGTATAAAACACATCTTGAGCAACACAACTCGAAATCAAATTCTCATTTAAGATATGCAAGTTCTTCCTTTCAACTTCATTATATTTGAGTTTCTGTTCATAATCATAACCTCAACGATCATTGCATCAAATTCCTTTTCCATTTCTTTAATATCTGAATTTATCTCTTTTTAAGGCTCTCAAATTGACCTTTTAATTGTTTAAAGAAAGGCATGACCTCGGTTAAATAACATTCTTTAGTTTGCTCAAAACCCCTTTCCACCTTAGTTATCCCAGAGGTGTGATTCTCTTTTTACGGTTTTCTCAAAATCAACAAAAAGGTGATAAACAACATATAGGTTGATTAAGGTCTTGCTATTAGTGGCAATAGATCTAGGAACTAAATGCATTGGCATATTAGGAGGATACAGGTTGCTTTAGGCAAATTCCTACAAAGGTTCTTTTCAACAAGATTTTCACTTTTGCATATCCATATCCTTTTTCCAGAACACTTGTTTAGGGGTTAATAGAGTCTGAGGCTTAAACTTGTTTAAGGAGATCCAATTTTCCTTATTGTAATCATGGGGTTTTATCGTTATTTTATTCATTTTACACTCAAGATCTTCTAGCTTCTTATTCATTTTCTCCTATAACTTCATCTTTTCTTATCTTCCTCGAGCACTCAGTAACTAGGTTTCTGCCTAGGCTTAAGGATTTCATTACCATCATAAGTACCTTATTAGCACTCTAGCCTTTTAATGACCTCTGGATTTGGTTCCTCAACAAGGGGAATGCTATGCTTATCGCTTAAGACTCTATGCTTAGTGATCAAGTGAGCGGTCTGACGGTATTCCTTGTGCATACAACTTATTTTCAAGCTTGTTTTTCAAAGTTTTTAGATTGGAAAAATCATTCAAAAGTTTTGATTCCTTAGCATTCAATTCTTGCTTAAGAATTTTAACATTTTCTTGAAGTTCGTGTTTTTGCTTAGCAGTTTTGGAAAGCTTTCCTGTAAGGAGTTTAACTCTTGTTTTAATACTTCTTCTCTAAAATTACTTTTTCTAATAATTTTACGCATTTGGTCATCCATTTCCAGCTCATGGGTGGTCAACTCAAACTTAGCACATTGTTCATAAATAGCAACTTGTTCTTTATAGGCATTCAGTTCGAGATACTGAGTCATCAGGGGTAATGCAGTGTATTCATAAAAACATAGTCATCATTGACTGCGTAAGATGCATTACTTGGTACAACCTCACTTTCACTTTGCTTCACATATTGATCATATGGGACAATATTGCTATTACCCTCATCATCAATATCTGATTCATAAGTTTCAAGAGATTGTATTTTATTATGCATCTTTTGCTCATCAACATCATCATATAGTTTTAATACCTCTGAAATGATTTTGTCTTTGGATGGACCAGCTTGTTGTGGTGGAGAGACCTTTGGAGAGGCCATAGGTGAGATGCTAGCCATGAAGATTGTTTGGGCAGTAGGTTCATCATCGACGTCAGTCAATGCATCACAGTTAGCTAATTGAAAGGCATTTTGATGATTATGACCTATCTCCAATTGGCCGTTCATCAACATCGGCATCATAGGTTTGGGCATTTCATTCAGAAAACAACAACTCTTCTTCATCCAGCGGCTCCATTATCTGAGCTTACAAGCAACATCATCTTGTCTCGGAAGTATCGCATTACGTGGACGTTTTGGAGATGTGCGTTCCTAGCAATATGTCCCTCCACCAAAGTTTAGCACAATTGGCTTTGCTTGACCTTGATTTCCAATCCTTCCCGTTGATTTGCAACATAACCTCTACAACTCCACCTCTTCCTGATTCATCCTTGCTTTTCTTGAGCGGTTTGCACCATAACCTCCCATCTCGAGTAGCTTGATTGTGTGGATTGGATGATGTTCTTAGGTTGTGTTGGGTCTGGGAGAGAGTTCATGTTTTGACAAACCATGAGAGAAAGTTGATTGATGAAGTTTTTCATGAGTGTGTTTGAGTCAGAGGCTTATCTTTGGATCGGGGATGAGCTTGTAATTACCATTACCCATGGGTATGACTTGAGAATATTTGGTGGTAATTCCAACATTGGTGTAAAAAGCTGTTGAGTCATTTGATGAGCTTGTTTCTCTGGTTGGTTTTGTGATCAAGAATCCTTTTTCAAACATGCATGTCTCTCATTCGAAGAAGGAAGGCATAGAGTTGCTCATAGTTTGTATTCTTCAATCCTTTGGTTAGCTTCACCGAGGTGACAAACTTGTGCCATTCAGGATTCATGTTGTTCACAAACTTTGAGTTCATTGTGAATATTTGGCATAGTCATCTTGATATTCCTCATATCATTCACAAGCTTGTGGAATCTCACGTAATATTCATAGATACTCTCATCTGGTTTCATCTTGAAGTGCTCAAATTCATCATAGGTGTGATTCTTTGTCTTCCTTAGTTAATTCAAACCCGAGAAGCATCTTGACATTATCCCAACTTGACGCTTCGGTGTTGTGATTGATAAGCTTGTTATCTTTTGGAAGACCGAAGTATAATGTTAAAGGCCGATATCGACATCGAATCTCTTCTCCTTATCATTGAGCTCTCATCATACGTCTTTGGTCTGTAATCCATAGATCATTGTTCCATGCGGTATAATTAAGTCTCTTGTAGTCTCAACCCGATAAGGTCCTTCATCAATGGATTTGAGAATGTTGACCCCATTTTCCTTTCCAAGACAGTACAATCTGATTCGTTGAGCCCAAGAGTCGTAGTCAGTTATGTCAAGCATGGGTGGACGAGTATCTGAACCAGGTGCTTGAACATCTCGACAACGATGGAGATAATTGTAGGTACGTTGGTAGACATGTTAACAGATTACACGGGATTTTATAACTCTATGATTAAAACGGGAAATAGATTCTTTCACGAGATTTTACTAAATCAAGAGAAAACCGTATTACAAACAAAAATCAACCAAGTCGCTAATAATTCTTGAACCAAGTCGCTAAGCACCAAGTCGCTAAGTAGAAACTTCGCTAAGATCTCATTTCACTTGAACCAAGTCGATAAGACCAAGCAACTAAGACCAATCATTGGACACAAATTGCTAAAGCACCAAGTCGCTACCGGTCAAATTAACTAAAAGCAACTTCGCTAAGGTCCAGATTCGCTAACAAGTAAACTAAGAATGCTAAGTCAAGTCGCTAACAAAATTGAAAGCAAGTTATTAACTTCACCAAATTAAAGCTAGTAGTGGAGAATCCACTAAGTTGTACTGTTTGTCGGCTTGTCTCAATAGACAAGTCGCTAGGACCAAATCACTAACAATTAACACTCTATTCGCTCTACCTTTTCTTGAAGTCGCTACGATGAAACACACAGAACCAAGTAAGCTAGAAAAACTTCAAAAACACACTTTTCAATCCAAAACAAGCTCAACCACATTGATTCAAGCTTACCAAATCAGAACCCAAGCACTTACAATGATTCTAAACACAAAAGTACACCCAAAATTCAAACTTTAACACTAGAAATGATCCAAATGATGCAAAAACCACTAAACTTTTTTAAACTCAAAAACCACCTAAAACCACTAGAAATCCATGGATATGTAAGAGATGATCAAACCATGGCTCTTGATACCATTTGTAACATATTGGATTTCACAAACTCATCATATCACAAACACAAATAGGCGTATAAGTTAGGGTTTTAGAGAATGTTAGAGGTTTGGGAACTTAGTGAGAGAAAATGAAAGTATTATTATGAGCTCCAACTCTCTACCTTGGGAGGTAGAGATTATTTATAGTCTTACACAACGCCATACGGATATGGATCAGGCATACATGGGTAAAGACCGTCCGTCCTCCGCGGTGTTACTTAACTAAATACTATAACGTTAAATAATCTGACTACGAGCTTTCTACTTGATTACATATTCTTGAGGTGACCGACACTTTAATAACTGGATTTACTAAATCCTAACAGGAAGTTCAAGATGTCGAGGCATTTAAAGGCTCTAACAAGAGACCTGCGTCCGAGGTCGGGGATTAAAAGCAACTTGGTTTTTAAGGAATGGAAGGTTGGAGTGTAGGTATTTTTATAAATGCTTTCGTCTGTAGATATAAGCTGGGTGTTATAACTTAAAACTCAAAATAGTTTGTCTAGTTTAGCCTTTTTTGTACGGCGACGTTATGTAATTGTTAAACATTTTTTTCTTGGTGCTTCTTATGATTACCAAAAAAAGTTCAACAATTACATAAAATTACATGCGATGTTTTTGTGTCCATACTTTGGGGTTTATCAGTATTATGCACGTTTTTTTATCTCGTTCGGTGTTAAGTTTACATAATATTGTGTATGAATACTTTATAGTATGATGTATATCATGGCAACCTTGATGGAGCATCTCTGTTTTAGGATAGCAACCCTATAGGGCAACTTCATTTTATTTTTTTAGATAACTAAACAAAGTAGAAACTTATCATATAGGGCAACTTCATTTTATTGGGGGACTGTAGATAATTTTTTTTTGCCTTTCAATAGTCAGCATTTTTTGGTGTGTGTACACATGTTCAACTATGTTTTGGGCACGTGCATGATAACTATCTCTTCCTGCTTTAGTGATTTATCCAGCCTTGTTAGTATTTACCCACTTTCACCTCAAAAATAAATAAATAAATAAATAAAAACACTAAAAATTTGTATTTGAGCAGTTTTGCAGCTTGATTTATGAGTTTGCATCTTGTCTATCTGGTGGATTTACCCATTTTTGCTAACTAAATACGTGCATTGGCATAACTACATACAAATACATAATACTGTTTAGTCTACATATATTATGAAATACAACATATAACAAAAATAGGTGGTGGCTCACTTGTTCAATGACGAGCATGTCATTACCTAGGTGTATCAATTGCAGCTTGTTCAATTGCTCGGTCATTTTTTGGTGGTTCCCTTGTTATTCGACTTGTTCAATTTACTACTATTAAGATTAAGCAAACCGATCAAACAAATTCGTGTATATATATATATGAAACTAGAAGACAAAAAATATATAATAAATTACAAAAATAATTTCAAATAATAATAAAATAAAATAAGATAAAAGTAAAACGTAAAATTGCCGGATTTACCTTCATTTTTTTAGAGAACTTATTCATATTTTATGCTTACTTACTTGCAATATGTAACTTTTTATTGTTTTTTTTTATTTTATTTTTTATTTCTTTTCTTCTTGCACTTTGCAGGTTTGATTTTTGGGTATAACAATCACAAAGAGGCTTTTGGCATAAATTTATTCCAACGTTCACACATTAAAATAATTCGCTAGGTTTATATTGTATGTTTGATTTACCCAAATGTGTGTATTTTTTGCAAAATAAATTTGTCAAGTTTTGTAACTAGTTGGCCATTTATGAATACACGTTTGACTAATAAAATATGGTGAATGCAAATTATATCCCTCAATCCCCACCCCTTTTGCATACACATCAACTGGACTAAAAGTACTATTGAAGTTGCCATGAGTACACTATTTAGTTGGCCAAAGTACCATTTGCTAGCTATGCACTAGCAATGTCGTCATAAAAATAGTTTAAAAAAATAGAAAGATGTAAATTAAATCCATTAAACCCATTGTTGCATACATCACCACTTGACTAAAAGTACTACTATGTAAACTAGTTTCCATGAATACACTATTTGTTTCCCAGTACCATTTGCTAGCTATGCACTAGCAAACTAGTCATAAAATAGTTAAAAAATAGAAAGATGTAAATTAAATCCAGGTCAAGCCTCAGCCCTTATTGCATACATCACCACTTGACTAAAAGTACTACTACGTAAACTAGTTGCCATGAGTAAATTTGCTAGGTATGCACTAGCAAACTAGTCATAAAAATAGTTTAAAAAAATAGAAAGATGTAAATTAAATCCAGTGAAACCCCAGCCCTTTGTTACATACATCACCACTTGACTAAAAGTACTACTATTTAAACTAGTTGCCATGAGTATACAATTTAGTTGCCCGAAGTATAGTTGCCATGAGTACACAATTTAGGTGCCCAAAGTACCATTTGCTAGGTATGCACTAGCAAACTCGTCATAAAAAGTGTTTAAAAAAAATAGGAAGATACTATAAAAAAAATTGTGGGTGGGTACTTATTTGGTGTGATCCACTTGTCCATTGGAAATAGACAATTGTCATAACTAGTTTGTCAGAAATTTCATGATATATATGGTATGTAACAAAAACAGTTTTTGGTATCTCTATTAGTGATAGTATTAGAAAAGCAAACATAACGATGTCTGTTGGCATGGTTTTATGTGATGAATTACCAATGTTTGGTGGCTCAAAGTTGTTAAAAGATATTACGATCGCGTACTACAAAGGTGAGTTGGAAGTTGCTTTACGTGATGAAGCAGATCATAGGAGGAATCTTGTTGAAATTAGGGGCGTGTGTCGTAGACAACAAATGATAGCGGAAGTGGAGCTTTTATGCGGGTCGGATTGTTGGTTGCCAACTATTAATCTTTAAGGGATGCAAAATGAGGATCTGGCTGAGAGTTCCAAACTTATGTATTCTTGGTTTAGAAAACATGGCCAGGTGTTAAAATTTGAATGGTTTAATTGAAAAGTTGGAGTCAATGGAGATTTGATGTGCTTTGTATTAATTACTAAGCTGCTGCCTTTTTTTAGGGGATCGTTGTTACATTTGGAGTCACTTATCTCATCTTTGTATAGTCTGTGTATGTCATGTTAACCTATGGATGTGATCCCTTTTATGTTACTAGTATATATTTGTTTGCGTAGTTATTCAAACTTTGTGCGAGATAGTAAGTCACTTTACAAAAATAAAAAATTTACTAATAAAGTAGTAATATGAAGATGAAATTTTTATTTAGTTAAAAAAAATGTCATAGTGTGGGTGGGTAACTTGTTTGGGGAATGCAAGCCAATGAGACGATTAATAATGGTAGTAAGAATTTTTGTATCTCGATAATAGAATATGATGACGTGTTGAGTTACATGCTTATTTATGTGGTAGAATAATAACCCTTATTATATCATTAAAAAATTAAATAAATACAAAAATTTTAAAAACATAATTTTAACAGTACGGTTGGGGATATATCGCCAAAATTAGTAACAACTGCTACATGTTAAAAATAAGTTTTTAGTACAAATTAATTTGGATTGAATTAGGGATACAAACTCGATTAAGAGTTACAACTTTGCCACGAAAGGAGGCTAAAGGTTTTGAACAAATTCTTAAGTCGTTCATAATTAATCCCCAACCTTGCTAACGTCGATCTAACCACGCCGCGTCGTTGTACCCACTCTAGTGTCGCCAAAAACCGCTAGTTTCCTGCAAAAAGCAAATTTGTTTGTGTTTACGCAATCATTTATATTCAAATAGCAAAAAGGAGAGAAAATGCGTAAAGATTCGTTCCTTCCCAAGTAATTTTATGTCAAATATAGCACAACGAGTGTAGGAGCCTAGCGTGCCACCACCCACAAAATAGTTAATGAAAATTAATGATAGCGCGTGCAGCAATTTAAATCCTCGCTATAAATACGAGGTAAATCAGGGAAAAGTCGGAAAAAGCAAAAAGAACCATTCCTACCTACAAAAATATTTCCACCTGCAAATTAGGCAACGAATATTTTAAAAACAGAAGAAGAAGTTGAAGATGTTATTCACAAAAAGATACCGATGGTACACATTGCAAAAAGAATACATAGGGACGTCAACAACAACTCGTTGCCCGCGCGTTTCCAAAGCAGTACATAGCTTCAAACCTTTACCCCCAACAAAAAAGCGCAAAGATGATGCGCAACAAGCTGAAACATGTTCTAAAATGACTACTAATAACAGTTAGTCGTTCTAAAATGATGACTAAAAACCCATCTCCGCGAATCACACACCTTCACCCAAAACCCATGTCCATTCAAGTTGTGGTAGTGCGGGACCATATGCATACCAAAGGTGGGAGTTTAAACCTAGCAGACTCACATTAGCAATATGGGATCTTGAAAGTCAGAGGCATTTCCTTCGTAACCTCGGTTGAGGCGGAAGAAGGAGAAAAATCATGGAATGGGTCATGGGAGTGACAAAATATGTTCGGCGATGGGTCCCGTGGGAAAGGCAACAAGGAAGTTAGGGGCAATGAAATACGTAAACCGACCCTAACAACAAAGAAAACTTCAATAAGAAAGTCAAAAAAGCGAGGATGAAAGTTATGCCTTCTTCTATGTTGGTGCGGCCGGCCCCATTCAAGTGTCGTCCTAATTGGGGATATCGGTTGGATAGAATGGGTCTAAGGAAAAATGACCCGACTTGCGGGGCCGGGATAAAATAAAACCTGCTGCGGGTTGGGAAGCTACATTACCAAAAGCCTGCATGCCCTTGAGAGGCGTATTAGGCAGGAAACCCCATGAAAGGCCCATTGAAGTTGAAGGCCTATATAATTCCTCGAGGAATCCCATGGGTTGAATACGCCGGGCATGCGGAAGCAAGACAGGAACTCCTTCGAAAAGGATAAAGGCAAAGACATAGGAAAAACCAGGGAAAGCCAGAGAAAAGAAGAGTGTCAATAATACACAAACCGGTGGTGTAAAAGTCATACCCACTTTGCTAATTTACAATATTTTGCTAGTATGATTGTGTGGGATGAATATGTAATATTAGAATGTCTGTTAGGATGTTTTGTATTAGATAAGGTATTGTAAGTATATTTATCTTATGCAGTACTTAGTGTATTTTATAAGGACTCCTTATACTATTAAAGGAGGTCCTAGGTTTGAGTTCTATATAAGTTTTGGTGATATCTAGAGTGAGGATACACTTCAAGGTTGTAAGCGCCAATACTATTGAGTATTAGTGTATTAACAACATATCGAGGTGTTTAGTGAGAATAATTGTTCGTTAATTATTATTCTTCTTAAGGAGTACTAGGTTGTGTTCGTTTAGTCACCTCCTATAGTAGATCCTTAAATGGCGGGATTTAAAGAGATTTTTTGTGTTAATGGGCGAAACAATTTTAAAGACCATCACTCATTCTAAAAACATCAACATCTTCACTTGGATTATTTTTTAAAGAACATCTTCACAGGCGGCATCGGGTTATCAGATGTGTAGAGTGACATTCGTTTAGTTGATTATTTGACTTTATACGACGTTTGTAAACAAAAAATGCTACTGCGCTTTTTATGCTTGATTACGTAAATTAAGTGTTTTTACTTTGCTTTTGTGAGTGACAGGGGATCGTTTACCATGCTTAGTAAACTTACAAATGCTAGTTAATTTGTACTAGTGTTGAATGTTAAACCTCTATTTTTTGAAGTGTGCATTGTCTCAAGTTGGTAGTTATTAGTAAGTTGTAGAATACGAAATGTACGTCTAGAAGGAGTCGTGGGTTTATAAAAGTAGTCCGTATAGAAAACAAGTTGCCCTAAGAACAAAATTACGTTGCCAAAATGTAACATATTGGATTTCACAAACACACTAAACCAATGATCAAAGAGGCATATACAAGAGGTTTTAGAGAGAGAAAGAGTTAGAGGTTTGGGAACTTAGTGAGAGAAAATGAAAGTATTATTATGAGCTCCAACTCTCTACCTTGGGAGGTAGAGAGTGTTTATAGTTCTTACATAAATCGCCACCTACGGGCTGTGGATCAGGCATATAGTGGGTAAAGACCCGTCCGTCCTCCACGGTGTTATTTATGATTACATATACTTGAGGTGACCGACTCTTTAATAATTGGATTTGCTAAATCCTAACAATCTCCCCCTAAGGGAGGTCACCTCAAAAATACATTGAATACAAACAGATATTACAATAAGATTATCATTGGATTCTTGTTAATGTTCTTTGCTCAAGCTTCGTAGTCATTGATTCTTCATTTACATGTTTGGTTAATCCAAGTGGAGGTCTTTAAGCTGATCCGTGATAATGAGTTTTGAGCCAGCTTTGAAATCATCAGCTAAAGTAAATCTCTGACTCATCCATTGTGGTGTTGGTATTATGTGATGTTGTGACATTTGGACCGACATGATCACATTCTGGATTATGATATATTCTCATCAGAATAGCGGAAGCTTTTGTTGATTCATGATATTAGCAGCAGCATAGCAGAAGCATGGAGTGATAATATCAGAGTCATTGATGTACTAATCATGATTTCTTTAGAAATGAATGTGTTGTGTGAGCATGTGGCTATGGATTGACCGCTTCATTCGATGACTACAGCGTCGGGTGTACCGTATACAACAGTTAGTAATAAAGCGCCGAAAGTGTTTGATCACTTTTGTTGAATTGAGTACACGGCCACGGTTCCCGTTGATCGGTACAAATCTTGCCTTGAGGTATAATTGAAGAATTTCCTTGTGAGGGTTTCGCAGTGCTCTAGCGTTCTCAAACCCGAAGCGTCTCAAAGAAGATAACGGGTGAGTGAACCAGCGAATTGAGATTCACGATTGATGAAAAGAGATTTGAAAAACAATGTGTTACCGCTCAATAGAAATTTTTCAATACAGAAGGTTTTAATGAAAATCAATTATCAATCATAAACACCTTTTATTTTGAGTATTAGTACGGTCGATGTGCTAAATAAAAGAGTTTTTAAGCACAACGTGGTTTTCAAAGGTATCCGTCAATCCATAACACGAACGAGTTTATTCATAATTTTGATCGCCCCATTGTTTCTGTTCAGTTGTCACATGGTTGATCTATTGGATATATCTCACATACCACCCAGGGAGCTTGTTTGATGTTGGTTCCAGAAGGCTTTCCATCTTCATTTTGAATATGTTTGCATATCACTTTCGGATGTTACGGCAATACCACAAGGATAATGCGTAGGACTCATAAGATGTAATCTCTCTTTCCACATTGTGTGAAACAGGGAGTCTTCATTGAAAGTGTCCTAATGAGATTTATTGATGATCTCGTGGCTCTAGACTCAATTGTGCATATTTTGGTTCCAATGCCGGAGACTAGGGAGAGGGTCTCCTTCTTCAATATCAACAAACTCTAAGAGAAAGTCAATAGATTATGTCGGTTCCCCGTGAGAATGAAACAAGCCCCTTTTAAGAGGAACTTGAGTGGTTTGGGAAGTTGTAGCCAGATCGTCACTAGGTCCATGACGTCTTGTCTTCAATACCGATGTTACCTTGGTAACCACCGGTAGCATATGAATTGAACCCGGTTTCTGCCCTAAGGTTGAATAAATGGAGGGCTATTTATTTTCACCCTTTTCTCATTCAATTCTTTTTCATTCTTCAACCCCTTCAGTGCTTACCAAGACTTCATTACTAAAACCTTGTTGGGATTATTCCAGTTCTAGCTCTATCTCAGTCCGCACTCTTCCCATATCTCACTTTTCTCCTTTTTTCATCATACCTAAGGACTTCTACACTATCTAGTGGATTGTCCCTGGGTAGATCCCTCCGGTTCTGGCGAATCATGGGAACAAATACCTAACCTTATCATCCTTATATCACCATACATAAAGTAAATTTGGTCGGTCTTTTTGGTATTGTTCATCTACCATTGGAACCAATAGAAAACCATTTGAAAATCAATCCAGATACTTGTGATATATTATCAAAGCATTTTTTACCTGAATTGTTTTTGATATTTTTAGAAAAAGAGCTCCCCCTCAACATGTGCATCATTTATTTAAAATCGTTTTAGCACACGGAGGCAAGAGGAAGAGTTAACTTCTTTGATTACCATTTTCTAAAAGATATCAACATCACTTCCCTGATTAAATCAAGTAGATACAGGATATTAGGGAAGGATGAGGTTTTCAAAAGTTTGCTCCCTCTCAATATGTGCCTCGAGGTTTGAAAGAGTTTTGCACATACTAGAGGGAACCTGCACTTAGAGACAAATCAATCACGTTTCAATTCTTTGTGGTTTATAAGGTTGCTCCCCCTCAACATGTGCATGGAAAACTTGAAATCGTTTGGCACATGTGGGGAGGAAAGCTTGCTAAAAAGTTATGAAACCATTTATCGAATTATCAGTTTAAATCCAATTTAAATCACAAATTCTCCCCCGATCACAATTTTCAAATCATTTGAGATTTGTGATCTCTGTAGATTTAAATTGATTTTGAAAGCTTTTGATGAGAATTTTGACTTGATTATGAAAACATTTTAACTGATAAGGATCGGATTTTGAGACTTTACACTCCATTGATTAAACATGCATGATTATCTTTTGAAAACAATTGTATGACGAATAACCTTTTGATTTAATTGAAATCATTCTCCCCCTCAATCAATGAAATAAGTTGTTGATTGAGAGATAGATATTGTTGACTAACGTTAAGTCCAGATGATTTTCAAAAATAGAGTCCGAGTTATTTTTCAAAGCAATTAGTTTTCATTTGATAGTAAGTAATTGTTTATAGAATCAGAGCATGAGATTTGAGAAACAAGATAAAGCATGGCTCTGTTCTTTCTTTGAAAAGCGAGTTACTGCCTGAAATGACAATAAACCATAGTTTCACTTTCATTTTCTCTCAATTTTTTTTAAAGAGATATATGTACATTCGAACAACATCTAAAGACCCGTGTCACTCTTTGACTGACAGCAAAAAACACCGTAGATATATATCGAATCAAGAAAAATATGACAAAAAGACAATATTTTTTCAGAATTTTCGAATTTTTCAATTTTTGTGGATTTTTGAAAGTTTTATATTTTTCTATTTGCTTTTGAAGGTTTTGAAATTTAATATATATATATATATATATATATATATATATATATATATATATATATATATATTTGAATAACCATTTACAAGAGATGGATGAAGAAAGACCTTTACTCCTCGTCTTCCTCTTGATGACGTTTGAGTGTTTCCGGTTGAAGACTCTTTAGACCAAGTGGTTGGGAGGATAAACTCAAAGCGTTCTCTAGGAAGAGCTTTGGTGAAGATGTCGCTAAGCGATATTAGAGTCCTCACAAAATAGAGTTCCACCACACCGTTTTTACTTGCTCTCGATGAAATGATGTCGAATGTCGATGTGCTTTGCTCTTGAGTGTTGAAAGTTGTTGCATGAGAGAGCAATGGCTTTTATTATCCGCGATGAGAGGGATTTTGTTGAATTCAAAGCCATAGTCGGATAATTGGGATCTCATCCATAGGATTTGAGCACAACAAGATGACATGGCTATGTATTCAACCTGTAGAGAAATAGAAGTACTCATTTGTTTCTTTGAAGACCGCTCACACCTTATCACCCAAAAGCGAGCACCTCCACGGGCGTGCTTCGGCGTATCTTTACATCTGCATGATCGATCACGCATAGGTACATTAGTGATATACCGTGTCCTTGGTACCAAAGTCCCATATTGATGGTTCCTTGGAGATACCGAAAGACCCGTTTACCAGCTTCAAGGTGCTTTTGGTAGGCTTAGCGATATCTAGCATACATGCAAACGGCACAGAAGAGAATGCGGTCTCTTGGCGTGAGGTACATCGGGGATCCAATCATACTACGATATTTTGTTTGGTCTACCATGATCCACGAGTGGTCCTCATCCGATTTTAATACGCTCTATCATGGGAGTGTCAATAGGGTCACTAGAATCAAATCTAAATTTCTTTAAAATCTCATTTGCATATTTAGATTGATTTATGAAAATGCCTCGGGGACTTTGTGAAATTTGTAATCCCAAGAAAAATGACATTTGTCCCATCATTGACATTTGAAATTTGGAACCCATTTCATTTGAAAACGATCACATTCATTGGGGTCGGTCGAGGCAAAAATAATATCATCAACATATATTTGAACTTGAATTAAATGTTTGCACGACGGTGAACAATGTCGGATCAATCGCTCCTTTCTTTGAATCCAGGTAGATAGAAGAAACTTTGATAGCGTATCATACCATGCCCTTGGAGCTTGCTTTAAACCAGACAGAGCCTTCTTCAATGATAGGCGTGAGTAGGATGTTCGGATTCACAAAGCCTTCAGTTGGCGGCGTATCATCGACTTCTTTAAGATCTCCGTTAGAAAGCGCCGTCTTTACATCCATCGATAAACCACCATGTTCTTGCTTGCGGCATTAGCCAAGAAGATTGATTACCTCGATCACGGCAACTGGAGCAAATGATTCTTCAAAATCAATACCCTCTCTTCGTTATCCTTTGCAACCAATCGAGCCTTGTTCCTTAAAACATCACCATGCTCATCAAGTTTCACTTTGAAGATCCACTTTAGAGCAATGATCATAGCACAATCTGGAGCAGGTACTAATTCCCATACATCAAGTCGATCAAACTCATGAATTTCTTCTTGCACGCATTGAACTAGCTGTCTTCATTCATGGCGGTTTTAACATCTTTTGGTTCGACCTTAGAGAGTACGGAGTTGAAGAAGCACCATAAGGCATCAATTGCAAGTTGTTTTCATGTGGATACTGGATGAGAGGGGTTTCCAATGATGTTGTGCAATGGATGATCATGTGTCCATTTTCTAAAGGGTTCATGTGGTTGTTGTTGAGGAACTGAAGTAGCAGAGTCGATATGTCATGATAAAGATGGTTCTGATGATGATTCAGGAGCAAATATGTTTTCAAATAGGGCATCCTCAGGAGTAGCAAAGGGATTAACTTCATCATGGGTGCCAAAAACAATTCCATGATGTACATTCGATGATTGATGATTTGTTGATGAGATAGAGTGATCAGCAGCAGGCGCTTCTTGACTTAATGATATTGAGATTGAAGGGTTGACTTCATTGAGGGCAGGGATGAGCGGTCTGTTGATGGAATTGACATTTCATTAGCATGTGGCTCATAGTGTTCATCAAACATTGGATCAAACAATTTCTTTAAATCATCTTCTGATGGTGGTACATAAGGAGTTCTTTGGAGAGGATTAGAAACAGAGTAGAAATGATAGGACTACTTGATGAAGGTTGAGATGCGGGTCCGAACTTGGATTGTCCGGAGCCATTTGGGATAGCTCATCGAAGCGTGGCGTGAATAGTTTCCATGATATCTCGAGTTCTTTTGTTGTAGATTCGGTAACCCTTCTTGTTGGATGCATAACCTACAAAAACTCCAATGTCTCCTTTAGCTCTTAATTTACCTAAATCTTGACCGTCATTTGTTGGATAGCATAAAGCACCAAACACACGAAGGTAGGATAGATCAGGTTTTCATTTATGGACAAGTTCATATGGAGTTTTTTCATGAGAGGTGTGTACAAGGGAACGATTTTGGGTGTAGCGGAGTCGATTGGCAATGGCTTGACCCATAGAAACATTGGAACCTTTGAATAAATTAGCATTGTTCTTGCGGCTTCCACAAGAGTTCGATATCATCTTTCAACTACACGTTACTGTTGAGGAGTTAGGTGGAACACTTCTTTGATGGCCGATTCCAACTTTTCATAAAAGCTGAATTAAGTCTTTGTTAACGAACTCTGTGCCATTGTCGTTGAACAATTCCTAATTTGTATTGTTGAGTCGAACTCAATTTGTTTGATAAGTTGATGATGACATCCAGGAGTTTCATCCTTAGTCCTCAAAAACTTTACCCAAGTAAACGAGTATTCATCAACAACTACTAGAATGTATTTCTTCCCATTTATCGTTTGCACTCTCATTGGTCATACAGATCCATATGAAGGGCAAGAAGAACTTCCATTATCTTGAGTTTGTGGGTTTTGGTTTTGGGCATATTTACTGCTTTTCCCAATTGGCAAGCTGAACAAAGATGATCTTTTTCATATTTTAATCTGGGTAAGCCTCTTACAAGATCCTTTCTAGAAAGGTTATTAATGGTGCCGAAGTTCAAGTGATTGAGATGACGATGCCATAACCATGACTTTGTTTTAGAAGCCTTTGACAACAAGCAGATAGGAGAAGACTTCATCATGTCTTCGATAGAGATGGTGTATAGGTTAGAACCACGAGTACTTCTTAATAATTCCACACCATCAAGTTCTCTAACGAAACAAGTATGTTTTCTAAAACCAACTTCTAGATCGGAATCCTGAAATTGACCAACAGAGAACAAGTTATGACCAAGACCTTCTATATAATATACCCTGGAAATTACACTTTTACCAACCACATAATCTCCATAACCCATAATTGCTCCATAATGGTCACTCCCAAATCTAACAGTCCCGATGAATTTACTCACGAAGTTCTGTTAGAAACCAAGACCTTGGTAGATCTTATGAGCACTCGTGGATCGTTAGTTATACTTATGTAATTACAAGTACACTAAAAGAAAATCTCTATAACATGTATTCTTTAGTGGAATATAAATACATGCAATAATAACTAAGAACACTTTGATCCTCTATGGATCTATATTACTTGAAAACTATATGTTTTACCAGGAGAGTTATATCTAATACAAACTATAATGTTCCTTTTATAGACAAGGAACCCTAAACTATTTCTAGAAAATCGACTAAGCATGCAACTAAACATTTGTTTTAACCCATACATATTATGGGTAAACACTAAACAATATTGAGCGATTACAATATACCCATGCTAACCACGGGCAGTTCAAGAATAAAGATGGGTTAGCATTTAAATAATACAGCGCATGCAAATCCTACATGGATTCACACCATCAGCAGAATCACGGAGACCACTGCATTACTTCAGCAGATGCATGTCTTCGGCAGATTCAAAGAATGCTTCAGCGAATCTTTGGCGGAATTTGTGAGAATCGTGGACTTGCATAATTCCCAACAATCCTCCCCTAAACTGGAATTTGACTTGGTTAAGTTCCAGTTTCCTGTGAGCACTCAATCGTATATCTTTAATACTTCATAACCAGAGGATTGAACTCGAACATCAGCAAAGAATCAGAAGAAGAACATCTCTATGATGACAAAGCTTTGAAACATCAGATCTTTGCAGCAACAAATGACAACATGTACATCAAAACATATTAGTTTCATACTATTCTCATCACATCCAGGTGTGTAAACTCTTGTGAAAGGTGAATCATTGAAAATAATGGATTTGATGTCTCTTTACCAATAGCCATTACTCTGGGTAGCCATATGTTTAAGTTCGAAAACTATGGTACTGCTTTGAACCATCTGATTTATTGGCAAACCAGCAACCATATAAACGGATTTGATATGTCTTTACCTGTAGCCGTTTGCTCAGGACTAGTCAATTCTTAGAATTGGTGAATTGATTACAAAATATGGTTTTCCACTGCCTTTACCACAAGCCATATACATGTGGGCTAGCCAATTCTTGGATTCCAAAAAGGAATAGACCATGGTGAATTGATGACCATGCAATTCTCAGCAATTAAGCATGGGTGGTTGCAGACCCTATGATTTTGAGCAAACCATTACAGCTATCAACAGATTTGATGTGTCTTTACCAAAGTTGTACCCTTTGGACTAGCCAACTCTTTGATATACACAAGGTATATCTGGTGAGTTAATAACCATTAACTATATACAACAAACCTGTAAGAGAAAGTTAATTTTTTTTTTTTTTTAAACTAAGAAACTAACAAACAAAACAAAGGATACAAACATTACAAAAGACTGTAAATAAAACAAAAGACAATGTAGATTACCATATTCAAGATGAAGATGCAGCTTGTGTTTGTAGACGTTGAGTCTTTATCAAACCAACCAGTTGTTCAGCATATACCCTTTCATTCCCCACTGGATCTGTAGGAATTTCCAACTTCTGACTAAGCATTATTTCCATAAGCCTCTTGGATAAGGGATAATTCCTCTCAGCAAACATACAGACTGTAATTCCTCCCTTAGTCTCCACCACATGCACGGGATGAGAGGATAAAATCTCCAAGACTCAACGCGCCCGCGAGATGTGAGTTCTTCCAAATAAAATATCCTTTACCATTGGGAGATTGAGAGTCAAACAGAACATGAAGATCTCCTAATAAGAACATCCCAGAACCCTGTGGTGCATGATTGTGGTAATGATTGGTGACAAGAGGTATGTGAGTAAGTAAATCGCCTGTCTACCAAATGGAATATTTCCTTCAAAAAGGTCAACTGCATTGAAGTTTTATCCAATCGATAAATGACATTCATCTCATCATCTTTCAAAGTCCACTTAACCAACACATTTTGATATCCCTCAGGAAAATTAGTAGCAGACCCTTCTTTAATAAAGGTTGACTCATCAGCTTTTAGGTTCAAAGGAACATGCTTGGGAGATGGCTTATCCTTAGACGCATGTGACCTTACTATTCTCACAGATCTCCTTAGTGATGTGTGTCTTCTTTTGGCCGTCCTCTTCTTCCTCCTACCAGGAATATAGATTCCCAAAGATGGAACATCTTCAGTTTAGTCATTAACATCTGTAGTAGGACTTGAAGAAGTAGAAGAGGATTTAGGTGAGACACCATCACGAAGGGCATTCATTCTGTTAAGCACCTTTCTTGCCTTTTAGATTTGGCGGTTGTTGTTTGACTTCTTTAACCAAACCACCTCCTTACATCAACGGATGCCACAGATGGAGTAGAAGCTGGTATATTAGGTGCTTCAGAAGAAGCGGCGGTTGGCCAGATGAGACCTTGTCAGTTGAGCTAGTAACCTCTGTAGTAGCTTCATCAGATACAAAGAAGGTTCGGTAGTAACCGGTCATCTTCAACCAAAGTATCTTCTTTTGCATCGGCGAATGCCAATTGGAGTTAGAAGAGGGGCATAACTAGTGCATCGGGAAACAAAGCGATGGTTGTGAGAAGGACCCTTGCCGGATGATGAGAGGCTTGTGGATGCTTAGTAACCATTGGAGAGATCGTCTTTGGTGGAATATCATCAAAATTCTCCAAAATCTCAATTAACTTGGGTCTTTTGGCTTTTGGTGCACCTTCATTCCCAGAAATCCTTTTCAAGTTGGAAGAAGGTACTGAAGAAGATGAGGAGAGCCTCATGATCTGATGATACTTGCGAATCAAAACGTGATCGGGAAAAGCCAAGACTTGCTTCATTGTTAAACCAGAGTTATACAGAGAAGAACTTTGATTTTTCACCACAATCCTCATCTCTGCTTTCTTCTGAGCTTCAGTAAGAGGTCTCTCTCTCTTTGCCTTATTCTTTTGAGCACTAAGGGCTTTCCTTTTCGCATTGTGCTTCTTGCTTCTTCTTTTGTTGTCCAGCGCCACCATTTGAGCCACAAAATTTTCACTATCAAAGTACGCACCTAAGATACTCGAGCAAGTGTAGGAGTTGAAGCGGCTTCTTTGAGTAAGAACATCCCATTGTGCAGCAGGCATCTGAGTAGCTAAATCATCCAATTCTCTTCGTCTCTCAGGAGGCAAATTAGAAGTAGATTGATCTGCAATCTGTTTAGCCAATTCTGCATCTTTCTTCATTTCGGCATACTCAGCTAACCTTCTTTCTTGTTCTTGCCTTTCCTGTTCACTTACCAGGTCTGGACCAAGCTCATCTTCAGTCATTACACCTTTCTCTTTATCAGCAGACTCATGAACAACATCAACAGGAGGATTATCACCAATAGGAACTTCAGAAGAAACATTTTGAGACAGATCTTCAACATGAGTGGAAAGAACATCAGCTGCAGGATCCAAATCAAAATTTCTTCTAGCAAGAAACACTACTTGTTCATCTGCTGAAGGGGTGGGACATGATGGTTCTTGAACAGATGCATGATTATCAGGTTTAGGTGCAACATCCTCCATTTGAACATCAGCAGATGCAGTATTGTCAACACTTGGTTCCTTGGATACTTCAGCAGATCCCTTATTCAAGTATGATCTTCTTCTCTTCCTAGTGAACTGAATTGGTGCCTTATATTTTGATGATTCAGCAGCAACTGAAGAAGGAACATTAGATTCATGCGCCACATCAGCTAAAATTTTAAGAGACCCAAGCTGAGAGTCCTCTTCCTCCTCATCAGAATAAACCACAAGCTTCCTTTTGGTATGATGCCCAAGTTGCTTCTCTAGGCTCTTAACCTTATTTTTCAGTTCCATGATCTCACCACCAAAAGAAGATTTAGTCTCTGAAAGCTCCTTTTTGAGATCTTTAACTTCAGCAGCATACCTGTTTACTAGAGCATAGACAGATGTTAGTGTAATAGTGTCCTCAGCTCCACCAGCAGATTGCTTAGTGGTAATGGGAGCTTCATTGGACCTTTCAGGAGAAACATGGTCTTGCTCAGAATGAGGAGAACTTTCATTGAGTGGATCCCTGATAGGACTAGGTGTGGGCACTCTATTCAACTCAGTCTCAAACTCATAAGCATGAGTGGCCTGTAAAGGGGGAGGACTAGGACTTGGTCTAGGTGAAGGTGTAGGTGGAGGTTGGTCAGGAGCAACATGAGATGCTTCAGCAGTAGTAGAGGGGCCCTAATCAATATTAACTGATGGATTGCCATCAGCAGCAACATTTGTAGAGGGTGGGATATTAGCAACATTCTCCTCATCAACAGCCTCATTTCCTTGAGGCAATATGGCTGCTAGTAAGGGATGATGTGCCCCCTCATATTTAGTTCTCATTGAAGCAAATAGTTTAGCAGTCAGAGCTCCTATGAAACAAAATTCTTGGGATTGGGTGGTGATGTCTAATATTATTTGCAAGAACCTAGGGTACATTAAAAATTTATGCTTTTTCCTATGAATATTTTTAACCAAATTCTCAGAAATATACTTAGAAAAATTATAAGTCAAACCCTGAGAAAGACACACAATACCACATCCCAGTTGAGTAGAAAACTGGTCCCAACTTCCTGATTTGTTGCTTACACATAAAGCAAGTGGTGAACCAAAATCTCCACATCGGCAGAGCATTCTTCAACCACATGTCTGTTCTTGTACCTTGGTATCCGATAGCTCTTCAAGAATCACCACAGAATTAGAGTGAAAGACCCCATTCTCATCATCCAGACAGAGTTGTCTTCTTATCAATCCCTCTGTCACAACATACTCTCTTCTATCAATCGTAGCCACTATCTCTGTTTCACTTCGCGTTTAAGCAGTTTCCCAGAACTGAGTAACCAAATACTCATATATCACACTAGGAGAATGGGTTAGAGCATAATGAATCTTTGATCTTTTCAAAAACTCCACCATAGGCACATACAACTCATCACCCTTTGCATTTCCCGAAACCAACTTTGTTATGATCTCTTTTCAATTGAAGCGCCATGAGAAAAGTTGTGATTTTAGGGTTATGTTTCAGTAATGTAAGTGTTTTGAATGAAGAGGGAATTGTTCATGAAAATATGAGTGAAATGGTTTGGTAGAGGTTTGTCCAAAATATAGTCAAAAGTATCGGAACTTTTGGTTGACTATTGCTTACGTGTATTTCAACTCTAACCACAGATAGTGTAACACTGGTAAACTCATATCAATCACTGTTATACACTTCAGCAGAAACCACCCAAGATAAGGATATCTTCGGTAAGTGTCTAGAGAGTTAATGTGCCACCTAACTCGCATTAATTTGCATTAACCCTTGCATCCGTCTATATAACAATCCCAATGCATACTTCTCTCACATAATTTACCCCCAATAACCATCACAAACCCTAACTTTATCACAAACCCCAATCAACACCAAAATTAACCATGAATACTAAACCATAGGTTGTTAATCCAACCTCTTCTCCATCATCATCATCATCTAGTGATTTCCTTCAGTTTTGGTCATGTCCACCTGACCCTCGTCCTTTGAAATCCCCATTTCTCAGTTCTTCTGATGATGATAGTGTAGTGAATCCAAGTGAGTCTTCTAATGACTCTGAAGAACCCACTACTGAGATAACCTCTTACTCCCAACCTCCAAAGACCTCAACCTCAACAAGGGCCTCGAGCCGAAAGAGAGGTGGTGCTTGCTCTTCCTGCGCCATGGTTTGGTGCTTCATCACATATCGTATAGAGGAAGAGCTTAAGGAAGGTGGATGGATTGTTTTTTGGTGAAACCAAGTAGATGAAGCACAAAGGACATGTGTATTCATCTTCATCATCTATGGTTTCCTTAATCCATCCTTCCCATTTTGATGCTTAGCTTCTTCGTCGTACTGGTCATGCATATCACAAATGCATATCCAACAGCTGGAATGGAAGATATGAGCGATCATGCATATCCAATAGCTGATATGAGCTAGAAGATGATAGGATCTAGAATAGGTATAGTAGTTCATGTATAGATATGTATCTTGTATTTCCATTTGAAGTTGATTGTAAGTTGTAAGCTGTAAGCTGTAACTTGAATGAATGAATGAACAATTTTAACTTCAGAACTTGTCTTCAGTAGAATATATTGCTCACTTTAGCACTTTGATTTCAGTAGAAACAAGCTTTCAAGCTTTCTTGACCATTTTCGAATTGACCAATCTTGGTGGACTTCAACTTATATGAGCATCCTACAAAACAAAACAGATACAGAGAAACACACAAACCAAACAAATACAAACAAACTAAATAACATTAGCAGGTTAGTGTTAGTTAAATAAAAATATACACAAAACTATACAAAGTTTGCACAAATCCTCCCCTGAGGCATATGCCTCCCCGAGGCTATGCCTCCCCTTAAACTTTGCAGTTAAGGGTTAAGCATCCCAATATTGACCACAAGGTGTTGAAACCTTGGTCCATCAAAAGCTTTTGTTAACAGATCTGCCACATTGTCATCAGTATGAATTTTAGCCACTTTTATCAAATGTTTTTCATATGCATCTTTTATAAAGTGGTGCCTGATTTCAATATGTTTAGTTCTACTGTAAAAAATTGGATTTTTAACAATGCATATGGTACTTTGATTATCAATAAAAATTGTTGTGTTCATGAAGTTATACCCATAATCCAACAATTTATTTTGAATCCAAAGGACTGCTCACAAAGAATTTGCAGAAAGCAGCTAACATATCATTGGTGGAGGTAGCCACAATAGTTTGTTTCTGCAATGCCAAGAAATCAATCTTTTTCCAAGGAATTAGCAACCTCCAGTTGTGGATCTCCTATCCAAATTTGCACCAAAGATAATCACTATCACTATATGCTTCCAACTTAAAGGAGACTCTTTGGGTACCAAAGGCCTAAATGATGTTGGCCTTTGAGGTACTTAAAGATCTTCTTGACTGCATTGAGATGGGAAGTAAGTGGAGTGACTTGGTGTCTAGAGCAGACACTCATAGCAAATGTAATATCAGGCCTTGAAGTCGTTAAATACATCAATGAACCAATCATTGATCTCAGATAAAATGAACATTCACGTAGATCCGTTCATTGTTGTCTTTGTCTTTGGATCTTCATAAGGTGTAGGCAGTCCGGCACTTTCCATACCAAACTTCTTCAAGATATCCCTCACATATTTATCCTGACTGATAAAGATACCATCGCTTCACTGAACTTGGAGACCCAAAAAGAAAGTAAGCTCCCCCATAGCACTCATCTGAAACTCTCCCTTCATCATCTCCTCAAACTCCCTGCACCAAGCTTCTTTAGTGGATCAAAAAATGATGTCATCCACATACACTTGCACAAGAATGATGTCTGTGTAGTTCTTTTTCAGGAAAAAGTCTTATCAATGGCACCTCTTCTATAGCCATGCTTCAGCAGAAATGATGAAAGCCTAGCATACCATGCTCTTGGTGCCTGATGAAGACCATAGAGAGCTTTAACCACCTTGTAAACATGATTAGGATGATCTGGGTCTTCAAATCCTTTGGGTTGAGTGACATAAACTTCCTCTTCTATTTCACCATATAGAAAAGCGCCTTTAACATCCATTTGATATACCGTGAAGCCCATGTAAGATGCATAAGCCAAGAAAATTCAAATGGCCTCAACTCTAGCAACAGGTGCAAACACTTCATCATAATCAATTCCTTCCTCTTGCCTATACCCCTGAGCAACTAATCTTGCTTTGTTTTTAATAACAACACCCCTTGCATCTCTCTTGTTCTTCAGAATCCATTTAGTGCCAATAGCATACTTGCCATCAGGTAGTGGTACCAAGATCCAAACTTGTTGATTTTGAAATTGTTGCATCTCTTCTTGCATTGCTTCAATCCAACTTGAGTCTTCAAGAGCTTGAGTAACACTGGTTGGTTCCATTTGAGAAAGAAAACAAGCAAACAGACAATGCTTAAAGTCTGTGTAATTGTCTCTTTGTTGGTTTGAGACATAAGAGAGAAAAGCAGCCTGTCCAAATTTAGGACTATTTATAGCCCTTCGAGTTCTAACCGGTGCTAGAAGATCACCAATAATATTGGATTGAGGGTGAGTAATGTTGATTATTTTAGTAGCAGTGGGGTTGACTTCAATGGATGGTTCAAGATTAGACACAGTTGGCTCAAAAGTTGTGTCATAGGAAGGTGAGGTGAAATGATTTGGGTTGATGATTTCCAAGATCAGGGCCCTGGAAAGCTGTATATGGCTCTCCAAAGTCTGTAGACACTTTGGTAGAAGCAGAGTAGAAATAAAGTGAGAGCCTTCAGCAGATTTGTGATGATGGGAGAAACATGATCAATGCCGTCAGGAAACATGGTTTCCACCGATGCTTCACTTGCAACCTCCCATTCACCTTCCTTCAAGCTTAGCTGCAAACTCTGAGTCAAGCCTAGCAAGGTCCTCAGATAATGTGATTCATCTTCTTCTCATCGGTATCTCTGGAAGTGCTACCTGCAATATGGTTAGGGGAGAAAGAAGGTACAAGAATAGGTTGTTCATCATCTTCAAACTCACTTCGAGTCGATCCAAGGTACTAGATTGTTAGTGGGAGACTCTTGAGAACCTGAATTTTGGTTAGCCATATGTCTAGAATAACCCAAATAATCAGTTAAGTAATCAAGGTCAAAAGACCACACATGACCCTGTCCTTGAACATTAGGCTTATCTTCTAGGAATCTCAGGTTCAAAGTCTCCTCTATCTTCTTGGCAGATAAATTGTACACTCTATAAGCCTTACTATGAGCTGAATAGCCCACAATATAACCATCATCAGCTTTCTCATCAAATTTCCCCAAAGGATCACTTGTATTCTAATGGTCACTTGACAACCAAAAGGTTTGAGGTAATGAATAGCTGGAACTTTCCCAAAGAGAAGTTCATATGGTGTTTTGAGGTGAGGTTTAGTAATGGAGACCCTGCTTAGCACATAGCAAGTGTGCCAACAAGCTTCAGTCCAAAACATAGTGGGTAATTTAGAGTCTGCAAGCATTGATCTTGCAGCCTCTATCAAGGTCCTATTCTTTCTTTCAGCTACCCCATTTTGTTGTGGGGTTCTTGGTAGTCCCTTTTTATACCTTTAGACCTATAGAGTTCTATAAGAATAGCATTCTTGAACTCTGTCCCATTATCACACCGAATTCCTTTAACCTTTTTGTTCAACTGGTTTTCAACAAGGGTAATGAAGTCTTTCAGAACTGGAGATGTTTCATCTTTAGTCTTTAAAAAGAATACCCAACAAAATCTGCTATAGCCATCAGTGATAACCAGACAAAAATACTTGTGATCAATGCTTCTGACTTGAGTAGGACCAAAAAGATCCATATGCAGCAGCTAAAGAGGTTCAGAATAATGCTCACACAGTTGTAAACTTTGTAGGAAGCTCTGTGTTTGCTTTGCTATTCAGGCAACACAATTATGATCATTGGTGAAAACTTTGGAAGGAAGACCTTCAACAAGACCCAGTTTAGAGAGCTTGTTTATGGTCTTGAAGTTCACATGACCCATCCTCCTATGCCATTTAGTAGACTCATCAATGGATGCTTTAGCCACCAAACAAGTAAGGTCACCTTCTGGTTGAACATCATTGAGATTGAATGTGTATAGATTGTGAGTTCGAGGAACTCTCAGCAGAATTGATGTATCTTCTGGAAGCTTGAAGTCTTTAGATAGCATAAGACATTCATCTTCAGAGAAGAGTACCTTGTTCTTGGTGTCACAAATTTGTGAGACTGAGAATAAGTTGAAGTGCTGAAGTTCCCTTACATAGTACACATTCTCAAAGTTCAGTAAAGGTATTTTGATGGTGTCTTTCCCAGTGATTCTACCATTACTTCCACCAAAAGTCACATTGCCTCCTCCTTCTATGTGAACAAAATTATGCATCATATCTCTGTTTCCTGACATGATTCTTGAACAACCACTATCAATAATTCCAACATTCTTATGCTTAAGGGGATGATCCTACAAAGAATAACAAAAATATATACAAACAATTAGCACTCTAAGGAGGCTCAAGTCATTACTGACTTGAACCTGCCTTGTGGATCATTGGTTTAGGCCATGTAGATTTAGAGGATCCACCATTGTTCTTGGTCTTCCATTGAAAATTAGGTCCCTTGTTAGTCCAAGAACAACCTGCTGAGGACTTCACAGCAGTATCCATATATCCCATCCCACCATGCATAGAGTCAACATATCCAGGCCAATAACCATGTTTAAAATATGAGCTAGTTGGTTGCACATATGGTCTAGCAACTGAGTTTCTCCAAGGAAAAGTAGGAGAAGCATAAGTTGCTTGTGGAACATAAGGTGGTATAGCATTAACATTAGTCCACAGTGGTCTAGATTTCTGTTGATTAGCACATACACCCATTCTTTGCTCATAAAAATCACAATCCTTAATCAAATGAAATTTGCTTCCACAAACAAAACATGTCTTCTTTTTAGAAGATTTATTCAAATTAAAAGAAGTTCTAGTACATGTAGAAGCATTAAAATCAGAAACATTACAGGAATTGTTTTTAACATTATTATTATGCAAAGACTTAAAAGATAAGTCTTCAGAGGAAACTGGCTTGGAAGATAATTCCTCAGCAGAAACTCTAAAAGGCTTGTAGGGAGTCTTGGGTGCAGGCTCGGGTGAGATCTTGGGTAGGTCAGACTTATCACTTGAATCACGACTGTTATAAGAGGTAGACCCGTCATCAGAAGATTTGTCACTGTCAGAGCAAGAGACAAAATCATTAGATGCAGAATCGGGTTCTGGCAAGTCTTTTGACTTTTTGCCATACAGATGATGTGATCCATCAAATTCAACATCAATGGAAAGGTCAGTGGGCATATGTTCACCTCTAATAGGTCCAGGAACAGCATGTAATTCACCTTCTTTTACAAAATTAGCTAAGCCTGCTGGAGTAGATTTACATCCATCATTCCTAGCTTCCGAGCCTACATACTTTTGAAAACCTAAACCTATTCCAGAGGTTATGGGTTGACTACTATAGATATCTCTAGCTAGATTGTCACCTGATATTAACCATTGTTTATGTCTAGCTATTTCCTCATCTAGTTTTTCTTTTAGCACTAGGTTTTCAGAGACTACAGTAGCTTTTTCTTTTTTAGTGCGTTTCAAATCAATTGTAGGACAATCTAAATCGATTCGTAGCACTCTTATTTTTTCTTCATAGGCTATTTGATTCTTTTGAAACCATACTTTTTGTCTTTCTAAAGTTTTTAAAGCATGTTTATAACCTTCATTATCAACATAGCATTCATTATACTTAGGTTTCATAATATCATAGGCTTCCTTAAGTTCATTGTATCGTTTACTACAACCAAAAACACAGTTGTGTACCTGAGAGAGGCCCATTAAGGCAAGTTGATCATGCCTATCCTCAGAAGAACAGCCAGCCACCAATCCAACATTCTCAGCATTAGTAGCTTCCTCATTCACAGGTTCATGCATCGCCCAGTTGACTTGATCATCCATGGTAACAAGAGCTTCTGAAGTTCCAGTCTTCGAAGTTCCAGCTTCCTTTTGATTCTGCTGATAGGAAGTGTATCTAGCTCCATCTCCAGCCTTCCTATCCTTGCATTCCCTTGAGAAGTGACCCATCTGGTGACAATTGAAACACTTGACTTTTCCTTCCACAAAGCGAGCTGGATCTCTTCCCTGAAAGCCAAACTTCCTTCCAGACTTCTGCTCAAACCTTTTGATATCCACCGAAAGCATGGCCACCTGCCACTTCAGTTTCATCTCCTCCATATCAAATGGGTCCAACTGTTCAAAATCTTCATAGACAAGATGCTGCTGAGTATCATAGTCAGCAACAAATGAGTAAAGAACATCTTCCAACACACTACTTGCTTTAGCTTGAGAGCTTGATGGAGTGGGAGTGTAAGATGATGATGTTGGTAAGTAAGTTGGATTTGGAGCATCTATCATCATATTGGAGGGAGAGGCTCCAACAAAGGCTGAGTGACTAGGAGTGGATGCATGAAAGGGGCTTCTAACATCAGGCTCAAGAGATTTAAGTTTGTTGTATAGTTCATCAAAAGTGAGCATGTCCAGCCCACCTTTAGCCTTGAGGGCAATGCTTACATGCAACCATGATGGAGGTAAAGATCGTAAGAACTTTGAATTACATTCATCATTATCTGGTTTAGCATTCAGCTGATTCAACTGACTCAAAATCTTGTGGAACCTGTCATATCCCTTGTGGATACCTTCTTGTTCTGAGATATGAAAATCTTGAAACTGTTGTTTCAGCATGGACTTCCTCATTCTTCTGGACTCCTCATTGCCACCAAACCTTGCTTTGAGCACCATCCATATGTCCCTTGCATCCACCATGTAATGAAAATCACCCAAGTGATCTACAGGAATAGCCTAAAGAAGGATAGTTCTTACTTTATGCTCTCTTTGCACAGCCAGTATTTCTTAAGCAGATTTGGGAGGAACAATGGTAATATTACCATCAGTGTCTGCGACAGTCCTTTTCAAACTATTTCCCTTCTTCATGATCTCCCAGAGATTCCAATCAATGTTGGAAATCCAGTTATGCATCTTCATCGTCCACAAATCGTACTCTTCCTTCTTGAGATAAGGAAACTTAGCATTACTGTTGGAGAGACTGAGTTGTTGCATGGAGGTGGTGTTATTGTTGTTGGTGACTTCGACTTCATCATCGGTACCAGGCATGGTGAAGGTAGTTTTGGTTGTATGGGTGTAAGGTAAATGTTGTTCTTAGTATCGAAGAGACTCTCCCGAGGCTCTGATACCACTTGTTAGAAACCAAGACCTTGATAGATCTTATGAGCACTCGTGGATCGTTAGTTATACTTATGTAATCACAAGTACACTTAAAGAAAATCTCTATAACATGTAATCTTTAGCGGAATATAAATACATGCAATAATAACTAAGAATACTTTGATCCTCTATGGATCTATATTAACAGAAACTATATGTTTTCTGCTGTGGAGAGTTATATCTAATACAAACTATAATGTTCCTTTTATAGACAAGGAACCCTAAACTATTTCTAGAAAATAGACTAAGCATGCAACTAAACATTTGTTTTAACCCATACATATTATGGGTAAACACTAAACAATATTGAGCAGTACAATAATACCCATGCTAACCTCGGGCAGTTCAAGAATAAATATGGGTTAGCATTTAAATAAAACAGCATATGCAAATCCTACATGGATTCACACCATCAGCAGAATCACGGAGACCACTACATTACTTCAGCAGATGCATGTCTTCGGCAGATTCAGCAATGCTTCAGCAGAATCCTTTGGCAGTACTTTCAGCAGAATCAGCAGACTTGTGTAATTCCCAACAAGTTCATGAGCCGCGAGCGATCTCCAGTCATATGCTTGGAACAGCCTGAGTCCAGGTACCACAGAACAATTTGAACGATCTGTAGTTGAACACAGACAAGAATAGATAACTAGATAATTGGGAACCCAATGCAATAATGGATTCCACTTGGTTAGTAACAGTGATTGGAACACCCACATCAGAAGTAGAAACAATGGAATCATTAGAAATAGATGCAGGGTTAATGTCCCAGATTCGACCTATTCAAAGTATGTTCACTTCTTAAGGGAATAGTTCTACCATTAGGCATCCATTTTCTAGTGGGCGTTGTCTTAGCAAATTGAGGGCAGAACTCATTAACCTTATGGCCAGAAGGTATCCATTGATAACCTATTTTACTAAATATTCTTCCTGTGGGTTTCCACTGTTTTCTAACTTTCTTTCGCCTTTGCCTTTTAGCCTTCTTAGCTTGAATTTTAACATTAACAATTTTAACTGGGCATTTGACAGCATTAGACAAAACATTCACACAACATTCATGATTAGTAACAGAAATCAAGCAATAGTCATTACATGGTTTCGAATAGTAGCAGTAATCTCAAATAATTAAGCAATACGCTTATAGCTAATACTAGAATCAACACGATTCATTTTATTCAACTCAAACTTAATATTCTTAGGGTGATCTTCTACTCTCTTCCAATCACACTTTTAGCTAAGTGCGAGGACCTATCTTGCTTGGTATTGTCCTGGAGGCTTTGACGGCTTGCTTTATGTCGATTACTCCTGTCAGAGGAATTATGGGAACATTAGTTGGTTGATCTACTTATTGCATTCTGAACTAGGCGATGCGGGGATCCGAACTACTTGAAGGCACATTAGTGTTCACTTTCTTAACACTTAGCATAGAATAGTTTGTATGCTTGGCACTAGGCATAGAACAAGGCATCACAAACTTTACCTTTAGCACCTAAGGATTTGGGACATGTTGCAAGTAAACATTATAGCGACTCTGAGATCGTTTGGTGCGAATGCAAGCAAACCTAATTTCTCTATCAAGAGCTTATTTATGAAATCCTCTTCACATCTCACGAGGACATTCTAGACTATCCTTAAGGTGAACACAATAGTTATGAAACACAAGTTCATTATTCCTAAGATGAGGAGGGATGTATTTACTTGATCATAGTATATTTGCGGTCAAGAGGATGACTTTGATGCAACATTCTCATAAAGACAAGTGGCGGTTCCTTTTTCCGACTCCTCGATTCTCAATTTCTTTTTGTAAAGCGTTATTTTTTCGTTGTTTTCACAGTGACTTTCATTGAATCATATAACTCTTTAAAGTGTCATTTAACTTTTTCATTTTCTTCTATAAAACTCTCGTTTTCCTTTTGTAAGGCATTAACCAAGTTTTGAAGATGAAAAGTTTGAGAATAATGAGAATCTAAAGGATGAGAGGCATTTGGGAGCCAAATCACATTGTTCTTTTCACCCTTTAATTGAGAAATTTGGGCTTTCAACTTCTGATCGTGTTACAATGAGCTTGAATCTGTTCATCACGTTTGTTAATTTGAAAAACTGCATCAAACTCTGGAACATCAAGGGATGTCTTGATATTTGAGGTTTTGACATTTTCTTTAAGATGTTGATATTTTAGTTGTAAATCAAATGTTCAACTTCTAGTTTAGAAAGATGTTTTACCAAATTATCGTGATCATCCTGATCAATTTTCTCATTTAGTTAAGAATTAGTCTTTTCAAGCTCAAGGACACGATCATGGGAGACTTTGAGCAAAGTAATTCATGAAATTGAGAAGCATTAATAGAACAAGTAGCGATGTAAAAACACATCTTGAGTAATACATTCAGAAATAAGACTCTCATTCAATGTATGCAAGTTCTTCCTCTCAATCTCATTATATTTTAATTCTCGCTCATAGTCACTAACCTCAACTATCATTGCATCAAATTCCTTTTCCATTTCTTTAATATCTGAATCCATCCCCTTTTTAAGACTCTCAAATTGATCTTTTAGTTGTTTGAAGAAAGGCATGACCTTAGTTAAATAGCATTCTTTAGTTTGCTCAAAACCCCTTTCCCCTTCAGTTATCCTAGTGGGTGTGATCCTTTTCTTACAAGTTTTCTCAAAATCAACAAATAATTGAAAATTAGCAT
>OU343216.1:109284111-109345100 GCA_910596185.1 Chrysanthemum makinoi | reverse complement strand
ACTAGTCAAGTCTTATCACTCAAGCTGGCCACTTGTGAATGGCCGACCGTAACAAACTTAAAACGGTTCAAGCACAAATGCAATGAAGATCAGGAGAGTATAGTGGATTCCCGGGTCGTTAAGTCCCACGGAGGATGACTGGTGTTTAACACAATCAGATTGTCGAATAACCACTAAGGATAGTGATCAGTAAGGATTTTTGATGGATAATTACCTAAAGAAAAGATTAACAAATTACAGCGACTTAATTGCAAATTAAAGGAAATTTAAAAAGATTAAATAAACGCTATCACTATTTTTACAATGATGTTTTTATGATTTTATAAAACAAAATATCTTAAATAAACTATTTTAACTAAAACGTAAACTCAAATTATTTAAAAACGCGATTTAAAATGAAAACGTACGTTAAGTCTAAAAAATTACGCGAGTGCGCAAGCAAAACGTAAAATTTATGAAATAAAAGTCCTATAAGTGTAAAAGCAATTTTATTACGTACTATATGACAAAAGAAAATTTTAGAAAAAAGATTTATATTTTTTGACTTTTATATTTTTTATTATGAATTAATTACTAAAAACACTAATTAAATGTTTAAAAATACTAAAACAAATGAGAAAAATCTGAAACTTTTTGTAAAAATACTTTATAACAATACTAATTTATGAAAATTAGAAAATGGAAAAGCTAAACCTGAATAAGCTCGAAATAAGCTAAACTAAACGTTTAAGCTAATACTGGAAAAACGTATATAAGAGATTAATTAATGCAAGCTATGATAGTCAAAGACCCAAGGGCGCAATGGTATCCAGGTACACACTAAACACACTCATAAGGGGGAGGTCTCAGGTTCGAGCCTGCCTACCCCCTTTTTGGTAAACATTTTTTTTTTCAAATTTTTCTTTTACAAGCTAATTTTATACACTGAAATAAGCACTTTCTATAACTAAAACTTTTTACAAAAATGACTAATAAGCACTGAAATAAGATGAGATTTTTCAACAGTAAGCTTTAATGAATAAGGACTAAATTAAACTAAAATGACTTTTAAGCTATTGAATAAGCACAACTGACTAAGAATAAGCTAACAATCTGTTAACAAGCTAACGTTACAACTGAAAAAGCCATTTAACTAGAAATAAGCACTGATTAAGCTATAAATAAGCACAAATTATCACTGTACACATACACTATACTTGGTTAACAAGAACTTTTAAGCTAATTTTAAGCACTAGAATAAGCTAGAAAATGAAAATAAGCTACTGAACGCACTATTATACCAGCTAGGCTTTCCAAAGAACTAATTTACAAGGATTAGCTTACACCAATAAGCTCTTGAGAAGCTTTTGAAAAGCTGTTGAACAATGACTAACTGATACACTTAGTAAAATGGACAAAATTGAAATCAATGAGCGCACCAACTAAATAAGCTTCAAAATGGAAAATAAGCACTGAGATAGCTAGACAACTAGGTTGGCTTCTCAAAAATCTAAATTTCACAGAATTAAGCTAACTAATGAGCTTTGTGAGAGCTTATGAAGTAGGATACCAAATCAGGCACAGGGCACTTTCTCAGTTAAGGTACTCAAAAGAAGCTATAAAATAAGCACTAAATAAGCTGATAAAAAGTAAACTAGTATTTTTATAATTTTCTTAAGCAACTGATGTTTACTATCCTAGGAGCTTATGGTGAAACTTAGTAATAAACACACAGCAAAATTCTAAATTTTATTCAAAAATGACCAAGTGAAAAATTTGACTTTCTATATTACACTAAGCAGTTGACTTTTGTGAATTTTAAATCAATTCTATGGACTCAATAAGTTATATTAAGCTATATGAAGATGACTTTAAGCTAAATTATCTAGTTTTAAGCTAATGTGATGAGAATTACAATCCAAACTATTAACGTAAACTCGACAAGATGATTTTAAGACTAATTTTGACTTTCAAGGAACAAGGACTGAGTTTTATGACTTATATTGGCTATTAGACACATATATGACTTAGAACAACAATAATGAACAACAAAACAAGCTTTTAACATAGGTTATCAAACAAATCCAAACACCCTTTATAAGGACTGATTTTAACTTTAAATGACCCAACTACTTAACTAGCACAGACCAATGATTAATTTAACTATAGTTACACTGATTACTACTATTTAAACAAGATTAAACTAGCAATGACCACAGATTGCAAACACAAACATAAACTGCAACTGAATGAGAAATGAGAAACAATCTTACAAGTTCCCAAGCTATTTGTGCAGCTTAAACCAGAACCATTACCACTAGTCTAATCCAAAACAAACCCAAATACTGCTCTGCAACAACCCCATTCCATTTCCAACCTGTTTGACCAATTTTGTCTCCACAGTTGACTTTTGTTGACCATACACCCAATATGCTTAAAACTGACTTCCAAGCTTACAATAAGCTATGTTGAGCTTAAATAAACTGGTTTGTACTTAAAAATAAGCTGTTGGACTTTTGGACATAAGAGTTTAACTTTGAAATTTTACACAGTGTATATAAGATTTGAAACTGAAATCAAACTTTGATTTAAAGGTTCAAACTGAATTACAATAACTAAATAACTTAGTTCTAATATCATAAAGCTTGAAATTACAATTTGAAAAGCTAATTAAAACATTTTAGAGAAAATACGACATACAAGAATTTTAAAAAACTAAGTACTCCTTTGCTTCTCTGTCTTCCTCCTCTTTTATACTTCAAAATGTCTTACACGTGTCCTCTGAGCATATCCCACCTCTCAATTTGACCAATGGTTGAGTAATGAGCAATTTGGCCATTTTATTAATTTGGCGGGAAATGGTGGGTTTGACTTGTAGCTCTGAAACTAGCACTAGGGGGTGGCATTTAATGTGGAGTGTTTGTGATGATGAGGGGAGGTGGTGGAAAGGTGAGGTGATGGGATATGTTGAGTGTTTGCAGGCAACAGGTGGGGAAGAGGATAAGCAGGAGGTGGCGGGAAGGGATAAAGGTTTGACTTGGGGGTCCAAAATGGGGAGGGTCAAAGGTTGGCAGGGGTCACAGGGGTATAGTGGCAGGGGTCAAAGGAGTTTTGACAAGGGTTGGAAGTTTATAAACACAAGGACTATTTGTGCAATTCTTCCAAACTTGAGGGACCAATCCTGTAATTTTCCAAAGTTGTTACAAGGACCAATTTTGACAAGTTCTAATAGTACAAGGACTAGTTTTGACATTTTCAAATTTCCAGGGACCAAACTTGACATTTTTGAAAGTTGAGGGACCTTTTCTGCCATTTGACAAAAGATTTATTCAAGGACCATTTTTGACAACTTAGAATATTTCAGGGACCTTGAATAACATTTTTCTTTATTTTGTTTTACCAAGGACTGTTTTTGACAACTTTTGAAACTTGGGGGACTAAAACTGCCAATTATGCAAACTTTATACGTTTTTCACCAGATTTTGATATTTTTGCATTTAAAACACATAAAACACTAATTTGTGATATTTTTATCATTTTGATGCATTTCTGAGTGTTTTCAGATGTTTTTGCAGTTTAATTGGTACTAAAATAATGAGTATTTAGACACTCATCAGCACTTCTTGGGGTTAAGCTTCATATTGATGTTCCTTAGGGTCTTGAAGGTTTCGTTCATATCCCTGAGTACTTCTTCCTCTGAATGGCTCTTGATGACTAGATCGTCAACTTACACTTCCAAATTTCTTCCAATCTGTTTCTCAAACGCCTTGTCTACGAGCCTTTGGTATGTGGCGCCAGCGTTCTTCAGACCGAAAGGCATTTTGGTGTAACAGAAAATGCCTTGGTTTGTGTGAAACGCTGTTTTTTCCTCGTCCCCGGCTGCCATTTGTATTTGGTGATACCCTTTGTAGCGCGAGAAAACACTTGAATGGGTATCCGCAGAGGGATTCGACCTTCCAGTCGATCTCCGGCAAGGGGTAGCAATCTTTTGGACAGGCTTTGTTTAAGTCCTTGAAGTCCACACACATTCTCCAGCTTCCGTCACTCTTTTTGACGAGCACGGGGTTAGACAACCAATCGTGGAAGTGTACCTCTTTCATGATCCCTGCTGCAACTAGCTTGGTGACATCTTCATTGATTGCTTTGTTTCTTCCGGGCTGTCCTCTTTTCTTTTTCGACAGGGTCATAACCGTTCCGGACATTCTTTGTGTTCCTCGATTGTCCGCGAACTCGGCAGTCATGTCGGAGGGCTCCCAAGCAAAGATGTCCAAGTTATTCTTGAGTAGGTCGCAGAGGCTCTTTTTTCCTTTCTCGCTTAACCCGCCCCCTATGGTGACCGTTTGGTCGGGGAATTTGGGATTGATTGCCACCGCGACTCCTTCTGTCACTTCTGTGGTTGCACTGCCGGGTTCTGGTTCCGCGATCATTCTGCATTCAACCAGGACCACCTTGTCACTGTGCAAAGTCGCAACTCCGCCATAGGTAGGAAATTTCAGCATCCCATGCGCCGTGGATGGCACTATCCTTAATAGCCTAATCCCCGGACGTCCGATTATTCCGTTGTAGGGAGACGGAGATCGCACCACCATGAAGTTCATCCAAGCACTGGCTGATTTCTCTTCGTCTCCCAATGTAACTTCTAAGAGGATCTGTCCTAACGGCCACGAGAGTTCTCCCGAAGCCCAACATGGTGATGTGGCAGAATAAGTCTTTGCGGATGTCGGCTTAGCTTGTTAAAGCAATGCTCGTACAGACTTCGAAGCACTTCCGTTGTCCACATACATCCGTGGATCATGCACCCCTCTACGTCGCCTTGATCACCAACGGATGATCGTCCCGGCATCATCCCCGGATATGGGGGGAAAAGATATTTCCATGTTCAAGACCGCTTCCGGACCCCGTTTGGGTTTGACCGACCGTTGCCAGGTGTTGACCATGTATATGGCGTGAGCTTTGTCCTTGGCCGCGGTATCTTTCTTTCCGCCCTTGGGGCCACCATTCTTTTGCGCCCCATTCTTGATCTCTTTGACCAGATGCGCGAGTTGTCCGGACCTGACTGCCTCTTCTATCTGTTTTTTCAACTGATAGCATTCGTCTGTGTTGTGCCCCTTTTCTCTGTGAAAGTCGCAGTACTTGTCTTTATTCCTAGACTCGGCTGGGCTGGACATTGGCGGAGGAGCTGTGAATTTGACCGTATCCATGGCTAGGATTTCTTTCGGCGTCTTTGTGAGGGGGTGAACCTATCCCCCCTCTTTCTCTCCGGCCTTGAGCGGGTCTTGAATTCCCCTTTTCTTTCAAAGATCTGGATGTTTTTCTGTCCCCCCTCCTGGTTCTTCCACTGGGAGTGTTTCTTCTTTGACTGGTTGGCCGCGGCTACCTCACCTCTGAGGAATGCTTTCACGACCCTCCACATTTCATCCTGCGACTGGGGAATGTTGTCATTGAGCCTTTTGATTAGTTCCGGGTTTGTTATCCCGTGCATAAAGCCAGACACTCTCATGCACTCTGGAGCTCCCTTCACATACATGCTCTCCGTCTTGAAGCGTTCCACGAACGCCTCCGTGGACTCCCCTTCCCGCTGCTTTATGTGGTGTAACTCAACAGGATATTTCGTATACTTCTTCTGCTGTAGGAAGTATAAGAGAAAGCTCGATCTTAACTCCTCAAAGCTGTCAATGCTCTCCGGATGCAGCTCATCAAACCAGCCGCGGGCATGTCCAACAAGGGTGGAGTTGAACATACGGCACCATGTCGGCATGGCCCATCTTTCCACTTTTGCCGCGGTTTGGAAGATTTTCAGATGATCCTCCGGATCTCCTGTTCCATCGTATGTTCGATGTGAGTGGCATTCTTGTTCTGTCCGGAACTCGAAATTCGTATACGACGGGTAAAGGGTTCTGTGTCAGCCACGTCATATGGGGAGTAGAGGTCGTCATCTTCCCGTTTCTTGCTTTTCGGGTTGGACTTCCAATGTCCTCCAGTGCTTTCCTCGCTTTCCGGGGAGACACTTCCCTGGTTCTCGCTACGGCAAGAGCGTATGTTTCTCCTCTGCCCGACTCAGTGGGAGGTGACTGCGTGGTAGCACTTCGGATTCGTGGTGAATCGGCCGTCCCCTTTTCGTTCAAGTCCCGGTACTTCACTTTTCTCTTCTTTTTGCGTCGCCTACGGGAAGTGACCTTTGACTTGCTGGTCTGAGAACACGATTGTTTTGGTCCCAAGTCTCGTGGACACATGCGGACGTTCCTTTTCCAGTCTTGAGAAGACATCTGGTCGCAGCCTTTTGGTTTCCCGCTGGCCTTTTTCTCTAGAACACCCATCATCTCGACTGCTGAGTCTCGAGAAAACACTCCACGACTTGGAATATTCGAAGGATCGATCGGACACTAGGACTGCTTCGCGCCTCCTTTAGGTGCCCGTTTCTTCGGATTCTGACGGCATTTCGGGCGTGTTCTCGAGATCTTTCATTTCTAGTCTCATCATCGAAATCTAGACGGGTTTTGACCCGGTCTAGTTTTTCCTGATGGACCTTTTCTGCCATGAAGGGCAAGATTTGATGGTAGTGCCTTTCGCAGAACTCCCTTATTGATGCGTTTGTCGCAGCATTAGGGCGGTATTGTTCTGTGTCTTGCACTTTCTCATTTCCCCCCGTGTTTCTGACCATGGACGGCTCAGGGGACGGGGAAGGGTTCTCTGCCAAATTGCTCATTAGAGGTTTTTTTTTACAAGGGAAACGCAGTTATGTTACTGGTCCCACGGATGGCGCCAACTTGTTAATACAATTCGGGCAGCTCCCCGATGAAGATTAGTGTATGCTAACTTCCCAGGAAATAGATCTTGTATTAAGTGAGGTTCTTGATCGCTATTTAAGAAAACCAACACCGTTAGTCTCACCACGGAACGGGGTTCCGCGGTCAACCTCCGGCGTAAGAGTAAGTGATAGTTCTAGAGAGAGAGAGTGTGTATGTGTTCCCGGGTTCGAGTAGAGGTGAGACCTCTATTTATATGGTTGACCTTCCTGTCGTGTTCTCAAGGCCACGGGTCTTGAAGCGAGGCATTTGTGACGTAAGTCAACTGCAGAGCTTGTCCGCTTGTTGTGATGGTGACGTTTTCGGGCGGGAGTTGTCCCGCTTTCCCTTTTTGGGGACTGCAGGTTGCAGCATATCCGGCCTGGGCAAGATTCCTTTCCCTTTATGTTGGGCGCGGTTGCGCCCTTCTCCGGATGTATCTATTGTCCGCGGAAAGGTTTAGTGACATAGCCGGGCTACGTGTCTAGTCCGCGACCGACCCATATGGGTGCCGGGGTGTTCACGATATCATGGTTAGTCCGCGCCAGACCATATTGGTGCCGGGGAGGTCATACGTGATCAAGGATCAAACAATATATATTTAATAACAGAACCAAATATGATTCTCATCAGAATCACATATGATTTTTGTTAGAATCATACATGATTCTACTAGAATCATACATGATTCTACTAGAATCATATATGATTCTATTAGGATCATATATTTAGAATCATATATGATTCTACTAGAATCATATTTCTTATCTATTACAGAAAAGCAGATAAAACTAGAAATTTTTTTTCTCTTCTATTACAATCATATGTAATTTCAATAGAATCATATATGATTCCAATATAATCTACTAATATTCAAAATAAGCAACAAAAATGCAGAATAAGCAAAAAAATTATTTCAATCATATATGATTCCACTAGAATCATATATAATTCTTTTCTTCTTTATTAAAGAAAAATTAGTTGAATCATATTTGATTTACCTTGAATAACAGGTATATCTTCTTCTTCCATAATCTCAGCATCCATCAATATATCATCTTCAATCATAATCTCAGCATCCATCATAAGCTCACCTTCATATCGATTTCATCAACAGCGACTACAACATCATTATTTTTCATTATTTAATTGAATCGTGGTGTACGGCGGCGGAGCGACGGCGGCGACGAATTTTATGGTTAGGATGACGGATTTGACGGTGAGGATGACGAATTTGACGGTGAGGATGGTGGATCGGTGATGGTGGTGGTCGGGTTTTGTTGTGTGTGCGTGTGTGTTTTACCCTAAAATTTTTGGGAAATAATGAAGTTAGTTTTTTTTTTTTTAGTTTATATATTTGACTTTTTTGCCCTTCTAAGTGTAAAAACATGATTTAATCTCAGCCTTTTGTTGTAATTGTATTGGATGGTTGGGATGCATTGATTGATTCTATGATTAATTAAGGATCTATAGGGATCTCAACTTTTTACTAAATAAATAAAACTACCTTGAAACTTATTTTAATAATAATTTTATAATTGATAATCCGAGGAATCATATCACTGTGATAGCATGATGACTCTTCTTTTGCATCAAATCCATCAAAGAGTCTTGTTATTTGCCTGGATAAACGTGGAAACATTGCTCGTTTTATCAACGGGATTAACGACTTCACACCGTACGCTTTCCAAAGTTCATTTCTTATTCACTTGCTGAGATATATTGTAGTTTGTTTTAAGTTGTACATGATAATTTTCAGGGAAGCAAAGAAGAAGCAAAATATGAAATGTGTGAGATTAAGTGTAAATGGAGAATCCCAGGTCCTCTTGGTTGCAAGTCGCGACATTGCCAAGGGAGAATCCCAGGTCCTTTTGGTACGTTGGATGGATTTATGATTACCTAAAGTTCTAATTGAATCTGGCCTTTATAGACATGCTTTGCAACTATATGACAATAAAAATTCCTCGCATAATATGATTGAATCTGGCCTTTATGCATCATTGTGTAATGGTATCAGTGAAACTCAAGTATGTCGATGTTGATTCAAGTAAGTTCGCATGTGTAATTCCTCAGCATACATCAGCGATCCAATATTAGTTTGAACCATAGGGGGAACATGCGATGTTCGTATTGTTTCCAACTCTGTAGCTACTTCTTTCATAGTTGGCCTATTCTTTCCAACTGGATTCAAGCATCGCATTGCAAGGTTAGCTAAAACCATAAGATCATCCCTATTACCCTCATTGATCGCAATTGCATCAAAAATAGATATAACACCCCCTTCTTCCATAGCCACCATAAAGTATCCAGCCAAACTTCTATGTTCACCAAATCTAGTCAAGGAAATTGGCTTTTCTCCGGTTAACAATTTAACCAAAACAACTCCAAAACTATAAACGTCACTCTTTTCAGTGAATTGGCTAGATTGGTAATACTCAGGATCTAGGTAGCAAAATGTGCCTTTGACTAAAGTAGTCAAGTGAGTTTGATCCATAGATACAAACCTTGAAGTCCCAAAGTCAGAAACTTTGGCCCTGTATTTATCATCCAAAAGTATATTGGTGGTTTTCATGTCTCTGTGATATATTGGAATTGAAGTAGTTGAATGCAAGTAAGCAAGCGCTCCTGCAACCCCTGTTGCAATTTGTAATCTAATATTTAAAGACAATGGGAACTCGTGGGTCTCATCATGAATACGGTAGTATAATGTTCCATTTGGTATAAATTCAGAAACAAGGAGAGGAACTTCTGTCTCTAAGCAACATCCCAGCAATTTGACCACATTCCTATGATTAACTTGTGAAAGGATGACTACCTCATTAATGAACTGTTCTAATTGGCTTTCATAAGCTATTTTTGATTTCTTGACCGCCACAATTCTTCCATTGGTTAACATTCCTTTGTAAACTGTACCTTGGCCTCCTCGACCGAGAATTCTGTTGTCATTGAAGTTATCAGTGGCCTTCTCCAACTCATGTGAAGTGAAAAGTATGGTTCTATCAACTAAGGACGGATCAGCCTCTTCTTGTAGCTTTAAAAGTAAACCACCATTAATGCGTTTAAAAACATTCTCTCTCCGTCTTTTAATTAATTTTTTCTTGATTAGTTTGTACAATGCCTGGATAATTGCTGCAATACAGCCTAGCACCAAGATTAACCCAACATAGATACCTGAATGACGACCAGCGACAGAAAGCATAAAATTAGTTGCATGTATCAGTCTATTTAGGCCAAAATATAGTTTAGTATTTTAAATTCGGTTAACTGGAATTTTTGGTACTATGAACTATTAAAGGTGGAGAATGATACTTAGCTACTTAGAATTTCTAAAACGATATGATCACTCAAGTTAACGACCACTTAAATTAACGACCCATCCTGTTAATTAGAAATTTAACGCAAAACATTTTATGTGCAAAATTGTTATAGCCAAGCCGCTTGTGAGCTCCTCGGGATCAACATGATAAAAGCTTGATTGAGCCGAGCTTAAACGAGGTTGAACCTTGTTTGGGGCTCATTTAATTAACAACTTCGAGCTTGATTTTCATACTCAAAGCTCGATTAAGTTTGCGAGCCTAAACAAGCTATGCATGAGAAGGGGAATGGATCCACTAAGAAGAAAAATAAAAATAAGAAGAACGAGAAATGTTTTCAGCCACACATTTCAAATGAAGAAGGAGAATTTCATGGAAGATGCATCTCTTTTTGTAGGTGCATCTGAAATATGCGTCTGTGGTTATTTCTCATCCTTCTCATTTTACTTTTATTTCTTATTTGATCCTTACTCTGAGAAATATATACATTCATTTATGCAATCATACTTCATGTACACATAATTGATAATTGTACATGCATGTATAATTATATACTAGCAGGGTACCCGCGCGTTGCAGCGGCGGATACCCTGAAATAATAAAATTCGATAAATAATGTATTTTAGTTTATTATGTACTTTTTAACAATAAATTTATGGATATCATGAATTTCGTATAGCCCGTGCCCGTTCGGGCTCCAACCCGTTGGCCCGTGTCTGCTAGGGCTCGAGCCCGTTTGGTCAGCGCCCGTTCAGGCTCAAGCCCATTTGGCCCGTTGCCCGTTCGGGCTTGAATATTTGTATAATGTGCTTTATTATTTGTAGTGAAATTTAATGCATGAATTGTATTTTATTTGGTTGTACATATGCTTTGATAATTTGTATTTCTTATGTAAGGGTGTTTTAATAACCTGATTATTGTATTTATTACCGTTAAATAATTGACTAAATTAAATAGCATTAATGTGGTGTTTTATTGTACACTATGCTTCTTGTCTTGTACGTCTGAAAATTATGTGCATTAAAGTGTTGTACACTATGTTTCATTTCTTGTAAGTAGTGTCATTAGTATTAATAACATTTACCACTTTAATAGCATTAATTTTGTAAGTCTGAAAATTACATCATGCTTATTTGTTGTACACTATGCTTATTTTGTTGTAAATATGAAAATTGGTTGCAACTATTGTACATTGTGCTTAAATGGTTGTAATTTTTGGTAAACGGGTGTTTTTAATAGTATTAATGTTGTTTGATAAATTTTGGTCCTTAAAATGACATCACGCTTTTATTTGTTGTACAATATGCTTACTTTGTTGTAATTCTGAAAACTGGGTGCATTAAAATGTTGTAAGCCATGTTTAATTTCTTGTACGTCTTAAAATTAAAAATGATGTGCGTTCGTGCATTATAAGTAGTATAGATAGATAGGGATTTGCTATATGTAGCCTTAAGGGATAAAGTTAAGAGAACAAACATGCACTAGTTGTATATAAGGTTGTTGGGTTTTGTAGGGGTGGGGTTTTTTTTTTTTTTTTTTTAACTTATGCATGTGCTAAGAAGTTAAATATTAAAGTTATATTTACCATTTTCGTTATATATAAACTAGCATGATAAACAAGCTCGAGCCTAATTTATTTAATAAGCCAAAACGAGTTCGAGCCTTTTAAACATAAACAAACCAAACTCAAGCTTTGAAAAATTCGGGTTGGCCTCGACTCGTTTCTACCCTTGTTTGGTAGTTATACCCATAAACATTTTAATTTTGAAGTTTACGCGTTTACTTTTCCCGTTAAATTTCTAACGGGCTAAACTATTAAATGTGAATAGGGTTGAAAAAGATTCATGGTACCCTATCAATTAGTCAAGTTGATAGTACTAAGTTATGGTTTAATGGCTTTGCCTATTTTACCGTTCATCAAAAATAATAGAAGGTTAAAATAGTAAAATTAGTATTTTAAGTGTATAGAAATAATAAATTGTGTACATTAACGGCAATTGTGGCTACATGGCCTCTAGTCCAGAAGGCGTAGCGAGCCCACACAATCAGGTTGGGCACAACCCAGAAGGCAATGACACCCTTCCCTTACGCACGCGGGAGGAAACCCCTCTCGCTTTAGACAAGACTCGAACTTGAGACCTTGCCTAGGAGGGTAAAACCTCCATACCACTGGACCAGAAGCTTGTTGTTAAAATGTATGAATAGACAGCCAATAAATTGGGTTGGGGTAGGGTGAGCACAAAAACCGATAAACCACACCGAATAAATCAATCGGAACTAAGAATTGATGGTTTAGTTTGAAATTTTTATTCGGGTTTCATTTTTGGACGAAAAAAGAACAATAATAACTTAATTGAACTAATTTAATTAAATACGAGTATATTTGATATAACGTTACTAAATAACTACAGTAGATACATTATTTTTACTACTGACATGAGGACGATTGGACTCGGGCATTGTGATCATGCAATTTTAAGAGTGTTTGATTTGTAGATGGTTTGGAATTGGATTTGTATTTGATATATATTTGTAAACCAAACTATAAATTTTAAGACTCAACCTGAACTTCTTAGTAAAAACCCACATAACAAACACCTCATAAGTATTGTTGGATTTATGATCTTGCAACTTATTGGGTATATAAAGCTGTTTGGTTATACGTAGTTAGCTTTATTTTATATTTTTTATTTATTTAGAGTAAATTACATGGATCGTCCATGTGGTTTTTTCAAAATTGCATCTGGGGTTCCTGAAACATTTTTGTTGCATTCACAATCCTTATCTTTGAAAAAAATTACACTTGTAGTAGCACAGTCAATGCATGTTGCCTGCAGAGTGTTTAGTAACTTTAGTTTGTCAAAGTAAATACATAAAGTGATATAGCAATATAAAGTACAGTTCTACATCTTACGTAAGAAAACACGCATGTACAAATCCAAACTGCCATCCCTCCCCGTTCCCGAACGCCAAGCCTCCTAAGTCTACGTAGGTTCTTTGGGTGGGTTCATCACCGAAACAGTCAGGTATGATATAACCGTAAAAAACGTTGTTGCCAAAAACACCAGATAGATAACCAATGCAATCCAACCACCTTCGTTAAGAGCATAGGAAGTTGAAAGAAGAGCAGTCGAACAAAACAAGTAGACACCCACAAGAACAATACAAACTGTCTGAGTCATAGATACGTTCTGCACTTCCACTGGCCCATGAGTAATCATAAGATTTTGTCTTTGTGTAAGCTCCAGGTTCGGCCCAAAGAACTGAAGCAGTCTTAGCCAAACTCTGTGTTCAGCCAACTGGTTATGAATGTTCCTTGGATTTAACTTCCGCTAACTTTTTCCGTCAAACCCCTCATGTGTCATGCACAATAGTCATTTCGTTTTTCTTTTCTTCAAATGATTAAGGGTTAATTACACTTATTGACCATGAACTTTCAGACAAGATTAAAATCCACTCATAATTATTAATTTATTTTCAGGAAATAATCAAGATCACAACCCCCTCAGTTTCTTCCTCTACTTCAAAGTTGTGACCCACTCATGGTTGCGCTCTAGCGGTGTTGTCACAACAACTGTTCTACTAAATTAAATCAATCACGGATCCAAGCATCACCATTATTTGTACCAACTCCAACAACAACTATAAGATTAGAACATCAACCAAGAATAAACTACAACCACAATTTAACACAACAACAAACTTCATAAGAACTCATTATCCCATCTCCATAATAGTCAACAACAAGATCCAAAACGAAAAATACAAAGAAAGAAAGATCTCGGGTTGTATTGTTTTTTAAGCAAAGATCTTTATAGATCCAAAAGCCCATGAACAGAAACACCTACTTGGTCTGAAACCCAGAAAGATCTCGGGTTGTGATTTTGAGTTCGGATTAAAGAAAGAAGAGCAAGAACAACAAGAAGTCATTTTTTTCATACGTATCAACTACTGGCTCGAACCTCACAACAAGACTCAAAATGAGATTAAGGGTATTCAAGTTTTGGTTGAGATTGGTTGCTTTGATTTTTTTTAGAAGGTAAAGAGACAAGTGTTTATGTGGTGGAGTTAGAGGTGCACAAATCAGTTAACCGGTTTGGTTTGACGGCCGGTCAAAACCGAACCGGTTTGAGTCAACGAGAAAAAAACCGGTCGGGGACGGTTAACTGGTTCGGGTCCGAACCGGCTCTGAGGATGGAGAAACCCAACCGGTCCAAACCGGTTTGGGCTTGGTTTGGGACCGGTCTAGACCGGTTCTAGTGTATTTTTTTTTTCTTTTTTTTTTTTCGTTTTCCGTCGTCGTTTATAATCGTTTTCTTGTTTCGTGTATTATAAACTTAACTTTTATTTAATAGAACGCAGAATACATGATACATCACACATTACACATAAACTTAAAACATAACACATAACAACATAAACATAAAACAACGATAACTTGATCACTTCCAACGCGTCGACTCGAGGTCTCGAATCAGGCATCAACTGCAGGTGCATGGCGGCAATACTTCTGTGTGTGAGCCCTCAACGCCGCGTTGGAAGTTGGTTTGAGAACATAAACAACGCTACATTGAGCCTTTCGCATGCCATCCGACATTTCAACGTAGTTGTAGTGAGCCCAAACATTTGGTACACGCCTACCGGTAAATAACAACAATCACCTTGCGGGGTGGCGAGGTGGTGCAGATCAGCATCACCATAGTAAAATGTGAAATGCTTCCGATTTTTATTTTCTAGAGTTTATTTTAATTGTATAAAAGTTGCAAAGTAATATAAACACAATTTATCAATTTATACTATCTTACAATGGCAACTTGTAATATTAAAACAAAATCAAATTTCGAAAGTTTACCCACCTTCCCGCTCAAAAAAATTCAAAATTTGAAATTTTAAAAATTTTATAATTGGACCGGTTTGACCGGTTTTGGACCGGTTCATAACCGGTTAACCGGTTGAGAATTCAAAATTTTGAATTTTTAAAAATTGCCGCCCAATCGAAAATTTGAATTTTTAAAAACTATTAACCGGTTTGGGACCCGGTTAACCGGTTTCATTTTGAAATTTTTTTTGCCGCCTAGTCGAAAATTCAAAATTTTAAAATATTTAACCGGTTTTAACTAGTTTGTAACCGGTTAACCGGATTTTTTTTTCTTCCGTTTTTCAACATTTAACAAACTTACACTGAATAAACTTCAACTTTTATTTATAACGTCGGAAATACTTAAACCGAAAGGAAATACATAAACTTAAAAGAAATACATCAAAGGAAATACATAAACTTAAAACATAATACGTAAGCATAAAAGTCCTAATAGTCATCATCGGATCCCCTAGCTTCGAAAGCTGCATCTTGTCTTAGTTCTTCATCGGAAAGCATCTCGATTTCACCCACTTGTGCCTCTTCCACGTAGACCTCCCCTTCGAAGTCTGCGCATTTTCAAGATCGGGCCTTATCTTGCACTCGCTTCATTCGTCCAATGATCTTTCAAACCCATACACATCTCCAAAGAAGCCGGTGTGCAGTCTCTGTTCTCGATTTGATAAACCCCTTCCACTTGTTGAAAAGCGGATTCAAAAGCTACCGAAGTAGCTTGTACACTTACTACATCACGAGCCATTCGGGATAGAACCGGAAACATTGTTTCCTTTGCTTTCCAAAACGCCAACACATCAAAGTTTTCAACTTGTTCAGCCGTAATATGTGAGATAAAATCGGTTGTGATATATCTTTCATATCACTGCTCGCTAAACCATCATTTCTTAACCGTTTGTTGGGATTATCTCTTATCTTTTTATGCAAAGCAAGTATCGGATTCCCTCTAAAACCCTTTGATGATGATGAAGAAGTTTCTGTCACAGTAGAGGTGGGTTACCATATTTTTCAAAATAATATTGCCACAAACTTTTAAAAGAATGGCCAAAGGACTCTTTTGCATCATTAGCATAGTTCAGGTTTGACGCGAAACAACCAAATCATCACAATCGAGTCGATAAGCACCTCTACCCCGTTTACATTATAACATGGATTTAATGTGGCTGCACAAGTAATTAACGGTGGCAAAGTTTCAAAATATTTCAAAAGCTTTTCTTTCATCCCTAAAACCATGCTTGTATAAACCCCACCATGAAATTCAAATGCGGAAATTTGTGAAGACATCAAGAATAGTTGCTCGAGTACCAAATGAGCCGTTGGATAATAAACCCCCGACAATTTTTTGTTGCTTGTAAAAACTTCAAGTAGTCGGGTTAGTTTTTCATATCCCAATTATCTTGACTAAATGGAGCACACCTACCCCTCCCCGACAATTTCTCATCATGAAAATATTGCAAAGTCACCTTTTGTCTTAAACCACTTATGAACATAAGATAAGTGGAGTTCCATCGTATTTCAATATCCCAACAAGGTTGTAACCAATGTTTAGTTTCACACATCCGAATGTATGCATTATATCTTTCATTACCCTTTTTAAAAACATCGACTAACATTCTTTTAAAATCTTCTTTCACTTCACTCAAATTCGATCTTTTAATCCCGCTTGCCACCAAGTTAATGATGTGTGCAACACATCGACTATGAAAAAATTCGCCATTACAAGGTGGCTCGTATTCCATTTTTAGTCGACTCATTGCATTTGTGTTGTTACTAGCATTATCCAACGTTATTGAAAAAAAATTCTGTCAAGTTAAACTTATGAAACACTTTTCTCAATAAATTGTATAAAGCTTCTCCTGAGTGAGGAACCAAAAAGTTTTCAAATGCTACGCTCGCTTCATCATTTGCCAACTTTCGGATCAACCCAATGCGGTAACACAAAGGTACGAAAATGGCAAATTATGAGGAGCGCCCAACACATCTGTTGTTTAATTAACACAAACATCCATATTTAAAAAAGTATTTTTTAAATCTTGCTTAGCCGTTTTCCACATTTTTTCATAGCATCGCTTAAGAGTCATACGACTTACATGATGGTACGGTGGTTGCATAAATTCTCGTACACCTCCTTCATCCCATCGTGGCCTAGTGGTTGAACGGCAACCACGTTGAATCACCAAACCGCCAATTTTTGTACGGAGTAAATCATGATCGTATGAAAAAATAGTCCCGTCTCGAGCCATGAACGATTGACCGGCTTCCGAACCGATTTGATCCGTGCAATACTTTTTGTTTGATGCGAGCCCTCATCGCGAGTTGAAACCGGCAGACAATATACTCAAGCAATATTTACTTGAGCCTTTTTCTTACCGTCCCCATTAGAACGTATTGTAGTGCTCCCATGGATCTTTTCACGGCCGCATTGTAAAACTTTCAAAACCGTCGCTGCACTTGTTGAACCAGCTTCTGTGTTGGTGGTGTTGTTGGTGTTTGAACTTTCCATTAGTGTTTAGTGAAATACTTTCGGTTTTGATTTTTTGGAGTGTTTTTTGATTGCTTGAAAGTGGTAATTAACCAAATACATAACACATCTATTTATACTAACATTTGTATGGCAAAATGGTAATTTTTGAAACATATTTAATAATATCCCCCCCTGCTCCCCTCACAAATTTCAAATTCAAAAGTTTAAAATTCAAAAAATAAAAACCCCCAGTAAAAAACCTATTTGGTTATTCTGTTAAAAAACCGGCCTCCAAACCGGTGGTTTTTCTAAGATGCCAAACCGGTTCTAACCGTCGGTTTGGATAAAACCTGACCGTTATGGTCAAAACCGGTTTGACCGTTGGGTTTTTCGGTTTTGTCTTCGGATGCGGTTCGGTTGATGCGGTTCGGTTAACCGGTTCGGATGTGCACCTCTAGGTGGAGGTTGTAAGAGAAAAATGAAAAAAGGATAAGAAAGTTACGGTGGTAACCATTCAACGGTGCCTTAGTGGAACAAGGCTTCTGAATATCACTCTAAAATTTGTATGGTCTCAAGTTCAATTCATGCTATGTGCAAACGACCTTGAAGTGATCATGCCAACTTCGTGAAAAGAGAGGGATTTACTTGGTTTGAGTCTGTGTGGCGGTGATTCAAACTCCATGATTGTCGGCAAGGTCGAAACCATGGTTATAAAAAAAAAAATTAAAAAAAAATAAAAAAAAAAGTTATGGTGGTGGTTGCATTTTATGATAAATTAAAGTGAAAAGGATAAGAAAGTGTGTATTTCTAGGACTAGACGAGTACCCGTGCATAGCAACGGGATTTTATAGCGCATATAGGGGTGGCAATTTCTGACCCGACAAGCCTGAAACCGACACACAAATTAACAATTTCAAGTTAAGTCTATAATAGATTTTGGGTCGACCCAACTAACCTGTTCAATATTTTTTACTTAAATTAACAATTTATTATACGAGTTAAATGGGTCAACCTGCAAACCTGTTTAACTCATGTAATGTGCTTACTTTTGTATATAAAACGGGTTAAATGGGTCAACACGAAACTCGTAAATTAATTAGTTTAAGTTTCAACATTTCCTTTATTAGTTTAAGTTTTCACTATTTCTTTTATTAGTTTAAGTTTTTACATTTTCACATTTCACTTTTTGGGTTTTCTTTTATATATAGTATAGATAAAGAAAAAATTGTGAGAGGAAAACACGGGTTTGCTTTCATTTGCATGGAATATGAGAGGTTTAACAGAAAAAGTTAATGGAAGTTAAAAGCAAGGACTTATACTGTGATTTTTTTGCAAAGATAAGGACTGAATGTATAGGTGGAAATGAGCCAATCCGTTCATGAAAAGCTCGGGATCGGATCGGTAAAAAGCTCAAGCGAGCCGAGCTTAAACGAGCTCGAGCCTAGGTTGCACCTCATTTATTAATCGAACTCGAGCCCGAGATTTACATACAAAGCTCGTTTGGGCTCGCGAGCCTAAACGAGCCTAAACTATACTATGATATTTTAAGTATTAAAATTTTTTATACGAGCCGAGCTCGAGCTTTTAAACGAGCTCAAAAAATATATATTATGAGCCGAGCTCGAGCTTGAGGCAAGCTTTAAATTTGCATTTCCAAATCGTATAAACGAGCCGAGCCCCGAGCTTATATAACACACCACGAGCCGAGCTCGAGCTTAAAATTTAAAGCTCGAAACGATACGAGCTCGAGCTCGATCTTTTTAAAACTTAAACAAGCCGAGCTCGAGCTCTGGCAGGCTCGGGCTCGGCTCAGCTCGTTTCCACCCCTATGTGAATGTGGCAAAAAGTTTCAAGGACCCTACATGCAATTTTAAACAAACCACAGGGACGATTCATGTAATTTACTCTTTTTTTATAGTTATCGTTTATAAACTTTTTAATCGACTAATCTACGAGGTTTAAATCTATCGTCACACAAACTCAAACCAGGTAAAACCCTTTGGCGTAATCACTTCAAGGTTTTTTGCACCAAATAAGAATTGAACTTTAGACCTCTCATATTTCAGTGATGATCAAGCCTCCTAAGAGCATGCACAAAGGCAACACCATAATGGCGTTAGGAAGCAAATAACGGCGTTACGCCCGTTATAGCCGTTGGAACAACGACGTTAGGAAGAGAAAAGGGGGCCGGCTTTATCCTCTTAACGCGCGTTAAGGGGGAAGGAAAAAAATTCAAAAAGTTTTCATAAACACCCCTTGTAACGGCTACTAGCCGTTAGGTTTAAAAAAATAATTTCATTTATAACCCTAAACGACTAGTTTTTATAAAATAATAATAATAATAATAAAAATAAATAAATAAATAAAATTTCAAAAACGTTTTTTTACCACTATAAATACCCAACTAAAGCACCATTTTTTTCACACTTCCACTACTAAATCCTCTCAATACTCTCAATCTTCAATCTTTTTTTCACTAAAAAAAATGTCGGGAGGCAACGACGATACTTTCTACAATCTTCTCGGTGGTGGGTGGAATCCCTCAAACTCGGGTTCATCATCTAACCCGAATGTGGGTTCATCTTCAAACCCCAGCATGTCTCATCCCAATCCACTAGGCTACTCGAGCCAAGAAATGTGGCAACAACATCAACTATATCTCTTTGGCAACAACAACACCAACAAAGCACCTTAAACTCCAACTTTCAAAACCTACATTCACACAACAGTACAACAATCACAATAAACCAAACACATGATGTTGCTGAGACACCCACGTCTCCTCCAAAAAAAGGAAAAGGTCGTATTAAGCGAAAATCAAAAAAATCCAAAGACCCCGAGCCCGAACCAATTGATTCTGATGAAGAGGAACCAATTGTCGTTGCTGGGCGTTGGAGTCCAGCAGAGGAAGCATTACTTGCAAGGTGTTACATAGCTGTTTCGGAGGATCCGAAAGTTGGAAAGTGCCAACCCAAAGATACGTTTTGGTATCGGGACAGAAATGAGTTCAATAGAAACAACTTTCAATGGCGCACAAAGGAGCACCGTTTGGTCTCGATGACGCTTGGGAGGTTTTGCGTCATTATAAGAAATGGGACACGCCGGAACCGGTTGATTTAACCGGCGATGTGCTAAGCCAAACAAACGAGGCTTTGTTTGGTAATGATGAACAACCACACCCCATGGGAAAGAAACATGCTACCAAGAAAGCAAGATCCGAGAGCACGACAAGTACTGGGGGAGCAAGCACTGGAGGAACGAGCTCGTCAACTTAGTTCACCGAAACTATGGCAAACGAGTATCGTATGAAACGTGAAACCGCCGGGCGTGATCGCCCAGCAGGAAAAGATCTCACAATAATAAGGTTGGAAGAGATAAAGTTTTTGATGACGCCATCGAAGGGCAAGATCCAAATGTCGGCTGGGATCAATGACTAAAGAGACCGAATCATCAAAAAATAACTTGAAACCTCGTCAGTAGATTGTATTCTCGTCATTTCCTTTAATTTGTTGTAACGTTTTATTTGCAGTGTGTTTTTTTATTTCGTTGTAATTTTTTTTTTTTTTTTTTTTATTCTTTTTTTTTAATATGTTTTCAATTTTAATGATATTTTTAGTTTAATAAATAAAGTGTTTGTTTTTTAGTTTTAGGGTTGAAATTGAAAATATGAAATGTTATTGATGTTATTGGGATGTTATTGTTGTGGGTGTTTTTTGAGGATGTTAAGGTGAAATGTTAAAGCTGATGTGGCGCTGACGTGGACGGTGTTATAAAATAACCCAAGTTACCATCGGGAATGCTCTAAGTGGTTAGCTTTAATTTTTATAAGGGCAAATGATTGAAAAAAGAATAATACTTGCAATCATTTCTTTTTTTGAGTAGTGAACAATTTTTTTTGCTTTTGTGGGTACTCTTATTTCAAATTCATCTTTTTTAGGGTAATATGTGACATTTTTGCCCTTCGGGAAAAAAAAATTCTATTAGCTAAGAGGGGCAAAAATGTCCAAAAATTTTGCAAAATACCCTAAAAAGGATAAATTTGAAAGAAAATTACCCGCCAAAGCAAAAAAAATTGTTCGCTACCCACAAAAAGAAATTGTGGCAAGTATGATACTTTTTTCAATCATTTGCCCTTTTTATAATGTTGTTGGGGTTGCATAACTGTACTAACGATTAGGAGAAATCAAAGAAAAATAACATTTATTGGGTCGAGTTCGCAAAGTCCAAATAAAAAGGTACTGATAATAAGAAACCAATCCAAAGCCTGTTATAAAACCAAAAACCGTACCAAGAAAAACCAATCGGTTTCGGTTGTGAACCAAATATTTCGGTTTGGTTTTTGATTTTGGCTCAAACCAAACCGCACTCACCCTACCAAGAATATTTTTAGTGAAAATGGAGTATTAACAGGTGTTACCTATTATTATTGGAGCCAAGAAGCTATAATCGTCACAAGTGAAGTTCCATTTGTTAAATAAGCCATCATTGTCATACTATCTTTTCATAATGACAGTAGTAACCTCTTCCATTACCCTTGCACCTTGCACATTCTTCCGTATCTAAATCAAAAGCACGTTGTATAAGAGATGGAAGGTTCCATGTTAAAAAAACAAATACACACAAATCACAAGTATATATGCTGGAAAAAATGCATAAAAAACAAATAATTACTAGTACTACATAAAAAAATACATACCGTAGCAACCATCGAATAAATAAGGATTTCCGTTTAATGGCAGATTATCCATGGAACATTTCAAGGTGTCTACAGAAGTACCATAACTCAGATCCACTGTGCGGTTGTCCATATAAGCGGTATTGCAGCAATTTACTTGTTTGAGGTCAAGGTGTCCTAGAGTCCAGAGAAGTGATGTCGGGATAAAGGACTTGTTAGAATATATATTATTGGGAAAATGATATAGAGGACTAAATGGCATGCCTAAATTTTGGCCTAACACTATGATGATGACACTTGCCCTTATCTTGTGAGTCTAGCCATTATTTATTGATATTCCAAATATACCCTTAACAAATATTTTACAGTAATACTTTTGTTTCTATCTTATCTTTTCTTCTTATCTTCGTTTGCTTGGTTAATATTTGTTCACCTTCAATGAATCTCGTTCTCACAAGGCTTCTTCATTGATGCGTACCGGCTTCTCATTTCATTTGTGAGGTATCATTCTATCTTTTGAAATAACCTTGTCTTTCTTATTTTTTTTTCATTTGTGAATGTCGATGCTTCACATCATTTGTCGATGCTTCATTCTATCTTTTCTTCACATCTTTTTCTTGACTATCTTGAAATATCCAATGTTTAGACTCTCTTGAAATATCTAATGTTATTTATATTGCCCTGACATTGTTGTTTAATGACTAACGATTTGGTCATACGTGGCAATATAAAAGAGTTTAATGATAGAATCATGTTTGTTTATATCTAATTGTTTTGAGCATTTTTTTATCAACTATATTAGAATAGTAATAATTTGTGATAGTTTATTTAAAATACGTTGTTTTCTTATTTTTAAGATGTCGGAATTGTGTATGGAGTCTCCGGAGATAGAACAAGATGGTACAAGTCTGAACCCTCAAGATGCAGAATTTTTTGAGGACCATAATGTAATCGATATTTTCCAAGAGACTCCAAAAGCCGGTATGAAGTTTGATTCAGAAGAGGAACTTTATGATTTTTATAAAAAATATGCTTTCGAAACTGGATTTGGGACTCGAAAATCAAGCATAAGAAAAAACGGTGATAAAACATACTATGCTTGTGGGATGTTCAAAAGGTGGTTTATACGTACCTAAGACTCAATCTAGCTTGACAAGATTATCAATCAAAACAAAATGTATGGCAAAAGTTAATGTGATTGTTAGTAGAAATGGAAAATGTATTATCTCGCGTGTTTCTTTAGAGCATAATCATGTTTTAAGTCCAAAAAAATCACGGTATCATCGATCGCATAAGAAAATGGATTCATACTCTAAGCGAAGGCTTGAGCTAAATGATTGCGCCGGGATTCCATTAAATAAAAATTTTCATTCGTTAGTAGTTGAAGCTAAAGGATACGAGAACATGTCCTTTGATGAAAGAGATTGTAGAAACTACATTGCAAAAGTAAGACAGTTAAGACTTGGAGTTGGGGATGCCGAAGCACTTCGTGACTATTTTGTACGTATGCAAAGACGAAGTCCCAACTTTTTTTACGTGCTTGATATTGATGATGATGGTCGCTTGAAAAATGTGTTTTGGGAAGATGCGAGGTCTCAAGCAGCTTATGAATCATTTGGTGATGTTATAACTTTTGACAGCACATATTTAACTTGTAAAACCCTAAAAATCGTAAACGTGTTAAATGACCATTATGCCCTCAAGTTAATATTGGTGAAATACATAAAACACGTTAATTTTGTTAAATACGCTAAACACTTAACTTATTATTAAATTATGCAAGATATCAAGGACCAACTTATACTTATGTCCACAAAATGAATGTAACTCATTTTAAGTCATATAAACTAGTTACATGTACAAATATTACGAGAGCAATTAAAATAAATTATAGACTACTGTATTTGTATTTTTAGTAAATTGATTTGGTCATAATAACTTCCCCATGATTGGCCACTATGGACGCCTCTCTCCCCCAAAAATCTCGTCCATAATTATCTCCCATATATCCCTTCTTTTGTTTTATACGCTTCATAATATTGAAAACCCATGAAACCCTAATAACAAAAGATGACGGCTCATTTGTCTTCTCCATTTCTGTCGACACAAATGAGGTGCAAGGAGGAAACATGAAGGTTCCAAGGTAGCTTCGTATCATCGTAAGGCTGCTGTCGTGGGTGTCGTTAGGTCAAAGAGGGCTGCTGATCGTAGGTGTTTTATGACGAAGGAGACTGTTTTGCTGCTGCTGATAGTGACATCTAGGGCCAAGAAGGTGCCTGGTTGCTGGTTCTCGATCTTGCTTTTCTTCTCCTCTCGGTGTCACGCTACAAAGGTATCATCTTCATCACGTCGTCTCCGTTTGTTTTCTGAATTCTGGTCGTAGGTTTAGAATCTCATACGCATGCAATTGGAGCTTATAACATGGCTTATAACATGACTCCTCTTTATGTTAAATAAGGCCATGGAAAACCTAGTATCTTCTACATAAAATCAGGTGTAAAAACGTTATATGTGTCAATCTAAAAGGCATGGATCTGGTCCTTTGAAAACAGTTTTGTAAGACCTTATTCATGCTCCACAATATGATAATACGTAAATTGGTTTTGGCCTTGTTTTGGTCTCCTTAAACCTCGACATATATATCTATGATGAGTTAACTTAAAATTTTGGTCACATAAAACATACATGTATGGGTTAATGGTGTCGCATAGTGTAATGATAAAACCAGTCGTGAACCTGATTTTTGTCACCTTTCGACATGTTGTTAACGTGCCTAAATGAGATTAAGACATGAGTATACACTGGTTTTAACCTATAAGAGACGTACTAAAGATCTAGTTATGAAACTTAAACAATTAACATGAGAGTGCATGTTCTTTTTTTTAACGTGAATATAAGGTTGGATTATGTGACTTTGTAATATATTTTGTACTCATTAAGTGGGGTCTGTGGTGTGTAGTATTGGCTGGGCATGCATGATTGGAATATAAACATGTATAGTATATGTGATATAAACGTTGAGTGGGTGTGTGTATGTATCGAATAATAATAAAAAAAAAGGAGTCAATAGTTAGGCTTGTTTTGGGTTCCCATTACTAAAAATGAGAATACGCTTATGACTCTAAAGATATTAATACGATTAATCCGTTATGACTTAAATGAGCTAATAAGTATTTAAACAAATCGTAATCCGTGTAGATGCGTTGGAGGAGACGTGACGTTGTGTCTTCGTGTTCATTCATTCGTTTGCTTTCTTTTCATTGGCGTTAAGGTACAGATATTCTATCCCTTTTCAGTAGGGGTTTCTTATGATTTTCTGATCCTTCGACTTTGTTTCGCTTTGCTATTGACCCTCTGATATTGAACCTTTGATATCGATTCCTTTGCTATTTGACCATTGCTATTGAACTATTGCTATTGAATCTTTGCCTTGCTATTGACCCTTCTGTTATTGAATCACTGTTACTGAACTTCCGTTATTGAACCCTTTGCTACTGAACTGTTGCTATTGACCTGTGCTATTAAACCTATGATATTGAACGTTTGATATTGAACTGTTGCTACTGAACTTTGATATTGAATTGTTGCTACTGAACTTTGATATTGGACTGTTGCTATGAACCTCTGAATTGTGAACCATTTATATTGAACCTTTGATTGTGAAGACCTATATATTGCTACACTTTGAACCTTTGTTTGACCCTTCAGATTGATACCCGAGCCATTAACTAGGCATGGGGGTTCCATGTCCGTGTCATTGATGCACCAATGGCATGACTCCAGTGTGGATGAGTGATGTTCCACACCGTCCCCATTTTGTATTGATTATGCGCGCTTCAGATATATTGTATGGCCACTATTGTTTTGCAGGGGCGTATGGATGCATCCTAGATTTGTTTTGATTTGTATTTGATATGATATGATTTGTTTTGGTGATGCGGTGTGTGTGTGCAATACACCCCCTCACATTTTGGGAGCTAGCTACTCCACTGGTTACTGAGGTCTCCCCTCATATTGGTTTGGTATTTCGAGGTCACCCCTCCGAATACAATGGTTACTATTGGTTACTTGGCTGCTATTGCCACTATTGATATGGTTTGTTTAGTTGGCTCGGGATAGATTTCTGACAACCCTTACACTTTTGATAAACCTATATTGTACCTTCCGTATTCCCCAACGCACCATAATCTGTATTACTTGTTCATTACTCAAGACCCTTATATGATTCACTTGTACCAAGATATAGATACTCCATTACATTGATCTGTCACACTTTCATTCCGTTACTTCAGACTATGGTTCCATTCACGTACCGGGTTATTATATGCTTATTGAATTTGATTATACTATTCATGTTTTATGTGACCATTGATTATCCTGCTATGATGTGATTAATATGCGGTTATCTGAGTTACCTGTTTCTATCGGATGATAGGTGATCTCAGTGTTATGTGACCCTCATGTTATTGTCGGTGATCATGCTAATGTGTAATCGTTAGTTTTGTCTGTTTATCATGTGTTCTACGTTCGGTTGCTTCTCCGGACTATGACTATCCGTTGTATTCTTATCTGCTTATTGTTGACCTGCCATGTTTACATTCTGTCTATGCTTCGGGTTGATTTGGGTAAATGGCTCAACTTATGACGTCTGGCGTGTTAATTTGTTTAGTTGCCCTGTTATGTCTTTAATTCATTTAATTATATCTTTATACTGTATTCTTACTTATTACGTGTGACTGCCATGTGTTGAGCTGTGTTAGTACTTCCGCTGTTATGATACTGGTTATGCTTTCAACTAAGGGTTTTGACCTGTGTGAATTGCCATGCTCACTTATTAACTAATTGCTTCCGTTTGCCTTTAGATTTCTGTTTGATTTGTATGTCTTCTGAGTTCCTGAATTGATTGTATGTCATTTATATGTTGTGTGGATGCGACGCCTGCTATGTTTGCTTATGTTTCAGTTCTCGTATGTCTGGTTCGTATGTGCTTGTTTATATGTCATCGATGCTTTGCTTTGTTTCGTTCTCCTTGTTATCTGTTCGTTTTGGATATCTGTATAATTATGTTCTGCAGGATCCTCATTGACTCATTGTTCCCATTTCGCTGTGACTTTATTATCCGTTTCCTTTGTTCATTTTGCATTTCAGATTTTATTTAGCTTTCGTTTTGTTTATATCGTTCACTGGGCTTTTTAAGCTCACCGCATTTCTTTTCTGCGGCGGTGTTAGGTTTGAAGATGGGCTTTGATGGGCTGAGAGTTGGATTATTTGAGTGGACCAACCCTAGTTACCTTATTATTTGGATTTATTTTGTCGGGCTATTGTTTTAAGATTTCATTTTTATTTTAGACATTTTGGATTTTGTAATCTTCTTTGTCAGTCAATTGTTTATATGATTTGATACTTCATTTTTAAGGTTTTCGTTTGTAAGGATTTTATTTGTATGTTCTGATATGACACCAGAATGTGACACTTCTACCCTTGTCGGGTTGGGGTGTTACAATTATGGTATCAGAGCCCAGGTTTCGTCTTGTTGACCTTAGGATTGACCTGTGAGGACTGGGTAGACATTAGGCTTCCGTCTGTTCTGATCTCTTCTGATTCCTTTTGATTGTCGTTCAGATTTGACCTTGATATTCGTTTATCTTCACTGATTTGGCCTTCTTCTTTTCGCATCGAATTTTGTTATTTGGTATTCGCACATCCGTCTGCTGATCGTTAGGTGGAGAATATTCGTGGAGTTGAAGATGATGGTGATGTCCCTGCGTTACTGCAGCAGTCACTGGGCTGAAGAGGTTCGTGAAGCGCAAAGCCGCACCCGACCGCCGTGTTGCTGGAGACATCAGGTTGCTGCTGGAGGAAGCTGGACGGACCAACCAAAGGCGCAAAAGACGGAGACAAGATTCAACTGGTGGCTAAGAAGGTTCATCTATTTTTCACATGATTGGGCGCGACTTGTGTTACTCCAATTTTTTTTGTCACGCGTTTTGAGGAGGTTTGATATTTTGCTGAGTGATTTTGATCGGTATTGCTTATCGTTGATCTGTTCAAAACTCGGTTTGAATCGTGAAGTTTTATTGTATAGCATTTTGGTAATATCTCAGCTTTTCTTTCGGATCGTCAGTAATGAGTCATAAGGGACCGTTTTATGCTAGTTGATGGCCTTCTCTCTTTTGTGGTATGGTAAGTTGTTTTGATGTGGTATATGCTGTACGTATGTGATCTGGTTTGCTTTGGTATGTTACTTGATATCTGTATGTGATATGTTTTGTAGTGATTTTGATTATGTGGTTTGTCATGACCCGGGAAAGAATATGATGACAATAAGGACTTGTTATGTGATGCAAGTATTATGACTCCTGATCAACGTGATAATACCGAGATCATATGATTTGACCTTATTGAAATCATACGACATCCTGGGAAATGCCTGGGGTTGGTACGTGAATGGAATAGGGCTTATATCCGTTGTTTTTCAACCCTCATGTCCGTTTGGAATTCTGTACCTATTTGTGAGATTTTCGTCAACATCTGTTACGTATAAGTTTGTACGCATTGGAACCGGAGTCGTTATGATCTGTGTGAGACTATGGACTGCTACATCTGCCTTGAATTTGTACGTCTCTGTGTACCTCTGCGGCATCAATTTTCGAGGACGAAAATTTTTCTTTTAGAGGGGAAGAGTTGTAAAACCCTAAAAATCGTAAACGTGTTAAATGACCATTATGCCCTCAAGTTAATATTGGTGAAATACATAAAACACGTTAATCTTGTTAAATACGCTAAACACTTAACTTATTATTAAATTATGCAAGATATCAAGGACCAACTTATACTTATGTCCACAAAATGAATGTAACTCATTTTAAGTCATATAAACTAGTTACATGTACAAATATTACGAGAGCAATTAAAATAAATTATAGACTACTGTATTTGTATTTTTAGTAAATTGATTTGGTCATAATAACTTCCCCATGATTGGCCACTATGGACGCCTCTCTCCCCCAAAAATCTCGTCCATAATTATCTCCCATATATCCCTTCTCTTTTTTTTTATACGCTTCATAATATTGAAAACCCATGAAACCCTAATAACAAAAGATGACGGCTCATTTGTCTTCTCCATTTCTGTCGACACAAATGAGGTGCAAGGAGGAAACATGAAGGTTCCAAGGTAGCTTCGTATCATCGTAAGGCTGTTGTCGTGGGTGTCGTTAGGTCAAAGGAGGCTGCTGGTCGTAGGTGTTTTATGACGAAGGAGACTGTTTTGCTGCTGCTGATCGTGACATCTAGGGCCAAGAAGGTGCCTGGTTGCTGGTTCTCGATCTTGCTTTTCTTCTCCTCTCGGTGTCACGCTACAAAGGTATCATCTTCATCACGTCGTCTCCGTTTGTTTTCTGAATTCTGGTCGTAGGTTTAGAATCTCATACGCATGCAATTGGAGCTTATAACATGGCTTATAACATGACTCCTCTTTATGTTAAATAAGGCCATGGAAAAACCTAGTATCAGTCTACATAAAATCAGGTGTAAAAACGTTATATGTGTCAATCTAAAAGGCATGGATCTGGTCCTTTGAAAACAGTTTTGTAAGACCTTATTCATGCTCCACAATATGATAATACGTAAATTGGTTTTGGCCTTGTTTTGGTCTCCTTAAACCTCGACATATATATCTATGATGAGTTAACTTAAAATTTTGGTCACATAAAACATACATGTATGGGTTAATGGTGTCGCATAGTGTAATGATAAAACCAGTCGTGAACCTGATTTTTGTCACCTTTCGACATGTTGTTAACGTGCCTAAATGAGATTAAGACATGAGTATACACTGGTTTTAACCTATAAGAGACGTACTAAAGATCTAGTTATGAAACTTAAACAATTAACATGAGAGTGCATGTTCTTTTTTTTAACGTGAATATAAGGTTGGATTATGTGACTTTGTAATATATTTTGTACTCATTAAGTGGGGTCTGTGGTGTGTAGTATTGGCTGGGCATGCATGATTGGAATATAAACATGTATAGTATATGTGATATAAACGTTGAGTGGGTGTGTGTATGTATCGAATAATAATAAAAAAAAAGGAGTCAATAGTTAGGCTTGTTTTGGGTTCCCATTACTAAAAATGAGAATACGCTTATGACTCTAAAGATATTAATACGATTAATCCGTTATGACTTAAATGAGCTAATAAGTATTTAAACAAATCGTAATCCGTGTAGATGCGTTGGAGGAGACGTGACGTTGTGTCTTCGTGTTCATTCATTCGTTTGCTTTCTTTTCATTGGCGTTAAGGTACAGATATTCTATCCCTTTTCAGTAGGGGTTTCTTATGATTTTCTGATCCTTCGACTTTGTTTCGCTTTGCTATTGACCCTCTGATATTGAACCTTTGATATCGATTCCTTTGCTATTTGACCATTGCTATTGAACTATTGCTATTGAATCTTTGCCTTGCTATTGACCCTTCTGTTATTGAATCACTGTTACTGAACTTCCGTTATTGAACCCTTTGCTACTGAACTGTTGCTATTGACATGTGCTATTAAACCTATGATATTGAACGTTTGATATTGAACTGTTGCTTTCTTGAACTTTGATATTGAATTGTTGCTACTGAACTTTGATATTGGACTGTTGCTATGAACCTCTGAATTGTGAACCATTTATATTGAACCTTTGATTGTGAAGACCTATATATTGCTACACTTTGAACCTTTGTTTGACCCTTCAGATTGATACCCGAGCCATTAACTAGGCATGGGGGTTCCATGTCCGTGTCATTGATGCACCAATGGCATGACTCCAGTGTGGATGAGTGATGTTCCACACCGTCCCCATTTTGTATTGATTATGCGCGCTTCAGATATATTGTATGGCCACTATTGTTTTGCAGGGGGCGTATGGATGCATCCTAGATTTGTTTTGATTTGTATTTGATATGATATGATTTGTTTTGGTGATGCGGTGCGTGTGTGCAATACACCCCCTCACATTTTGGGAGCTAGCTACTCCACTGGTTACTGAGGTCTCTCCTCATATTGGTTTGGTATTTCGAGGTCACCCCTCCGAATACAATGGTTACTATTGGTTACTTGGCTGCTATTGCCACTATTGATATGGTTTGTTTTGTTGGCTCGGGATAGATTTCTGACAACCCTTACACTTTTGATAAACCTATATTGTACCTTCCGTATTCCCCAACGCACTATAATCTGTATTACTTGTTCATTACTCAAGACCCTTATATGATTCACTTGTACCAAGATATAGATACTCCATTACATTGATCTGTCACACTTTCATTCCGTTACTTCAGACTATGGTTCCATTCACGTACCGGGTTATTATATGCTTATTGAATTTGATTATACTATTCATGTTTTATGTGACCATTGATTATCCTGCTATGATGTGATTAATATGCGGTTATCTGAGTTACCTGTTTCTATCGGATGATAGGTGATCTCAGTGTTATGTGACCCTCTGTATTGTCTGGTGATCATGCTAATGTGTAATCGTTAGTTTTGTCTGTTTATCATGTGTTCTACGTTCAGTTGCTCTCGTGGACTATGACTATCCGTTGTATTCTTATCTCGCTTATTGTTGACCGCCATGTTTACATTCTGTCTATGCTTCGGGTTGATTTGGGTAAATGGTTCAACTTATGACGTCTGGCGTGTTAATTTGTTTAGTTGCCCTGTTATGTCTTTAATTCATTTAATTATATCTTTATACTGTATTCTTACTTATTACGTGTGACTGCCATGTGTTGACTGCTGTTAGTACTTCCGCTGTTATGATACTGGTTATGCTTTCAACTAAGGGTTTTGACCTGTGTGAATTGCCATGCTCACTTATTAACTAATTGCTTCCGTTTGCCTTTAGATTTCTGTTTGATTTGTATGTCTTCTAGTTCTGAATTGATTGTATGTCATTTATATGTTGTGTGGATGCGACGCCTGCTATGTTTGCTTATGTTTCAGTTCTCGTATGTCTGGTTCGTATGTGCTTGTTTATATGTCATCGATGCTTTGCTTTGTTTCGTTCTCCTTGTTATCTGTTCGTTTTGGATATCTGTATATTTGTGTTCTGCAGGATCCTCATTGACTCATTGTTCTCATTTCACTGTGACTTTATTATCCGTTTCCTTTGTTCATTTTGCATTTCAGATTCTATTTAGCTTTCGTTTTGTTATATCTGTTCACTGGGCTTTTTAAGCTCAGCCGCATTTCTTTTCCTGCGGCAGGTGTTAGGTTTGAAGATGGGCTTTGATGGGCTGAGAGTTGGATTATTTGAGTGGACCAACCCTAGTTACCTTATTATTTGGATTTATTTTGTCGGGCTATTGTTTTAAGATTTCATTTTTATTTTAGACATTTTGGATTTTGTAATCTTCTTTGTCAGTCGATTGTTTATATGATTTGATACTTCATTTTTAAGGTTTTCGTTTGTAAGGATTTTATTTGTATGTTCTGATATGACACCAGAATGTGACACTTCTACCCTTGTCGGGTTGGGGTGTTACATAACTAATGAATATAGCATGCCTTTTGCTCCATTTGTTGGTGTGAATCATCATGGACAATCTATATTGTTAGGATGTGGTTTAATATCACATGAAGATACTCATACATATGAGTGGTTATTTAGGTCATGGCTAACGTGTATGGGCGGCCGTTCTCCGAAAGCTATAATAACAGACCAATGTCAAGCAATGCGGGCAGCAGTGGCAACGGTATTTCCTGAATCTTATCATCGTCTTTGTCTTTGGCATATAATGAAAAAGATCCCTCAAAATTTTGGTGGATTTAGTCAATATAAGGCTATAAAAAAAACCTTAAAAACCCTTGTTTACGAGTCTATATATCCTCAAGACTTTGAAGACGGTTGGTCTAAAATGATCGAAGATTATTGTCTTGAAAAGAACGAATGGTTATGCTCCTTGTTTGATGATGCGTTGGGTTCCGGTGTATGTAAAAGTACTATTTTGGGCAGGAATGTCGACAACACAAAGGAGCGAAAGCATGAATTCTTTTTTTGATGGGTATGTTCATTCAAAAACATCCTTACGACAGTTTGTTGAACAATATGACAATGCATTGAAGAGCAAGATTGAAAAAGAAAACAAGGCCGATTTTGATTCACTCAATTCTTCATATAACCTCATAACACAATTTCACTTTGAAAGACAATTTCATGAGTCTTACACCAATGCAATGTTTAAGTTGTTTCAAGATGAGTTGCGTGGTATGATACTCAAACTATTCATTGTTCGAAGCAAGTGGTACACTATCCATATATCATGTGACGGATATCATGCAAGTGAAACATGGGGTTTTCAAAAAGAGAGTTATATACACCGTTAGTTATAACGAGGATGGATGTGATATCAAATGCTCTTGTCATTTGTTTGAGTTTCGTGGAATTGTTTGCAGGCATATGGTGAAAATCTTGATTGAGAAGGATGTTAAAGAAATACCTTCACGTTATATTTTGACTCGATGGAGAAAAGATGTGAAGCATCGACATTCCTATGTGATTAATTGCTACGACGACTTGAGGAGCGGGGAGCAAACTAAACAATTTGACGACTTGTGTACAAACTTTTATGAAGCTGCTCATTTTGCTAATTCTCGAGAAAAGTATGAGTATTTGATGGAATGCATAACTATGGCAAAAGAAAAGTTAAATGATGATTCGATTTGGGGAGTTAGTAGTAGTGTTGATCAAAATTCGGACTCAACTGTAAGGTTGTTATCACCTTTAAAAGTACGTGGCCGAGGTCGCCCACCATTCAAGAGAAAGGAACCCGAAGTTGATATAGTTATGAAAAAGAAGAACAAGAGCAAGAACAATGGCACGAACAAGAGAAAAGAAAATGCAGGCTAGAAGGTTTATACGTTTAAGTGCTGGTAACATTGTTGCTGTTGAGGGATTTTGATGCAAGTATGGTGTAGGTGTTGTCAACTTGGCATAGTCATGTTTTGTTATGTTCTGTTCGTCCAAAATTAAAAGCATAACTAAATTTTTTGTTGAATCTATATGTAAGTTGTTGTATTGAAACAATATGGATGGATTATTTAATGAATATGACTTGTTCGATTCTATTGTTATTGAGTAATAAAGATCATATATTATCACAAATGTGCAGTACGCTAAAAGAGATGCAAAATAAAAAAATGAAGACAACATGTTGTATAAAAATGAGAGTGATGAATGAACAATAACTAATTAGAAAATTAATATAAGGGCAAAGTAGGAATTACATCAAAGATGAAATGAGCTTATAAAATGATGACAAATGTCTCTACCATATTATTAGGCCTACAATTAGGCATATTATGTAGTCCTCCCAATCAAGACTCATATTATTGAATGAATAATATAGAAGAGAATGATTGTTGTTATTTATTGATTGATCTACATACTGACCATGCAGCATACATATAGGGATACACTATTGGAACCCTCCTTATGGGGTCACATTCATAGGGAATATTCCTTTTGTCCCCCATTTTTTCAGTAAAACTCAGTTTTTTGTCAGTTTCTGTTCCGTATTTTTGACAGTTTTAAGCGTTTGGCTTATTAAACTTTATATTTACAGTTCCGCATTTTCAGGTTTATAGCTTTTTGATATAAACAAAATTATAAAAATAAAAAAAAAAATAAAAAACAAGGGGGGGTCAATATAAAAAATTAGGTACCGTCCTAATAACCCAGCCCTACATATATAGGAGGATTACATAGAATAATATGAGAGAACTCCTCCAATCAAGCCTACAAATCAGGCTATACAATAATGACAGCTATACTAATTGACAGCACATGATTTGGACATATCATAATATTCGGTTAATGCTCCCCCGCAGTCGAAGTGATAGGACACCGGACGCTTAGATTGGAGCGAAATTCTTCAACTAAAGCCGCAAACAAAACAAAACATAACAATTTGCATGATGAAGACAAGATGACGAATTACTTTTTCGTTATAATAATGGGTCAACTCATCAGACGTTTTTACAAAGAAAAACATAAAGATTTTTTTTTTTTTTTTTAGTCATTGCCGTTCCCACCTTTTTTTTTTAAGTCAAAAAGCATATATTCTTGTGACTTTTAATAAAGCATCTTTCCATACTTTCCATGCCAAAGTTTAATATCAGTTCCCTTTGAACAAGATGCTATTATTGTACTCCCATTAAATACCTCTGCTTCACGTCCAACTACGAGAAACCCATTATTGTTTCCAAGTTTTTTTTTTTTTTTTTTTTTCTTCATAAATAACCACCAAAACAGTTATCAGTTACCATTTTCAATGGCTCAAGAGATGATTGATGATATCATTTTATGTGCCAGCCAAATCATCCTCACACACTACACAAACAACTGATCGATATCATTTTTTTTTTTTTTTTTTTTTGTTGTGTTTTTGAAGTTAAAGGGTACCACACAGCGGTGTGGGAAAAGAACAAAAAAGAAAATATCAGCACTTTGGATGTGCTTTAGGACACCAAAGTTGTTGCTGATGAAGATGAAGAGAAGCGCGGCAGCACTTTGGATGTGCATTAGGACACCAAAGTTGCTGTGGATGTTGTTGTTGTCCGGTGGGGCTTGAACCCATCGTCGGATAACTTTTGATATTGAGCAACCTTTAGTCCGGTGGGGCTCGAACCCATCGTCGGATAACTTGAGAAACTTTTCTGGCGAGTTGTGGTCGTGATATTTTGGACCAGATTTATGGGTTGTTCATGTGGGTGGTTTGGCGGCAGTAAGCACCGGTGGCTGGTGGTTTGAAGACAACTTGAAGGAAATGACCGATGGGTCTGTTTTTGGATGTTAAAGGGGTTTATGTGGAGGGATAATTTTGACGGGGTGGCTAGCTACAGCGGCTTATGATGGATGATTAGATCCGATTAGACCCGCAGATAACTTGAAATTCGACTGGTAAGCTTTTTTTTTTTTTTTTTTTTTTTTTAGAGTGAGAGAGAGATGACCGGTGTTTTATTGAGATTAAAGTGTAAAAAGAGCCTTCCGAACCTCAGGCGTGTAGCCGATTGAAGTCTAGGTGATAAAGATCTTTGGTTGTGATACCATGTTAGATAATATGATAGAGAATATAGAATGTTTATTGATTGATCGCCATATAAGATAAAATGATACAATATATATAGGGACTATCATTCCCTTTATTCAAGCAAATACACAAAAACCTTCCGAATAAACGGGGCGTGTGTTTCTATACAAAAACATAAAGATTTTTTTTTTTTTTTTGTCCCCACCCATCACACAATAATTGCATCTTTATAAAAGACACTTTATGATAGCATTCTTTCTTCGTACCGTTCTATAATCCACTCCAAATAAACTTCAGTAATCAATAAACAACAACAATCAATCAATAAACATTATCATTCAATATTATTATTATCTTACATGGTATCAGAGAATTAAAATCTCTAACCCTAAACCTAAACTTCAATCTTCCGCCGCCGCCTCCGGCCGCCGGCTACACGCCGGAGGTTCGGAGGGCTCTCTTTAAGAATTAACCTTTATCTTTAAAATATCAAGTAATAAAAGTGAACCCACCTGCTCCTTTCAACTTCCGGCGCCGCTCCGGCCAACCCACGCGCCACCAATCTCAGTCATGCTCCATAGATCTTGAATCCAAGATTCGGAATCAAAACATGTTCAATCGAAGGTGTCGCTTCCCATGGTTATTGGTGCTGTCGTTATTGGCATCGTCTCTGGAAAAGCTATCTTTGGACCTCCAGTGGACGAGTACTGGAACAAAAAGCTTGAGGAAGAAGAAGCTGCAAAGAAGACCGACACTCGCTCTTCTTGTCATTTTATTCAAGCAAATACACAAAAGTTCCACACTACTCAAATGTCTAAAGTTTTTGGTTCACGTTGACTGGCCCATATTTATATGTACAAGTGTGTTGTTTTGCAAAGTGTTGTTTTATTTGTGGGGTGTGGGGTTGATTGTTTATTTGATTGGCCGACAAAACATGAAGAATAAAGGCTAAAAGCAAAAGCAGGTGGGACCGGTGAAGACTAAAAAAAATAATAATAATAAAAATAAAAAATCGGATCTTTATGTTTTTTTATGGAAAAACACGTCCCGTTTGTTCGGAAGGTTCTTTGGGGGTTGAAGTTTTAGAACCAATTTTCATTGTCTCATCTTTGTTTTAGTTGTAAAGGATACTTTGGTTTATCCCATTTGGTCAGGATACTTTGGTTTATCCTATTTGGTAAGGGATACTTTGGTTTATCCCATTTGGTCAGGATACTTTGGTTTATCCTGTTTGGTACGGATACTTTGGTTTATCCGGTTTGTTTCTTGCTTTTGAAGATGCTTCCGCTTGCTGTTGTGTCTAAAAAAAAATAATAAAAAAAAATTATATTGTTTGTTTGTCGACCGTTCGTCCGGATTTGTTACCAGTCGACTAAAGTTGACCGTTGGTACCAGTCTCTAATGTTGACCGTTGGTACAAAAAGATTACCAGTCAACTTAGCCGACCGTTGGTACCAGTCGACTAAAATCGATCGTTGGTACGGTTTTGTTACGAGTCGACTAATGTTATATCTTTATTATGTTAATGTTTTGTTTTTCTTTTCTAGTTTTGTCACTCCAGTCCGAGCTTTCGCGATTTCGCCGCTCGAACTGCGGGGGAGTGTTAGTTGTATATTCCATATGAGTGGGTCATGAGTGGGTCATTAGTTGTCTAGCATTATTAAAGGGAATGATAGTCCCTATATATATTGTATCATTTGTATCTTATATGGCGATCAATCAATAAACATTCTATATTCTCTATCATATTATCTTACAGGACTTACCAGAAAACCTTACTTCATCATACAAATTTTTATCCACGGTAGTGTGATTGCTACAAGTGGTGGAACACCCGGAAAGCGCACTACCATGATCACACCATTACCACACCCCTCCACAACAAATTTATTGTGTGATTTGGAATACAAAAAGGGGCTACTAGCAAGATTCACGCTCTTGGTCGCCTGACTGCATGCAGAGAGCTTTTGCATATTGACACTGATTGTTTAATTTTCCAAGTCAACACCCACAACCTCCAGGTTGTTGAGTGCAGCCAGATATGGCGTCAAGGAGTTGCAATCAATAGTGTACCATTTGTGGACAGAACAGTTTGCTCCAATTCCAAAAGGATACGGAATCCTCACTTTCCCACACGTATCATTGCACCCTGGCTTAGCGAAGTTTGACCCTGCTATTGATGTTGCTGTTAATGAAAGGAAGGTAACTAGTAAAATATGGTAAGCTTGAAGTAACTTCATGTTTGATAAGATAGAAAGTCTATGGCTTGAGGTGTTTAGGTTTATAGTGGTGGCCATGATTGATTAGTTGGAGTTATGTAGTGAGAAATTACCCGTAGACCACGAGCTGAGTCTACGTCGTGCATGATAATCTGAAACTAATTTGGAAGTAATAGACCAATGATCCTTTAGTCCATTGGTAAGAGCTTTGAGCTTGGGTCAATAGACCCGGGTTCAAACCTCTTCCATGGCACTAAAGATCATTTGGTACCATCCCCCCCACCGCAAATACTCGTGATGACTGGTCCGAGGCCTATTGAAGAAAATGGCCGGGTTCAAAGCCCACCTCCTCGATAAGTACGTCCACGGACAGTGCTCATCACCGGGTCCGGTCCTTGAGGAGGGTCCGGTTGGCATCCTTAGGATGTATGGGACTAGGGTGATCCCACCGATCTTCACCTTTTGAAGAATTTGGAAGTAATAGAGGGGATACTTTTTCTACTCTTAAGATTACGATGGTCTTGTCCCAAAAAGGAAAAAAAATAATAATAATAAATAAAATAAAACAGTAATAAATTATAAAAAATAAATAAATAAACAAAAAAAGATTACGATGGTCAGCATTATTGGTTGCATTTTAATGGTGGTGAAACTACTTCAAAAGATATTATTTCAAGTCCTTGCCCTTGGAAGTGTTCATTGGATTTATATTGTTTGTAACCAATAAACTCGAGATTTCTCTAGTAAATCGGTTAAATCTGTAATTTCTTTTAGCGGTAAAAAAGAGTCTTTGCTTCTAAATCAGTAGAAGACATGCAGAAGAAAATATATTTAAGAACAAATGGACCGTTGTTTTAGCTTCTTCTACGTTGCAATAGTAAACGGCCGTTAAACATACTATATTGGGTAGAGACCAGCTACTCAATCGCGACAAGAAAAGTTGTAAATAGATTTGGAATACTCGAGTACGCAAGAATAATGAGCGTATCTGATCTAAAATGGTTATATTTGTTATCCTTGGACCCAGCCCAATTACAGGTTTACAGACTTTACATAAAATACATAAAACATATATAAACACTTAACTACCCTAACTTTGCTTCTATAACATTAAGGTCCAACATTCACCCCCATAATGTTATAAATGGCAATCATGTCTTTTTTACTTGACTTCACAAGGGTTCATCGTCAATTTCATAAATGAGATGTGCTTGCTCCACCTTGTCTTTCTTCTTCCATTTGGTGCATTCACGTGCAAAATGACCTAAGTCACCGCATTCATAGCATATGTAAGTGCTCTTGTCTTTAGTTCCTTGACTCGTACTTGTTCCACGTGCATTTGAACTATCCTTCCGTTTCATACTCTCCTTGGCTTCTCTGTTGAAATTTTTACCTCGCCCTTTACCATGACTTTGGTTGTTTGAACTTGCCATTAGAAGTTTGTTTTGATCATTTTCCACTAGCATGTCTTGACTTTTGATTCATTTTTCAAAGGCTGTTAATCTTCCAACGGTTTCTTCAAAGGACATCTTGTCTAAATCTTGATATTGTTCAATAGTTGCCACGATCGGTAAAAACTTCTTTGGAACTGAATTGGGTAGTTTCCTCACACTTATCTTGTTTTCGAGTGTAGTTCCAAGAATTCTAAATTTTGCCCTTATACTGCTCAATTTGCTTGCAAAACCACTAACAGTTTCACTTTCTTTCATCTTTAAAGACTCTAGTTCACTCCTCAAAGTTTGCAAACGTGCTTTCTGAACTAAGTCTACTCCAATATTAATGAACAGAACTTTGATTGAGTTCCAAACTTCCTTTATAGTCGAACATTGTGCTACCTACATTAGGACATCTTCGGGCAATGTTTGAAAGATCATTTCCTTTTATGTATGTACTTTCTTCTCACCTACCGCATCTTCGGAATCAATTGTTCCCCATAGACCATGTGCCTTCAAAATTGTTTCCATCATCAATGCCCACGTAGTGTAGTTTGTTTAGTTCAATTTTGGACATTGTAGTGAAACATTTCCTTGTTCTTAAACTGATGCACTGCTTGATGCGTTATCATGCTTGTCACCTTCTTTTCCTACCATGCTTGCTTGCTTGCTTTTAACAATCAGGATCGAGATGGTTTCTGGTTTTCTTGCTCTTGTGTTTGATCAATAGATCAAAACTCTTACTTGCTAACACCAACTTGCTAATCAACATTATGTTTTCCTGACCCACTTGCTAATCTGGTTCTTACTTGCTTTGATAAAAAATAATTGATCCTTTCTTGTTGACATTAAACCCCAAAGATTCTACTTTCTTGCTAGTTTGAATCAAGGGTTCTACTTGCTATTTGAACCTAAGAAAAAGGCTCGAAACTTGCTATTTGAATCTTAAGGCTCGCAACTTGCTATGAACCTAAGGATTCGGTCTTGACTTGCTAAGAATCACTAGGATTCTGTTTAACTTGCTATAAACCACAAAGGGTTCGGGTTTCTTACTTTCTTACTATCTAACTTCTTTATATAATTCTAGTTCTAATACTGAAATATATAAAGTGAAAGCGAGAATCACTTATTCAAAAAGATCCCTTACAATCTTCATTCTTCCTGTGGTCGCTACACATAAAGGTTGTACAACAACCAATCACCTTTTATTCTTGCTTTTCAATCGATGGCCAGTTACATACGTTCTTCCCTAGATCGATTAACTCTTGCTCTGATACCACTGTTGTTAAATGGCCTTCGATTAAACGTTGTTTCTTCGATTATACAACTTCTTTTGATTCGGTCAAGATGAACAGGTGTTTGGGACAGAAACTTGCAGGCGAATAAAACACAAAGTAACAATAATAATCAATGATAATAACTTGTATCTAAAACTCAGAATTAACAGTAATGAATCGTTCTTTTTTATTGAATATGATGATCGATTGAATGAATTGATGTTTACAGAATATGAACTATTTATATCCAATGAATCGGTGCTTTCACAAAGGGGTATACTGATTTGTTTAAACTAAACGACGTGACTATTGTAAAACGGTTATATTTGTTATCCTTGGACCCAGCCCAATTACAGATTCCGTTTACAGACTTTACATAAAATACATAATACATATATAAACACTTAGCTACCCTAACTTTGCTTCTATAACATTAAGGTCCAACGAAAAATGACTAAATACTACAAATGAGGCCCGAAAACCGAAAAACAAGCCTAATAAAGGTGGAATACTCTTACAATTTGGTGAGAAATACTTAAAAAGTGTTATCTTTCTTGCATTCTTTGAGCATGCTTTTAATCAATTTCTGTAATCACGCTTTTTGCAGTATTGTTTTCTTTAAAATATCGCTTTTTGCAGTATTCTTTGATACATTAAACTATTCTATGACATTGTATGTAACAATAATTAAAAGTTTTGTAACTTCAATCTTGTGATAACTCTCTTCTTTTGTAGGAGCAGTTAGAGTAATAGTCAATAAGTTTTTCTATGTGACGTATGTACATTAGCAAAAGAAATAGCAATGAATAAGTGTTTGAAAATCTAAAAATAGTAATGAATCTCATATTTTCAGTGAGAGTTGTTTCCATCAATATCAAATCCCACATTATATCTCAACGTGTCGTCGAGACCTTTGCAGCAAGAACTTAGCTAGACTCATATAAACTAGTTAATCCAATTTTTCCAATCCAAAGTTTATAGAAACTAAGGGTGCGCTTGGTTCAAAATGGGGAATGGGAAAGCGAAAAGAAAAGGGAATGCAAAAGGAATGCAAAGGAATGGAATGGAGATAATCATTATCTTTGATAGTGTTTGGTTTAAGAAACATATTTTAACCTCCAAAGTGGTGGTGGTGGTGGCGGCTGGTGGTGGTGGGTGGTGGTGGTGGTGGCTGGTGGTGGTGGTGGCTGCTAGTGGTGGTGGCGGCTAATGGTGGTGGGTAGTGGTGGTGGCTGGTGGTGGTGGCTGCTGGTGGTGGTGGTGGCTGCTAATGTTGGTGGCTGGTGGTGGTGGTGGTGGTGGTGGTTGCTGGTAGTGGTGGTGGCTACTGCTGGTGGTGGTGGTGGGTAATCATTACCATACCTCCCAATTTACTGGGTAATGCCCCATTACCCAATACTAAAAATGATTGCATTCCCTACTCCTAACCATACATGTTTAATCATTACCTTTCTCATTCTCACCATATATTACCCCAACCAAGCACCCCCTAAAAATATTTGCATGGTTTAGAAATTGGTCAAACATAAGCAATGAATAAGAACGGCTCCCCTGCATATGCAGAGTATGAACCAACCAGAGATATATCATTTGTATCATCCAAATGTTCATTTCACCTATATTAACACCTTTGAGTAGATATTGGATCGACTTTGTTTTTTTTTGGCTATATGTTTAGCTGTATTATATACAACCAGTCCATTGACAACTGCACATACTGAAGTACGTAAACTATGAGGCCCTAAAGTTATTCCATGTGCACAATAGGCCCTCAGAATTTAAAGGCCATGTGTGAATGCACACACTCAAGAACGTACTTGTTTTCAGACTGTACCTTGACCTCCTAGGGAGAATTCTATATTCGTTATAGTAGTCGATGGCCCTCACATGATATGAAAAGTGACATTTGATCAACAACAGACAGCTAGGTTGGCTTCTTCTTGTTGCTTTATAAGTAAAGTAGCATTAGTGTGTTTAGAAATACACTCTCTCTCTCTCTGCCATCTGGTTCACGTTTTCTTGATTAGTTTGAAGGATGCATAGATGATTGCTGCAAGAAAAAGTGACCCCACACTTATGCCAACACCTAAATGAAGACCAATACAAAATGGAAATTCTCAAATCAAATAGCCATTTCCAAGTGATTTGGGCCATATAAGATCAGCTTAGCTACACTATGTTCTGTACAAATTTTGTTACACGAATTTTAACAATTCGCCCACAACATAGCTAACATAGGTATAAAAGAAGACCCATAGATGGTTTGCTTGATCTGCTTTCAACAACATTGTAATCTCCATATATAAAAATCACATGTAAAGTTCTCTGATGTAAATAAGCCGTAAATGTCATATATGGTATCATAGTGACAGTAACCATCACTATCCTCGCACCTTGCACACTCTTCCGTAACTGTAGGATAGTCTATAAGAGAGCTGTCCATGTTAGAACTCAAAAACAAACAAATAAACAGTAGTTATATATAAAGTTACATACCTTCACACATCTCCTAAATAAGGAGTTCCTTCGTAAAACTCATAATAGGCACTATTCCTAGTATTCACAGAAGTGTCATTGCCCATATCCACTTTGCGTCTATACCTTCTTGGGTTGTAATTATCGCAACAACTTACTTTATCTTTGTCACGGTCTGATAGTGTCCACAGTAGTGAAGGATTTGGATCATCCATGACCTTATTGTATGATTCAAGTAACAGGAACGGACTCTTACCAAGATCAACTTCAATTTCTTGGTCTGAATGCATTCAGAGAACTTTGGCATATTAACCGCGATTTTTTGACTTTCCAAGTCAACTCCCAACACTTCAAGGCGGTGACTGAGTGCAGATAGATATGGTGTCGAGGAGTTGCATTCAACGACGTACAATTCATTGACAGAACAATTTACTCCGATTCCAAAAGGGTATGGAATCCTCACAAGTGACGAAAAGAACTGCATCTGTACGAAATTGAAGCTCAACTTCTAAACTATAGACGAGTCGCATAAAACATCCAAACTCTATGACCACCATAAAGACAACTCTCGTGGAAACCAAAACCAAATATCACTATAAAAACAAGTTCAAACTAGCTTAACACTGTGGAAGAAGGAGGTTGTCAAAGCCTTCCTTTTACCGTTGCTTCCTTCATCTAATGCATAGGGGAAGGAAGCAAAGTTTTTTAAGTGAGATTAAACGCTTATGGGAAAAAAGACTTGAATTACTTTGTGGCAATAAGCCGTGGTCTTATTCCTATCTTGGGATATTAAATAAAATAACATCACTCATTCAAAAAACATGAATTAGCCTTCTAATTGTGGCTTCTAAGCTAATAAGGACTTCTTAGAAACCGTGAAAGTGCTTTTGGGATCTAGTAATACTGAAATCATCTTCATTTTCATCTTTATCCGGACAAAAGTTCTTTGAGTTTTGACCCACCTCATCTCAAAACTTATTGGGCTTTATATATTTAACAAAAACAGACCCAGTTATACATTTATCTTTTTGATATATTGCATGCATATTTTTTCGATCAATACTGCTAGTTTTGTCTCTAAAATTTTCATGTGTTCTGTATTCACATCATTGTTAAATTTTATTTATGGGACTACGGTTTAGACCTAAACATAATTTACTGAGTATAATTTTGAATTTGCTTACAGTGTAGACCTGTTTCAATCTCATTTTGGACAATTAAAATGGATGCGAATTATTATTTTTTTTTTTTCTTTTGAGAGTAAAAGGATAGATGTCGTTTTAAGATTAAAAAGTAGTAATACACAACTAAACGACTTGCGTCTAATTTTGTAGTTTGGAACAATATTCTCAAAATCTATAACAAAAAACCTAACTTAGTAAGCATTATTTATCAGTTTTGGTTTTGTTCGATTTAAACGAATTCCTTTTTATATATTGTTTAGTAACAAGGCGAGATTTCTTCAACTCAGCGTCTCCGGGAAAAAAAATCATCAGATCAAATGCACATATTCATATAGAAATGTAGTTCACCTTACTTTCACAAAGAAAATACAGAGTACTTCGAACAATCTGAATCAGAAATAGTGAATCCTACTTTAGCTCATTTACTTGTTAGTTACAATATCTCTATATGCCACTCTTCTATAGTTCTATATATTACCAATTAAGCATGGTTATTCTTACAGTTCTATCCTACATATCTCACACTTCTGATCGTTTGATATGTATTAGTTCACAGGTTTGTTTGTTTGTTTTTTTTTTTTTTAATTTTTTCTTCTTCTTATAGACCCAAACTATAAGATGTTGAGGTCAATCATTATTTTTTTGTTGTTGTTTCGAACACTTTTAGTTTCCAATATATATTTTTAAAAGAGCAGATTCTAGGAGACGTAGGACACGGATAGTGCATCATAAGAAGAGGTAAAGACTATTACCATATGCTCCACGTGAAGAAACAACACACAGAATGAAACAAATTGAACATGGAATATAGTGATGATCTCTAGTGATGATCTCACTTACTCCTTCGATATGGCTCCAAGATCAGCAAATTTTTCCATGTATAAGAAAGGTGCAATGCATGTATCTTTTTAAGTTTGAGACAATCTCCCCTATGAAAATGAGATGCCCCTTCTACTTAATAGAAACGATCTTAAATTCCATGTTTCCATTATATATGGGTTATCTTATGTGGCTCTTATTGAAGGTTCTTTCCAAAGAAAACACGGAAACATTGGAGTATTGCAGAGCCATGTTGAAGAGAGATGAATGTCCTCCACTGCTTGTCATATTCGATTCTTGCGAAGGGTAATTAAGTAAATACTTTTTGTTAGTAAAAGAGGCTTCTTATGCCAATCAGAGTGTGGGTTAATTTGGGCAATGTTTGAAACAGGTTAAGTTGATAGATTTAAGTCTTTAACAAAGAAATGAGTCAAATGGGTCGAAAGTCATCCAAATATTTAAATGCATGAAACATATTACATGGCTTAAATTAAAAATGTTAGAATATTATTTTAAAAATGTAAATCTTTAATCATATTTAACACATTAACGATTTAGGAATTTTAAAAAAATATATAAAAGTTTTCGCTACTTGGCCTGATCCAACCAGTTTTGACCCATCACTCAACCTACCCGACATGCTAGTTGCCACTTCTTATGCCAATGATGTAACACCCCAACCCGATATGGGTCAGAATGCCACATTATGGTGTCATACAAAGCATATAGTAGCGCAAGCGGAAGTCTTATCATACAAATAAAATAAAGTAATGAACATCATAACTCCAAAATGATAAATAAAACCACAAATCCAAAATAGAAATATAAATCTGAAACATAAATCCATAATTAAGTGAAACATCAAAATATGGTAGGTCTTCTAAGTTCCAACTCTCACTCTTGCCCATAGCCCTACTAGAACCCCGCCACGCCACGGGAAAAGAAAGGTGAGCTTAAAAGCTCAGGAAGAGATATACTGAAATCAAAAGCTAAATATAAAAGAGGTACGAAACAAATCAAAATGTAATAACGAAATCATAACGAATGAATGTAAAGGAATGAGTCAATGAGAAACCTGTAGAAAACATCATAACATATATCCACCGAGAATATAATCAAAGAAACCCCATAGCAAATAGTACATCTATGAATACATACCAGCACATACAACTATTCAAGCATTCAAAGAATCACATAAAAGATAAAAGCAGCATCATAGATAAACATGTAACCAAATATTGTAAGAGTAAATCAAGCAGCGGAACAACTAACAACAGGATATGGCAAAACAAACATGGCAGTAAATCAAATACATATAGCTAAACTTTACTCTATAAGCAGGCAAGAAACCACAGAATATAGCTCAAGCATGGCAATTTCTCCAGACAGATAAATAACAACGAAAAGTTGTACGATCATCATATCAAGTAGCATCATCAGTAGTAATACTAAGCAAGACTATAACATGGCAACTAAACAGTTTAATAGGTACACCCGTAAGTCAAATCAATTTCTGTCAGCAAGGAATCATGTGCGTAAATGTAATCATGGCAGATCAACAATTAGCAGATACTCCCTCCGTCTCATAATAATAGTCCATATTTCCTTTTTGGGATGTCTCAATTTAATTGTCCACTTTCCTTTTATAGTAAAAACTAGAGAATTTTGTGGGGGAATATTCCTTTTGAATGGTTGAAAATTAAAGTGGTCCCACTTTTATTAAAGTGTGTGTTTCTTGTCTAGTGACAATAATTTTGAGACGGAGGGAGTAGTACATTATATGATAATTATAACTTAAGAAGTAATTATATAAGGACATCACAAAAAGCCGCTAAGTCACAGATTTACATACAAGCATGGCATCTAGACAAATCACATAAGCACATCTTAACATGGTAACCGGATAATTTCATACTAGCATGACAACAAGTAATTCAGGTAATCAGATATCAACATGGAGAGTAGGCAAATCACGTAGTCATACATCAACATAATAAACAAGAGAATCACATACTCATGACATAGCATTATAGACATATAAATTAAAAGTCTGATAACATAAGTTTGGTATTCACAATGTATGGAATGAAAGCATCATAAAATCAATAACAATAACACCACATAGTTGTTGGATGGACTAGATGAGGATTCTGGGTGAACCAAAGGTCAAACAAGTAACTGAATGAAAGCTTACGTATCAAATGAGCAAAAGATGAAAAATCAAAGGGAATGAGATATCATAAACAATAAAGGATTAGGTCATGAAGATAACATAATGAAGTACCAAAGCAAAAGGTGTTCAACATGCCACATGAAGAACACAATGAACATACGAATACATAATCCAAGGAAGTATAATGAATCACAAATGAAGGATGCCCACGAGCAAATAATCCTATTCGTCCAACATGCCACATGAAGGACACTACTTACAAAAGGGTTCTGGGAGGGGAGACTTCACAAGTACCAAGTGCGAGAGGGGGTGCAAGGCACGCACAAACCAAACGCCTAATCCATACAAATCATTCCAAATCATATCAAATCATATCATATCAAATCATAATCCTAGGATGCATCCATACGCCCCCCGTACATAGGCAATATGTAACCTGTTAGCTAGACTAATCACACCGCCCCAGATAGTGTCATGCCATTGGTGCCATCAATGACATGGCCATGGTACCTCCATGGCTAGTTGGCTCGTAACAAAAGGGGCAGAACGTACAAATCATAATCATATCCAAATCATACCGAATCATAAGCGTACAAATCATGGCAATTGAATCATATCATAACATATCATACCGAAGTCAAAATGGAACGAATCATATCGAAGAATCATAGCATACGAATCAATTCAAAAAGCAACAAAAGATCATCAGAGGGGAATCATAGCAAGGGATCATATCAAAAGATCAAAACGTACTAAGTATCCCTACTGAAAAAAAATAATAATATTTGTACCTTAGCACATCAAATCAAACCTTCGAAAGCACAAAGAATAAGCTAACCCCTCCTTCGCGGATCTACATAACAATGGTTTAAGTTTTAGAAAACTATTTTATATTCGTCATTGTTCATATTAGGATTTCATTCTATTTTTAGAAACTTTCCGGTTTTAGTAACTTTCCGAATTAAGTAAATTTCCTAAATTAGTAACTTTAGGGTTCATATCCTTAATCAGTCAATTTAGAGTTAAATATAATAACTTATCATAATTTAGGGTTTAAAGTGTAACTTATCAAAGTTTAGGGTTTACTGCGACAAATAACTAAATATTAAAAACTCCATAATATTACTATTGTAGTCTAAGGTGTAAAGTGTCAATTCATAATAGATCAAGGTTTGCATGTGACAATTCTTAAAGATGAGGGTTGAAAGTGAAAATATTCAAATATTTAGCATGCTACATCTATACTACTCGTATAGTATTTCAGAACTCGTGGAAGACCCCTTGCCTCTCAACTGAGAAGTCAGGGGTTCGATCCTCACTCCCTACAAAAGGTCGGAGGTCCTTTCTACCTTTGGTAGAACTGAAGCGTCTTCTACCCAGGTAGGTAAGGTTGTCTACATCTTAACCTCCCCCAAACACCGGAAATGGTATTGGGTACCCATAACCCGTGGAAGACGGCATTGGGAGTTACTTTACTTTTTCTTTGTATAGTATTTCAGAACTCATTTTACAACACCACTTATTTCGCTAAACATTCACACTTGCTCGCGGTTCAAACGACTTACCGACACGACTAGATCAACATGTAACTCTATTTTCCCGAAACACTTTCAACATGCCGTACAACGTATCCATAAATCCCGCGATCACCCTCGTACATGCCTCTTTAACCATGTATAGATACATTAATATAAACTGTTTTTCAAATATACTCGCATACATAGCTTTAGCTTCCTATTCGACCAAGGTTATTATCACAACTCACTACAACAATGACCGGATACCCCAGCGACATTTGAGGACTTTCCCGCGACGTATGCGGAATCGTCGCTGGGAGTCTCAAATAGGGATTGTATCGACAATCCCGGCGACGGCGTGGGTCCCACTCAATTTTCAGTCAAAGCGCAGTGCCCGCGGTGGCATATTATCGGCGACGTAATACATTTGGGGATCATCGAATTAAGCTAAACGATTAACACGCCCTAATTAACGATAACGATAATATTGCTTATCCCCGACATGTCATTTGGGGATACTATGATTATTTGACAAGTCAAGTGAGCATACTATCCCCGGCATGTAATAGGGAAACTAACGTTTTCTCGTTGACTTGTCAACGTTTAATGTAATGTTATCGGCGACCGTCGGCGAAAGGTACATTTTTTTATCGGCACGCATGACGATTTCAATTTTAGGAAAAATCTACCAAATAAACACAAAACCCATATAGACTCACCACAACTTGTACCAAAACACAAATACAATATAACGGATCAACGCAATACAAATAGATCACAACTTTTACATAAACATGACTTAAAAGTCAATATGTGCATTGATAGATAGGAAACAAACAAGTGTTTAAATGGCCAAGATGAACCTAATAATATATAAACAACTACCTAAAGTACCAATGTAGCATACTAATAATATATAACACAACTACCTAAAGCTAGTACCAATGTAACATACTAATAATATATAACACAACTACCTCTCGTTAGTCCGTTATCCTCATCCAGCCATTCTCCTGCGTCATCACCACACCCATACTCATAAGCACCACCCGACTCATACTCCCTAAACATATCCGCGTATCGTAGGTTCGAGGAGACTCATGATAAAGCCTACATCTTTGGTGAGCGACTTGCTGGGCGGGCATACTGGCTCGGATGTGGCCCGTGATGTAATACCGACCCATACAGGGAATATGCCCACGAAGCTTACCCCTTGCCAACGCATTGATTTGATCCTCTGTATGTGACTGAAGTAGCCTCAAGCCTTTTCATCTCGTCCTATGTAGTGACAAAAACACAAGATAGTAAATATATTAGTTGGGTTGCTACATTATTTCTCGATAATTCATTAAAGTGTGTTTTGAAACAAAACTTACATATATCCGTCGGTCCTCATCGTTAGGGAATATCCCATCAACATTATGTTTCGCCAAAAGGTCGATCGATAGTGACGGGTACTCACGAGTGTCTGAGGCACGCCTACTGTACATATAGCATATAAGATGAATAATTTTAAAAACGACAAATCACAACACACCAAAGCGTATAATGGATATATATATATATATATATATATATATATATATATATATATATATATATATATATATATATATATATATATATATATATATATATATATATATATATATATATATATATATATATATGTATATATGCATGTAAAATAATTATAATGTTTATTACCACCTCATCTCGAAGGCGAGCGGTAGCAGGATCCTGTCGAGATATGACCTTGCTCTTTTGTCGGTTTAGCCGTTTGTTGCGCTCGAGCAAGGTTCTTGGGATCATTCAAAACTTAATGTACTCATCCCAATCACCGTATGTCTCCTGGGCGGCCGCTGATCGCCTCCATGTAATTCCCGGTGGTGGGGTCTACCTTCCAATGCTTGGCCTTGAAAGAAGCCTTGTTTGTATTGTAGGCTTTTGCAAGTGCGAGTTTATGCCTTCAGTAGATCTCGGTCAAAGGGAGGATTCCATGGCGGCTGAGGTCAAACAGGTCTGAATCATATACAACAAAACGAGCGAGTTAGAGATATAATTTATATATTTATTTAAATTTGTTTATTTATTTATATGATATAAATAAATAAGCGAATTTAGATAAATATACACAATTAAATAAATGAACACGATAATGAAATAAACATAAAAGAATAACTGACCCCAATATCCGAAATGATTGCCTTCTTCTCGCCGGGACCTTCTCCCAAGAAGGGTAGTAAAATGGCACACTCTAACGACCTCCCCAGATGTAGTTAGACCCATGAGAGTGCATGGGCCGAGAGGGTTTAGGGTTTGTTTGTCACCCACATCAAAATTGATCAAGACGGGACCTTTTTCTTGCGATTGCCTTAAATGAGGTTCGGGTCTTGTCAGTATTCACTGCGGCTCCCCTGCAGCCAAATGGGCTTTCGTTTACCTTTGCTTGCAAAATCAAGTTAGTGATAAAGTCATAAAAATTCAAGGCAAGCAAGTTCAATATATGTATCAAATTTATGATTGTATTACAATAATCCGAAATTCTACCGGTTAATGAACCTTGCCCAAAGGTGGGTGCGCTGTCTCGAGGGGCGATCCTCACCGCCACCGCAGTGGGGCCGTGCAACATCTGGCGACGACATCCACGTACAAGTACAATTAGCATAATCTATAGAAATTCATGAAAAAAATAATATAAGCATGCACACATCCAAATACATACACATCCAAATAAATATACACATTTAAACAATCCACAACAATTTCATTCATTCATTCAAATATATAAGTGTATTTTGCAAGTTACAACTCAAGATCAATCTTCTTCTTCACTAGAATAAACTTTCTCAACACCATCATCATCAACATTGATGAGGGCTTCAACATCAGAATCTGCTAAATCATGAGGAAGGTCGTCTTCATCAGCAATAATATCATCGTCTTCGTGGGAACATCAATGATATCGGACGTGCGTCAACCACCTTGATTGACCATCTATATGCAAGGTCGCTTATCCAAGTCATTCAAACTAGTAGAAAGTGGAGATCGGATGAGTTGTCGAAATGTATAATATCGGGATCATCGTACGATGACACACGTCGGAAAACTTTTTATGATTAACATGTTCGACGACCTTCTGGTGGGGTTTGGTCTTATCTTCAAGGTAGAAGACTTGTTTGACTTGTGTTGCGAGAATGTATTGGTCCTCTTTAAATGCCTCACCTTCACGATCGGCGATTTGTGTCATGTTGTTTCTAAAGACAAGTTTTTGACTTTCACGACCTTTGTTGCTAGTGTCGAACCACTTAACTTCGAACAACGCAACTTTGAACAACAAATACTTAAACTCGAGGATTTCTTGAAGTTGACCATAATACATTTCTCCGTCGCGGGCCGGAACAAATGCGGCTGTTTTGAGTTGTGCGCGGCGTTCATCACGGTTGTGCCGCGACATACCTCACACCGCTGATTCACGCAGAGTTTACGAGATTGAGTCCATGATGGTCCATTAGCCAAAGCGAATAACTCGGCGGTTGTGCTAACCTCTGAGTCTTGGTCATTGTCTATGTGACGTTGACGGATCTATGAAGAAGACAGGATTAGCTAGATAGAGAACAAAAAATATGATATTGTTATTTTTCTGCTTAAGTAGACAAAATAAGTCTTAAGTTTACTGCGACCCAAACCGTCGAGAATTCTTCTTGCATGTCTTTGTTAGGAAATAAAGCGAAAACGTTCATGGTATTAGAATAAGTCGTCGAAATGATAAGTTAAGAAAACGAAGTTTCAAAATAAAAAGCGTTACCTCTTGGTAGGACAGTGCGTGTCGATCTCGTGACTGTTGTGAAGTACATACCATTTCACTTTTTTCAACTCTTTGTCTTTAAACCTAATAAATGACCGTAAACCAATCGGTTTACATACCGACGTCGAAAACACCACTGAAACCGACACGTTGGGGAGGGGGGTCCACATTGTCGGGATGATTAAATTTCGGTAACATCCCTAAAATAATGAGCCAGATAATGTCAATGCTTCTGACAACATAACCCTCCGCTGATCGAACCTTCGGCTTAGCTTTATTGCGAACATAATCTTTTAGCTTCTTCATGTATCTTTCAAATGGATACATCCACCGAAGCGAATAGGCGCCTTCAAGAGCCTCTATAGGTAAATGGATAACCAAGTGAACCATAATGTCAAAGAAAGCAGGAGAATATATGAGCTCAAGCTGCACTGAGAATATCGACCACCTGATCTGAGCTTTCAACATGTCATCCTCCATCAAAGTTGCGAGCATATTTGCTTAAAAAGGAACCTGCTCAATTAATGGTTTTGCAATCTTATCGGTCAAGTAATTTTGAAGTCCGTAAGGAAATTGTACATCATTATATGCATCATGAGACTTCGGGCGTTATATTGGTATCATTATCGGTCACTCGTGCTTGAAGCATGATCGAACCCATTTGGTAGTTTAACTCCTTTGATGTCTGACAAAACTTTTTGGTTCTCGGTGTGAAAGAATCGCGCACTGAGGCTTCAAGCACTTCCGCTTTTGGTTTGGCGAGCAGCAAACCACAGATGCCCAACATTTGCAAGTCTTGTCTTGCCTTGACGGTGTCTTTAGATTTATCATTCATTAACAAAGTGTTCAAGATGGCCTCTAACACATTTTTTCGATATGCATGATGTCTAAATTGTGTCTTAGTGAAAGAAAAGACAAATACTCAAGCTCGTAAAAATAGGCCGTTAGAGTCGGTTAAGCTCGACATGAACATTGTGTTTTATCTTCACACCTCCATAACTCGGATGTTTACCCTTCAGCGGCGTTGGCAATCTATCAAGTTGAGCGGGATTACATCGGCCAAATTCTTTAGGAGGATCTGCATTATCGGTTTGGCCATTGAATTCAAGTGAGCGTCTCCATTTATGGGGCTTCGTTAAGAATCTTTTGTGGCCAAAATAAGCTGTTTTGCTTAACACGAGCAGATGGAGTGTCTTTATTACATGTAGGGCATGCCTTGTAACCTTGCCCTCCACCCGACAAACTACTTCGCCGGCGAGAAAATCATTGATGGTCCATAAAACCATCGCTCTCTATTGAACCGGCACGAGGCAACGTCTATATCTCGATACCTTTTGTCCCATAAATCCTTGGTCCTCAATCAAAGGCCTCAAGTAAACATCAATGTCCCCGGGGATTTAGGACCGAGGAATTAACAAGCTTAGCATAAAGAACTCTCTTCATACATAACCCGCGGGCGGATGTATGTTGTCAATATCAGGCCACATGCGTAGGCACGACTAAGGTTCCCAAACGGATTGAAACCATCGGCAGACCAACCCTAGTCGAACATTTCTTGGTTCTTTTGCAAAATCTGGATACTTTGTGTCAAATTTCTTCCATGCTCCACCATCAACCGGGTGTTGCATCTTACCGAGCTCCGTCACACTTTCCGAAGCATGCCAAATCATATCCTTTGCGGTGTGACTAGACTTGTACAAACGTTGTAGTCTAGGAATGATGGAAAATAACGCAACACCTTCTTAGGAACTTTCTTCCCGTGTTAATCTTTCCATCTACTGCATTATTAGACCCGGACAAAAATCCAAATCTTTGTTCTTGTCTCCCGAAATAAGCGGCGATGTTCACAAGCATGTATCGACTCGTACCCTATTGTCGTTTAAATGTCTTCTTTATTGAATAGTATGATGGTGGGAGCTTGAATCCTTTATTGATGGGAAATACATTTTGTAAAAACTCTAACATTTCATTAAATATATAATCAGCCAATCTACCTTTAGCCTTAAAATAGGTAAACTTTGCCATAAAGTCTAATCGAGTCACATAGTCTAGCAGGAATACGGCTCCTCGTTGGCGCATATAACTAACTTCAAACTCGTTCGTGTAGCTTGAGTCGGTTCGTTACTTGTCTCACCAATATCTCCTTGAGTTGGTTCATTGTGTTCATTATTTGGAGGAATATAGCTAAGATCATTAATTAACGCTGTCATGTCACTCATCAGAGGTTGTCTTGTGTTATCTATTATTGGCGGTGGCATAGGTGGAGCCGGTTCACCGTGTTCCACCCATATTTTATAATGTGGGTCCCACCCTTCTCTCATAATGTGGTTTGAAAGGTTTTTGATGTGTATCCATAATATATTTCGACAAGACTTGCATGGACATCTTATTCTCCGGACTAGTCACTAACGACTTGCAATGATTGTAATTTTTCAAGGCCAGAATAAATAATGGTTCATGATTTGTAAAAACTGTCCAAGTCTTATCATCGAATACCATAACTGCGTTTTAACGATACATTTAGTTATTATATGCAACTTAATTAAACCACATTCAAGCGAGGAATACGGATGTTTTGTTACAGTCTCTATGCTGGAAGCAATCCTAACCCTCTTTTGAATGATTTGTCTCATATATGAATCGTATAACGATTTACTATTTAAGAAAATTTAGGAAGCATTTCCTCAACTCCCCAAATATGTGTTTAAAGACATATTCATAGGAGTAAAGGAGAAACACCATGAAATCATCTCAAATAGTAAACCAATTATCGCATTCATATCCTAAATGAACAAAACATTCAAAAGATGCAAGAGGGGACTTTCGAAATTAATTTCTAATAAATTAATTTGAGACGGGTTTTATAGGATGATTAATTTTAGGCGGGTTTTCCAAAATTAATCACTAAAATCCTAAAACATTCTTAAAGGGTTCAAACGGCTCATATCAACAAATAATAACTATAAACTAACAAAATTTAAATAACTAATTATTATAATTATAAACGAGCACATTTCAAGGCAAATCAACTAATAATAACTATAAACTAACAAAATTTAAACAATAAACATTCCCACGACATGTCACCGGATACCAAAAGGAGAAAAAAATTATTACATACCTCGGTAACATGGCCTCTTTGCTGAAACCAAAAAAAAAAATAACTTTTTCTAATTAACAACAACTTACTACAATAATAATCGCAATCATATTATAATTAACTAATATACTTGAATAACATTTAAAATTTGTAAAACAAACCGTCTAACATGTGGTGGTGGTGATGGTGGATGCGGTGGTGGTGATGGTGGATGCGATTAGTATGATGGGTGGATGTGCTCGAATTGGCGCAAAAATGCAAAGGAGGATAAGTTTTTTTTTTTTTTTTACGTTTTAAGTGAAGAAGATATCCGATCTACTTTATGATAAAGTTTTTTCCTGACATGTGCATTTGGGGAAAGATATATTTTGTGGATTTAGTAGTAATTGGAGATAACCAAAATTTTGGTGAGTAGGTATCGGTGACATGTGTAGAAAATCAATTTAATTTTTTTCGTTAAAATTAATTACATTATGTAGTTACGTTAAAGTCAATGATGTCAAAGAAGTCGGCGTGTCACGGGAAACACAAATATATATATTTTTTTACTCAAAGGCGATGTTTTAGCGATAAAAAAATCAAATATACAGCAATATATGTTTGCTAAGAAGTTGTTTTAACGAAACCTTTGCTCCTTTATATTAAGTTTGTCGGATTTACATTACACACTACTTGTACCTCGTATATCCATCTATTCCTCTTTGCACATAACAACTTGCACACTCTGAAACCAGCCACACCTTCTCTTGTAAGTTTTAATGGTTTCCTTCTTTTTTACATTTTTATTTAAACATTTTTTGTGTGCATGTTTTTACTTTATTTGATGGCTAATGGTTAACATATATATTTGCTAAGAAATTATTTACTAGCGTGTGCGGCCTTAGAGTTTTCAAGGCTACAAGCAAGTGACCCTAACCAAATACAATAATATATAGGCTGGGCTGTTATGGTTACACATTAGACGTTCGACGAATGAATCGGTATGTTATGGTTACATATTAGACGTTCAACGGATGAGTCGGTATGTTATGGTTACACATTAAACGTTCAACGAATGAGTCGGTATGTTATGGTTACACATTAGACGTTCAACGGATGAGTCGGTATGTTATGGTTACACATTAGACGTTCAACGGATGAGTCGGTATGTTATGGTTACACATTAGACGTTCAACGGATGAGTTGGTATGTTATGGTTACACATTAGACGTTCAACGGATGAGTCGATATGTTATGGTTACACATTAGACGTTCAACGGATGAGTCGGTATGTTAGGGTTAGACATTAGACGTTCAACGGATGAGTCGGTATGTTATGGTTACACATTAGGCGTTCAACGGATGAGTCGGTATGTTATGGTTACACATTAGACGTTCAACGGATGAGGTGATATGTTATGGTTACATTAAGCGTTCAACGAATGAGTCGGTATGTTATGGTTACACATTAGACGTTCAGCGGATGAGTCGGTATGTTATGGTTACACATTAGACGTTCAACGGATGAGTCGATTTGTTATGGTTACACATTATACGTTCAACGGATGAGTGGAATGTTATGGTTACACATTAAGCGTTCAGGTGGTGGTATATTTATGGTTACACATTAAGCGTTCACGAAGATGAGTGGAATATGTTATGGTTACACATTAGGCGTTCAACGAATGAGTCGGTATGTTATGGTTACACATTAGACGTTCAACGAATGAGTCGGTATGTTATGGTTACAACATCAACAACAGCAACTACAAGAACAACTACTACTTTGATTAGCAACAACAAGAACAACAACAACAACAACAACAACAACAACAACAACTACTACTACACATTAGACGTTCAACGGATGAGTCGGTATGTTATGGTTACACATTAGACGTTCAACGGATGAGTCGGTATGTTATGGTTACACATTAGACATTCAACGGATGAGTCGATATGTTATGGTTACACAATAGACGTTCAACGGATGAGTCGGTATGTTATGGTTACACATTAAATGTTCAACGAATGAGTCGGTATGTTATGGTTACACATTAGACGTTCAACGGATAATTAGGTATGTTTATGGTTACACATTAGACTTTCAGCGGATGAGTGATATGTTATGGTTACACATTAGGCGTTCAGCGGATGAGTCGGTATGTTATGGTTACACATTAAGCGTTCAACGATAGTGGGTATGTTATGGTTACACATTAAGCGTTCAGCGAATGAATTAGGTATGTTAATGGTTACACATTAGGCGTTCAGCGAATGAGTCGGTATGTTATGGTTACACATTAGACGTTCAACGGATGAGTCGGTATGTTATGGTTACAACATCAACAGCGGCAACTACAAGAACAACTACTTTGCCAGCAACAAGAACAACAACAGCAACAGCAACAACAACAACAACAACAACAACAACAACTACTACTACTACTACTACTACTACTACTACTACTACTACATACGAAGATTTTCCATGTCACCTAACAGCTCCGAAGTAATGCATCCAACTGACATGCGTGGTCGTCAGGAATCGTTGCCATTTCAAGTTTGGCCTCCAGCAACCTTACTCTTGTCTCTAGCACATGTTTTTCTGTTTCCAGCAACCTTATCCTAAGATCTTTTTCATGGCAGCTCGAGCACTCTGTTGGTGCAGAGATTGTTCTTAAGTACTCGTCAAATACATCCTTCCACATAAAATATCCACATCCATTATCTTTTTGGGCTTTACATAATAAGAAAATTATAAGAGCTTACAACCCAATTATTTTTATATTTACATAAATAAGAAATGTATGATTGTTCACCTTTGACAGACGACAATATAGATGAATATCCTCTATGTGATGTTCTTAATTTTATATTTCCTGCTCTACAAGAACACATAAAAGGATTAAATTGCTCCATCTCAGGTTTTGAAATTTTTGTGAAGATAAGAGGTTGTGAGGTTGAGTGGTTTTGAGGATAAGATCTATTAGATTTTGGTGGGATAATATCTCAAGGTTGAGTGGTTTTGAGGATAAGATCTGGTAGATTTTGTGATATATACATCTAGGTAGCTTTTGGTGGGAAGTTTTGGCGCCATGTTTTTGGTGGGAATTCTTGGCGCCATGTTTTTGTTAAAGTCAACAAAGTCAAAGAGACGACGGCATATACATTGGGGAAAATGTCCAATAAAAACAGTTATCTCAAAACATAAGCCCAATTGCATAACTTAAAGCCCAACAAGTTATCCCCGGCGACATGTCGCTGGGGAAACTCTTGTCACGTCATGGTAAGATACATTAACACTAATTACGAATTTTTAAATAAACAAATGAATCCCCCGCGACATGTTGGGAAAAATAGCGGAAAAATTCCGCCATGTTTTACAAGAAATATTCGGTCAAATATAACAGCAATCCCGGCGACATGTCGTGAAACCTCTCAATAATTTAGCTGACTTTTCTACGAAAGTTTGTGCCACGTAGGATATATTTTTGTTGTTTAGTGCAGATTCCCCAGCGACATTTGTCGCCAGGGAAAACGTCGATGGGGAAACTGGTAAATGTGGTAGTGTGTTCCCGGGCCACATGTTGGTGTAAAGGAACATTTATAATTCTATGTTGTTTCTTCCAAAAATGATTAGTTTCTTCCAAAAATGAGGGACTAAGAGATAAATTTAATCTATCTGTTATATATATTATTAGTATTTTGTGGATTTGTATTCTCCATTAAGAAAGCTTCGCAACAAGCTAAGATGTCCAACATTGAGTCACTTGAAACATAAAAGTTGAAAATCAAAAATGGGTTTATGTTTGTCCCACATTGGTGGTGGAACAAACTATTGAGATGAGAAGCGTTAGTTATTATTTGGTTAATATATTTACGAGGGTGCAGGATTACTCCCCTTTACCCAAAAAAAAAAAAAAAAAAAGCGTTAGTTATTATTTGTAAGTCATGTTAAATAGATTGTAGCTTATTTTATTTAATAAATGCTTCATCTTTTTAATAGCTATTCATTTGATGTGAGACATAAGAAATTATTATTATTTAATCTTTTTTATTCTTTTTAATAATTTCTTCATTACATATGTTACAACAAATAATCATTTTACGTATTTGTAAACTTAGTTACAACCACCTCCTCTTTTGAGGCCGGTTGAACCATCAAACCGGTAAGGCAATTCGTTTGATATCCAATTCGGTTTTCAAAGCAGTGTGTTAATGTGTTTGTGTCAGATAAGACTACACTATGAGAGAAAAATGCAAGTATTATTTAAATATAAGCTTGTGATTGATTTTCCTCAGTTAAATAATCATTTTACGTATTTGTAAACTTAGTTACAACCACCTCCTCTTTTGAGGCCGGTTGAACCATCAAACCGGTAAGGCAATTCGTTTGATATCCAATTCGGTTTTCAAAGCAGTGTGTTAATGTGTTTGTGTCAGATAAGACTACACTATGAGAGAAAAATGCAAGTATTATTTAAATATAAGCTTGTGATTGATTATCCTCAGTTATATAATTAGATGTAATACATAACTTAAATGTTTTACTAGTATATCTATAGTCAAATAGTTTAAAACCGAGATGAGTCTAATCGCATCAACACATAGATACAACTACAACTATCAATACATTAAAATACCTAAGAGCTTGTGAATCAGTTTTTCCCTATTCTTGATGTATATATTTAATCATCCTATTAGTATAGCTTTAGTAATCTATTAGGTAATAAACAACCTTAGAGACATCAATCGGAAAATATTAGAATGATTGCACAAGATGTCCAATTGGACTACAGCCAATACCTTAGTAGTGTTCATAACAC
>OU343216.1:109261408-109283783 GCA_910596185.1 Chrysanthemum makinoi | reverse complement strand
TTAGCTGCACGTGCCCTAATATCTTGAGTAACAGAGAACTTTCGGATCCGTTTCAGTAGGGTCACCGCATCCTTCTCAAGTTCCCCAAAAGAAGAGAATGAGAAGGGGAGAAACCCATATCCAATATTTGCGCATTTGGCTTCATACTTGACACGTTTGCGCTGTGCAACTTCAATCACAGCGCGACCAAGTACAAAATCAGCCATACCAGTCTGCGTCAAGGGCGATGACCTAGTTAGATCAACACATACATTAAGCCCTATATCCCACGAGTAAAGCAACATATCAGCTGGACGTAAGGGTTTGTCTCTTTCTCCGCTAAGCCTAATATCAACTCCTTTACGAACCGAGACCCCTACTCGAGAACAGATATCAATGAGAGTATCGCGCACCACATTATGCCGATGTTTAATACCAACAACACCTGCGTACGATACCGCATGATCTCCGGAGATATCCCCTGCAAATACCTTGGAACAAGCCGAGCACGACATCTGAGTGGAAAAAAGGGGGATACCTAGCCGATAACATAAAACAAAACGGTAGGTTCTAGCATTCATAGTCTGTCCCAACCCAGATATCGGGACCACCCTGAGCCAGTCCGAAGTGTGGTCTTCCTTTAGCGATCTCCATAAAGCCATTTGTCTAGAAGATAAGCAGAAGGTGGATTCAGCCTCCTTGGTAACACGTGTGAAATATATATCTTCCAATTTCTTCATGAGTTTGGGGGCAGCGATCTCACATGGGCTACCTATAAGGTCGGTCTCCATTTTCTTGTTAATACAGAAGTTACAACATCGGAATTTTTGAGGAGTTGAGTCTGTAAACTGGCAGATTGGAGTCTGGATGCAAAGAAAGCATAGTTCAAGACATCACCTGCAGTGTATACACGAAGCCCTCTTGTAGTTCCCCATTCACTATCGTTTAAAAACAGTTTAAGAATATAAAACAAGTTAATAGTGAACAATGACTAAAATTAACATAAATAGAACACACAAAGTAATTTTCAACATCATATTCTTTATTAGAAATCAATCAAAAAGAATATGTTACCCAAGTACTTATGAACAAGATTTGGGATTGAAATGACAAAGTTTGGTGACTCCTCTCTAAGCTCAGGCTAAGTCTGAGCACAACTCATAGAACCCACATGAGCTATCTCAGGATTAAGTTATATTTGGAGGAGTGAAAAGATGGTTGGTGTATGTGTGTTTTACAATTCCAAGCTTAACCTTTTCACTCCATCTCCTATGCTATTTATACATGTATGAGTTTTAACTCTTTCCTAAGTGACAAACTGACATCTTACAGAAGATAAAATACTGATGCATTTTGTCTCTGTTTACAAAGGCTATTCTAGGTAAGAGACAAGACAACTTTCCTAAGGTCAGAATGACACCGAGCCGATCTTTTGCCATTCAGGGAAAGTTGACTTTGGTTGATAAGGACTTCGCCTTATCTGATTCAAACTTATCCCGCCTTGTCTCGCTCATTCTTCAGTCTTTACATTCTTCAGTCTTCTACTTCACGTTTGTCTTCATGTAAGTAGTTGGAGAGGAGTCTTAGGGATTCAGGAGTTATTGTCATCACCAATGAATCCATCATCTTCTTCTTGTCACTCTTCACCCTTTAAGTTCGCATTACTGAGTGAAGAGACTTCTTCATCGCCTCATACTGAGTATCCTGAAGATGACTAATGAGAGACTCATGACTGTTAGTGTTTAACGGACTAAACACTTGAGCTATTTTCTATTCAAATCCTAGATTAAGGGGTTTGGGTATTTACTGAACCCAACAGTCTCCCCCTATTTGGATATACAAATAGCCTAAGTGTTTAATCAGTGTAAGTGAGCAAATGGCTTCTTCTTACACTGAATGTACTAATGAATACAATCAGGAACACAGAGTAATTTAATAAAAACATACATCTTTTATTGATCAGATTACATGGCTCCTATCACTAGTACAAAAGCATAAATTAAAATGATGTCAGTCCAGATGGATTCCTGGTGCTTCAAGCTTGACTTTCTTTGTGATCAGTGTTTCCTTCGGGATGTTCTCTTATCTTGGCATTTAAGTCAGCACAAAACTTGATATTTGCAGGAGTCTGAATTTGAGAAGCCACTGGTATGTAGCTCAACATTGTTACTACTCCAGCCTTATCAATATCGCTCCACCTTTGGAACGTTGGGTTTCCATATTCATCAATGAAAAATAGCCCTCTTTCAGGCTTTTCAATCACCAAACAGTTTATAAACTTAACACCTTCAGGCGGCTCCCTGTTGCATTCAAACCGGCACTTTTATCTCAGGCTGGAAATCAACTCTCTCCCTTTCGCCAGTGGATGATTGTGGTTGAGATCCTTGAGGTGCGTTAAGGCGTGTGAATCCCCAGTTGTGCTGGTGCATCCCCATCTTTCATATCTTTTACTGAGCATCTTCATCAGCTCCTTAACCACCGCATTTTGCTTCTTTTCTATTATTGGACCGAGTTCAGTGATCCCAAATTCAGTGAATTTTAGGGGATCATGAACCTCGAATGTCTTTATCATCCCCCTGTAGACGCTCATTGCCGTGGTTTGGATCTGGGATGATTTTGACATCGTGGTCTTCTCGGTAGCCTTCGCTTGTCATTGTCCAGTTGTAATGCTCTATTCTGCTTTCCTGAGGGCTTCAGCTTCTTCTTATTTTCTTCCAAACTGTTTCTCATTTTAGCCATCCGAGCACCTGAGCATCCTTGAACTTTTGTCTGCCTGACCTTTTGGAGTTTCTTTGGATCTATTCCCATGTTCTCTTTCTTTCGGCGACTACCTTTGACAGTGCTTCTCTATTATTCTTATCTTCTTCAGCTTGTTTCAATCTCCTTTCTTCTTTAGCGCAGATATTTACTTAGTGTTGAGGTGTGAGAAGGTATTCTGTCGCCGATTTTGTAGGGAATCTTATCGGCTCAGAGTTTTCATTTTGCCTTTTCCTTTGTCCTGGCCTGAGGAAGATGATGCAACCAAGGGTGGTGTTGTTGTCATGATAGGTGTTGTGACTGTCAGTGTTGTTGTTGTTGATGTTGTTGGTGGTACTGATGAGATAGGTACGGCTGGGACTGGTGGTGATGATGATATTGGAGCTACAGATACTTGTGGTGTTAGCTCCCTCTCAGTGTGAAGAGGAGTTTCTTCAAGCAGATTCTCCCCTCAACTGTTGCCGGAGCGTCGTGAGGGCAAGAGTTGGTGTTGGTGTTGAGGGGGATGAGAGCTTGACCCTTGAAGGCCGATAAATTTCAGTGATCAATGCCTTGATATCCGAGTATCGTTTGAATGCCTGACCTTAGCTTCTAAATTTTCTGAGATATTTCCAAAGCAGTCATTCTGGCCTAAGATTCAGGCCATAGAAGACGAGGCCTGAGCCAAAGCAACACCTGAGTATTCACAGAGCCCAATGTAGCTTGAAGAGACTGGACAAGATTGAAGACCCTCGAACATTTGCATATTGGAGCATTTCGATCAATTCAGCGAGGCTGGAGGATTGTTTCAAGTAAGCCTCAGTAGCTTTCAGCACTTTAGAGTTGAGCGCTGGGTCTTCTTTGAAAAATTCCCTGATTTCATCTATCTTTGTGCCTACACCCTGAAGGTGCCTGAGAAATTTAGCCAAGTTGTCGTCCAGTCTGTGAAGATTGTCATACATCAGATCCCTGTCCTCATGAACGTTTATTTCAAAAGCGTGTACCTCAGCTTTCAGATCAGCATAACTGGCAGCAGCCTCAGTGTGTTGTTCCCACAATGTTTCAGGACCCGGAGTATAGCTTCCTTGAAGCTTTGGTGATCCACTGAACAAGCTGCCTCTCGGTGAGTGGAAGAACATTATCAAATCTTTAGAACTCATCAGTGGAGGAAGAGGAGTCGAGTCATTACTTTCAGGTGGAATGGAGATTCGGTATGCTCTGTGGATTAGGCTGAGGTCCTTGTTCGGATTGAACCTCAGCGTCCACTTCTTCCCCTGCTGATAAAATTTCATCATCACTGTCAGCAAGTTCATCTTTAGAAAATAGTATCCCAGTAACATCAGCAACAGTCAACAAGGGGTTGGTGATGGGTTCCATATCAACGAGTGGTATTAATCCCTCTGAGTCTTTGTCCCCCGTTGACCCCTTAGACACTGGTGGGTGTTTCCCAGTGTCTTCTCTAAATTCGAATCCTAGATTAACGGACCTGTTAGTGTTTAACGGACTAAACTCTTGGGCTATTTTCTATTCAAATCCTAGATTAAGGGTTTGAGTATTTACTGAACCCAACACCTCTAAATTCGAAAGGTAGAGTGGCCAGTCTCTACTGCCAATTACCAAAACCAGGTCCAGAGGCAATGATAATACGCTCCAGAGAAGAATGAAGCGACGCATCAAATGAAATTTGTGCTCGTTCAAAGACCCACGAAAAACATGTACGCATAGAAAAATATAACTTGAAAATACTAGTACAAGCCCGCAGAAGCAACAACTCACACTTATTATTATTATTATTATTATTATTATTATTATTATTATTATTATTATTATTATTATTATTATTATTATTATTATCTATATCTATACTATATTATAATGCATGTAAAAGCCAAACCTCATTCCAAGTCTAACTCCTAACCAAAAAATAAGATAAGGAGCTCTAATCATGAGATGTCATGTGTCATTTCTTAACATAACAAACTCCAGGCCTAACGCGTAACCACTAAAAAGTATGATAAGAAGCTCCAATTATAAAGTGACATGTGTCACTTCTCAACTAAAAATTCATTTTTATTTTCAAATTGAAATATCTTTTTATCTACTTATTTTTTTATAATCTAATTTCACCATATTTTCTAAAATTTTATGCTCTTTAATTCAACATCCATTTTTATATATTTTTATGAGTTTTTAGTTTTTATATTTTTAGTGGGTTTATTTTATTTTAATTCAAAATTTTACAACTTTAACCTTTATTTCAATCAATACAATCTTGATTCATCGAAATCATATACTTTTGGGGGGAGAGTTTGACGGGTAAGAGATTGTGAGGCTCTTTCTATATGCGGGAATAATGATGTCACGGGAAAGCTACGGGTAACTCAAACAAACACATACAACTAACACATATACATTCGAAGTGTTGTGAAACGAATTCAATAAATGGGTAAGCAAACACATATAACTATATTTATCGCCGCCGCTGTGCACGAGTATCCAAATAGTTATTTATTTATTTTTTTATGTGTAATGATTAAGAACTTTAACGAAAAAGGTTGAAAGAATAGTAAACAAAGTAAAAAAAAGGACAAAATGACAAATATTGATAGAAAGCCACGGCCTACTCGTTTTCCAAAAAAGTTGTTTGAAAACTCCCATGATATCTCACTGTTTACTTTACAGCCTTCTAGTAAAAAGATGCATACATACCTTTGTTTGTGCATAAGTAATTAGAGGTGATATGAACACCACTTAAATTAATTTGGGCATCATCAATCATGTATAGCGGTTTTATATTATGTGTATTACATGTATAATTTAATGATTAAATAATAAAAAAATGTGATGTGCATATCAACACCCATAAATAATACCCACCCGTCCTATCTACATTGCTATTTTATTATGTATTTTGAAATGTATCAAATAAAGTGATCACTTTCCATTTCACCGATACGAAGAAGTTTTAATGAGAATAGTTAGATATTTGATTGGTTTAAAGTGTAGTTAGTGAGATTTCTTAAATCTTATGCATATTGAAACTGAACACTTATTATGAAACAAAAAGAGTAATTTATGCTTTTTTCTAAATGTTATCTTATAATTTTACTATCATGCAAATGACTTCGAATGCATCTGGGACATATACATATATACTCTTTGCTAAATGTGTTAGTAATTTTGTTCTAATCATTGATGACGTATAGTCTATATCCGGGTCACGGACCCAACTAAAGTCCAATACTAGCTTGGTCCGGTACGACCTGGGCTAAGCCAACTAGCGTTTGGGCTCACGAAGGCCCAAACCCGAATCTATTCATAGAATAGATATCCGGTATCTTCTAAAATAGATAGATAATCATTCCCAACCGACTAAGGCGGGATACCCCGAAGGTTGAGGAACACGGAACCAACAAGGATTCCGTGCGTATATAAAGGGAATCACATCCCTCGTTTGAGGTACGATTTCATAACCCTAACACTCCTTAAACCCTAAACCGATTACTTACTCTCACGCCGGAGGATAATCGTGGGAGACAATCCCACGGTAAGCCTAACGGTGTTTTCTGTCTCTTAGTACGCAGGTCTCAAGCAACTATTCTTAATTGTGCGAGGCCGGAGCTCCAAACAGGAACGCCCAACTTTTGTATCAACAAGTGGCGCCATCCGTGGGACCATTCACTAAGAACTAAGACTAGAATGACGAAGCATAGAAATCAGCGATCGCAGCGGATCTTATGGAAAGAAGGCGCACACAGCTCAGCTTCCAAGCAGACTCTGGGACAACCAAGTATGTCAAAAACAAGGGGTCGCCTGAACTTGGTCTACCCTATAGTGGAACCGCCGGGGACAACCCAGGCCACCACAACCACTACCAGCACAGTGGATCCACTGCGCAGTGATCTTACCACTCCCATCAAACCAGTACTAGAGACTGACTTGACAAAAGCACCGGATAAAGATAAGGACACAGCGGCAGAAGCGAATACCCTCGCCCTAGAAGGGGTCGCACCGGAATTAACACCAAGGGATTTAGTATCCCAAAATTATGAAACCTTGATTGCCCTCATGCAAGAGGAGGCTAGAAAAAGGTCGGGTCGGAGCCTACAAACGCTCCAGTTTGACTCGGAATACGAAACCTCACCACGCGCCGCCGTAAGGAGAAGGCGGCGAGACAACCGCCGATCCTGTGTTTAACAGAATCGGGAAAAGGATCGAGTATGATGAGGCATCCCACTCTCACCACTTGAGCGATAGTGATGAAGGTGAACGGCGTATCAGTGTCTATGATAGACTGGGTAGCCGTAAAGTGCATGACAGACTGGGGCGGAAGTACTCCCCAAGTGAAAGTCCTTCCGTCCCGACTCGGAGATAGCCGGCGCAAACGCCGAAGGAGGAAAAACTCGTCCTTCGATAACTCCTCGGACAACGAGGATAGTGATACAGGACATTGGAAGTCCAGAAGTAGACACAATGACCAAGAGGAGGACATGTCTCTCCCATGGCGTCGTCAGAAGGTGGACGCGTTCAGTAGACGCATTAGCGATTCTCGAGAGAAAACAAGAAGAGCGCATGCTGCTAATGTCAAGACCTATGAAGGAACAGGTGATCCAGACGATCACCTAAAAATTTTCGAATCACCGCAACTTGGTATTGAGAATTGGCCACAACCAGTGTGGTGCCATATGTTTAATTCCACACTAGTGGGAAGCGCGCGGAACTGGTTTAACAAACTTCCCGCACGAAGTATAAATGGTTTTGAAGAATTAAGAAAGGCGTTCGCCTAAATTTTACTCAGCGGAAAAGTGCGCTAAAAACCTGTCGAACTTACCCGGTAAAAGCAGCCAAGGAGAAACTACTAGCGCATTCATGGAGCGTTTTAAAGATGAATGCATGCAAGTTAAAGCATGCCCGGAAGTGCTAAAAATCTCCGGTTTCATGAATGGAATTAATAACCCAGAACTCATCAAGAGATTGAATGACAAGATTCCTGAAACTTTTGATGAACTCATGAAACGATCTAGGTCCTTCGTCCAGGAGAAGCCAGCCGCGCGGATAGCAAAAGAAACTCCTCCAACTACGGTCGCAGGAACAACCTGGGAGGAGAGCCCAATGACCGGAGTAGCAACCGTAATAGTAGCTATCGCGGTCGGGGAAGCGGGAGAGATAACGCAGATACACCCCACCTGACAAAACCCCAAAGGAAATACTCGCGCAGAAGGGGCAAACTTCCCAAGACCACCACAAATGCGACCCCGAGGATCGGCGATGGGAATGGATATTGTGACTACGCAACGCAGCGAAGGGCCACACCACTAATGAATGTGTCCAACTGCGCCAATTCATTGACAAGATGGTCAAAGAGGGCAGATTGGACCATTTGGTCAAGCATATTAAAGAAGGAAAGGACAAGCGAGAAGAGTGGCAATAAGAAAGAGACACCTAAAGACAAGCCCGACACCATTTACATGATACAATCATGGCAGCGGGTCACAAGGCAGAAGGTTAGCCAGGATTTTTCACGTGGAAAGGAGATCTCTTTCCCCACCTTAAGCCGGACAACGCAGTGGTGGAACCACTCACTATAGAGATAAGCGCGGGGGGTCACGACATCCACCGCATGTATGTTGATGGTGGAGCTTCTGCCGACATCATGTACGAGCATTGTTTCAAACGATTGCGTCATGAAATAAAAAGTCAGTTAATCCGGTCGAAATAGCCGCATGGTTTTACAGTGAGAAGATATGGCCTATGGGGCAAATACGATCCGTCACTGTCGCGATGGAAACGAAGAGCACTCCGCAACGGCCCGGATGGAATTCATGGTGATTAAATCTCCTCGCCATACAATGGCATTATTGGGAGACACTGGAATATCGACTATGCGGCATTGCCATCAACAAGCGCATGGGATGCTTAAATTCCTAGTGGAAGGTGGTATTGTTACTCTTTACAACACCACTATACCACACAGAGAATGCAACACGATTGCATGAGAGACGGCACCAACTCCAGACAGAGACAACCGAGTTCCAAATCCTGAAAGTAGCAATTCACCCGAATACGGAACGAAGTATCCATCGGAGGTTCATTGTCGGACAACGGCAAAACAACTGTATGTGCACTCCTGCAGAAGAATTTGGATATTTTTGCTTGGGAGCCTAAACACATAGACAGAGTACCACCTCTGTCACAGAGCATAAACCGAGAATCCGACAGGATACGCACCCATACGTCAGAGAAGCGCGCCAAGCCCCGAGGCAGCGCATAGCAATCTTGGCAGAGGCACAAAAGCGGTAGAGGCGGGGATCATGCGGAAGTTTACTACCATGACTAGCTTTCCAATCCGTCATGGTAAAGAAGAGCCGGCAACCTGGCTGGCGAATGTGTGTAGACTTCACCGACCTTAACAAAGCATGTCCACAAGACTGCTATCCTTTACCAGAGATAGATTGGAAAATAGAGTCTCTGTGCGGATATCCATTGAAGCGCTTCCTCGACGCGTACAAGGGATATCATCAAATCAAATGGCTAGGAGGATGAGGAAAAAAGCGCCTTTCATACAAGCCAAGGTGTTCTTGCTACACAAAAATGCCCTTCGGCTTGAAAAATGCAGGCGCCACCTACCAGAGGTTAGTGGGTAACGCTTTCGAAAAAAAGGTGGGCGCAACCTAGAGGTCTATGTTGATGACCGGTCATAAAAGCCATACGAAGATGAACTAGTGCGTGACATCGAGGAAACGTTCAAAACTCTAAGAGAGATCAATATGAAGCTGAATCCTAAGAAGTGTACCTTCGGCGCTATCGAAGGCATGTTCTTGATACCGATAGAACCCGACGGCATAAAACCATGCCCGAGAAAGACAAAGCGGTCATCGAACTTCCTTCACCGCGCACGTTGAAAGAAGTCCAATATCTCAACGGAAAGTTGGCCGGCTTAAACAGGTTCTTATCCAAATCAGCAGAAAAAAATCACGCCTCTTTTCAAAACACTCAAGAAGTGTATAAAGAAAGGTGATTTCAGATGGACTACGGAGGCGGAAGAGGCCTTCACTCGGCTTAAACAACATCGCAACGCTCCCAACACTTGTCGCACCCGACCAGAGCAAGAGCTAATCATGTATTTGTCTGCGGACTGCAGCGCGGTCAGTGTTGCATGTTACTCACAGATAGGGACTCAGTACAAACTCCCATCTACTTCGTAAGCAAGGCACTCAAGAAGACGGAGATGAACTATAGTGCCATGGAAAAACTTGTTCTGGCGTTGGTATTTTGCCGCTAAACGTGCGCGAGGTACTTCCAAGCACACCCAATCGCAGTAATCACGGACCAACCAATCAAGCAGATCATCTCCAAACCTGGACGCATCGTAGACTGCGAGAAGGGAGTGTATTGCTAGGTGAGCACAACATCTCATACGACCACGCACGCAATCAAAGGACGATTCTGGCGGACTTCATCATCGAAAAGCGGTGGCAGACAATGACGAGATATCCACACCAATTAAGACCGAGCTGCAAGATCCATGGATCTTGTTTACAGATGGATCCTTATGCATTGATGGCTCGGGCGGGCCTCATCCTCACAAATCCAGAAGGAATGGAATTCACTTACGCACTGCGCTTTGAATTCACAGCAACAAACAATGAGGCAAAGTACGAAGCCCCTGCACGCTGGACTACGCATTGCAGCTCGAATGGGTGTACGTAACCTAGACGCAAAGCGTGGATTCTCCGCTAGTGGCCAACCACGTGTTGGGTGAATACGTGGCCAAAGAAGATAATATGATCAAGTACCTTGATAAAACCAAGGCGATAAAAAGCTTTGATAGGTTCACTATAAAGCAAGTTCTTAGAGGGGAAACCGAAGGCGGATGCAACTGAGCAAGATTGCCTCGACAAGCTTTGCACATCTATCAAAGCAAGTACTGGTGGAAACACTAAAAAGCAAGTCAATTTCGAAGATGGAAATCTCCACGATAATAGAGGAGGAAGATCCTACATGGATGACACCGATAATGGACTTCCTGAGCAAAGGAACATTACCCCAAGAGCGAAGGAAGCTCGAGGATACGGGCGACAGCGAAAGATTCGAACTGCGAGACAACATATTGTACCGACGTTCCTTCCTGCAACCATGGCTCCGTTATGTCGGCCCTTTACAAGCAAATTACGTAATGCTGAGAAATCCATGAAGGTTCATGCAGTATGCACTCAGGACCACGGTCCGTTGTGGCACGCGCCATGCGATCGGGATACTACTGGCCGACCATGCACCGTGATGCACGGGACTTAATAAGGAAGTGCAACGATTGCCAAGTTCATAGACCCGTCCCACGCCAACCACAGCACGAGCTAACCCCAATAACTTCACCATGGCTATTCTACAAGTGGGGTATTGACATCGCGGGCCCTTTTCCTATCGCAGCAGGTGGACTAAAATTTCTCATAGTCGCCATAGACTACTTCACCAAATGGATCGAAGCGAAGGCAGAGGTAACAATCACTGGCAACCGGTGAAGTGCTTGATGGGAAAACATTGTATGCCGCCGCTTCGCCTCCCACGGGAAATCATCTCGGACAACGGGAAACAATTACGTGATAACCCTTTCAGGATGGTGTGAGAGCTTAACATAACACAACACTTTCGCGTCGGTTAAGCATCCACAAACCAACGGCCTAGTGGAACGATCGAATAGAAGCTTGGGTGAAGGAATTAAGGCGCGCTAGAAAAGCACAAAGGAAGATGGGTAGAAGAGTTATCACATGTGTTTGTGGGCGCACGCACCTCAATCCAGACCAGCACTGGCGACACTCCCTTCCTCTTTAGTCTATGGGGACGAAGCAGTCATACCGGCAGAGATCGGCATGCCAACTATCCGCACTGCTGAAATCAACGTGGCAACCAATGATGACGATAGGCGCCCGACTTAGATCTGCTAGAAGAAAGCGAGCGGCAAGAACTATATGGGAAGCAAAATCAAAGTCAAGGATGAAAGGATACTATGATGCTAAAGTGCGCAATGTTTCATTCGGACCGGTGATTTTGTCTACCACGCCAATGACGCGAGCCACGCTGAAGACACAGGTAAGCTTGGACCAAAGTGGGAAGGACCTATGAGGTCTACGAAGCACTAGGAAGCACGTACAAACTCGAGGCTTGGTTTCATGGTCGTGAATTGCCACGCACATGGAACATCTGCAACCTCAAGAGATGCTACCTATAGGAATGGCTAGGGCCTAGCGCTGACAGACGCTCTCGCACTTCCAGTGCCCAATAAACATCTATGCATTTACTTTTTTTTCCTTTTGCTTAGAATAATTGTCTTGTTTACTTATTATAAAAAAAAAACTTGCAAGTATCAATAAAATGCCGCGGTTTCTAGCTAACTCCGCGGCATATTTGTTATTTCCATATACTCTATGTCTTAACAACCTTTTTTATTTCTTGCCACGATGGCGGCATGCACCATAACAAACCCACGATGGTAAAAGGATAAGTTCACCTACTAAACAACTTGTTGAATAAGAGGATTGCAAACCCATCAACACCGGATCACGTATCCTTGTTAAACACCTTATTATCAAGACGTTGGAATAAGTTTTGTACACCTCCTACGATGGAGGCGCAACAACGCGCACGCGTGCACGTTTAACAACTTTGGAATTAAAATACTTGATTCCTTAAAGTGATATTTAAAGTACGCTGCATATCACAACATACACGACTATGCCACAAACGCTACATTTAGCCACTTAAGTATATTACAACTTTCATACATGAACTCAACAAGAGATATTTTCATTAGATAACCACGAGTTATTACAAAAGGTTTGTTACTTTACAATAGATAAACCTACCAGCTATTACAACGCTCAAGGGGAGAGCCACCTACGCGGTTTTTTGACTCCTTAATCTCGTTCAAACTCTTTAACAAATCAGAATCTTGACGAGACACTGTGGCGACATTCACGGCACCCGTCAGAACGGGGAGATGCGCCGCGCCAACACCACACAAAATGGCTTTACCCTTGACACCCTTCTTCTTAGCGAGTCTTGTGGCATGAGCTTCCGGGACCTGCGTCAAGCGGGACTTCTTTTCCAAATAAAACGGGTTCAAGATATCACGAGGGCGAACAAAACAGGTACCGCAAATGAGATTCGTTGGGCTTCAAAAAGTAATCGGATTGCGCCTCTGCATCCTCAGAAAGGTGCTTTGCCCAAGTCAACCCCTCCATTATTACCCCAATCGGATAGTCTTGGTCGCGCTCCAATTCAGAAATCATTGGAAACTCTAGAGACTTCAACCGTTCCATGGCAGACACCAACTCGGATATGCACGCATTATACCAGGCACCTTCTCCAAAGGCACATTTAGCGACCCCCCTCATGAAGTTTTTCCACGCCTTCAGCCTTACCACGCTAGGGCGCGCATTGAACAACCCCCGAACGCGTCTACCACTTCCTTGGATTCAGCGTAGTAAGCGCGCAAGGCGCAAACCATGGCCTATGAGCCATCGGAGCTCTGCAATAGTGGACAAGAGTTGGGGATACAACTCCTCGTCGTACTCTATGCTCAGATTACGCAGCTTCATCTCCTGCGCTTCAAGGGCACTCTTGACCGTGGTACCAAGCTCTTCAAGTTGGGATGTCATCGCATCTTTGCTCTTCTCCAGATATTTAAGTACCCAGTGGCACGCAGACTTATACTGGCAACATCCGCGACGCTCTTGGTTTATTTGGCACATCAGCGCCATCTTTTCTTCACTGTTTGAGCGCACGCGTGCGGTCGAGATCCTTTGCCTCAGCCTGGCGATTTCAACCGCTGCGCCGGGTGCTCGCCAGTGCGCCTCCAGCAACGCTACTTGTTGATCCTTTTGCGAATCTTGACTACTCCTACCAGAAACTTGGTCTTTCAGCTTCACAATTAGCGAAGCCTGATGTGCAGAGACCTGCACCAACTCTTCGACCAGTTGCTCCATGGGCGCATCCACATCAGGCAGGTCTTCATCGTTCTGACTATGCGGCTCAGTATGCGCAGAACCGCACGGACTAGCCTTGGGAGGTGACTCGCAAGCGCTCCCCCTGTAATACGTTTACCGAGAGAATTGTTAGGCTCCTATGTAACACAACCGGCGCATCATAAAAAACAAAAAAAAAAAAAAACAATATATCTGAAGGCATCACTTACTGCCGGTCCAGATAGTAGCGAGGGGTGCGAAGACGCTTCATCGTGGACGATACCTCCAGTGAGGATCGCAGGGCGTTTTTCCTTGAAGGGCCTGCGCCATCTCTTCCGATGGATCGCTTGCGCTTTAACCCAGCCTCTGACTCCTCTTCTTCTTCGTCCATAGGTGGCGTCGCGGCTACAGGGGGGTGGGGGTGCGCTATAGCGAAGGCACTTTGGGGTTGGGAACACTTTGTAGTGGTGTCGCTTCCATCGCAACAGAGGAACTCGTACTGCTTCCCCATGTTCATCTCCATGACATGACCAGGCAGCCAGTATAGGTTCCTCCCCTTCTTTTAGGGGACGTACTCATGTCCCTACCTCAACGGGCTTCGCCAAATGCACAACGAGAAATGATCCATCTCTGCGCACAAGGAAACAACAAACGACATCGGTTATATAATGTGTGGACAAAGGAAGACAAATTCTTACATTAACTACAAAAGGGGGTGCGGATGGCGAGTACCCACCCGGCCATTGGCACCTAAGAAGATCGGATCTCATCTTGGGACCAAAGTAGTTACGGCAGTGATGCCCATATGCACTAAAACTCCTCGTGATAAGAACCGATAGGGATGCGGTTTGCATTTATCAGTTCCGCATCCCGGAGACATATGATCCGAGCAAAGGGGACTCGTCTCTCGGCAGCGTTACCGGGTGAAAAATTATAACGCCACGGGAAGCATGTGTCGTCCACCCAGAAAAGGACTCTCTCCAATTCCTTAGCGCATCTAGCTTCTCAGTGTAGCACTGAAGCCTACCAGCGTGCTTCGCAAAGGAAACCCACCCATGCGCCCATGTTGTATGATAGAATGCGCGGAATAGGTTGATTGTGGGGTTAACCGCCAGCAAACGGCAGTTCACCTCAAAATTGGTAATTTTGGCTGCACCAATACAGTGTAATTGGGATAGGTGCAGCTCATAATAATTTAGCACATGCACGAAATCGGGATATAGGCACACGTTGATTGGCGAACTCAAAGAAACGTGTGTATACCCTATTTCCTTCGGGAAATCGGCAATGGAGGCCAGCGCACGGAACAACCGGATGCACGTCAAGTGGGATATAGTAATCCGAGGTGAATTCTAAAAGATCACTCGTGGATAAATCAGAGGTGAAATCATGCAGTTGTTTGACCATGGTGTTTGATTTACAAAGCGAGCACGCAGCGGCTACCCGAAGTGGTTTATTTTCCTGATCACAGCTGCAGATATGTTTTAACAATGGCGACTTTTTCTTTTTTACGGTGAGTGCCATTGTGAAACTGAAACGGTGGTTTATATCCTATTTCTCATCCACAAGATACGTGACACGTGGATCCCACTAACTTCACTTGTGTGGTTGAAATTGATTCGATGGGACGCGGGACAGTAACTTTCCCCCGAATAACGATGCGTTTACTATCCAATCTCATGTCTAGGTACAGCGTACCGGAGGGTATATGTTTATGGCTTCTTGCATACGCTTCAAAGTTTTTTAACTGGCTACGGATTATTAGTCTAGCATCCGCAGTTAGTCACTGCGCATACTAGACTGGGGGGACATGATGACGTATAGTCTATATCCGGGTCACGGACCCAACTAAAGTCCAATACTAGCTTGGTCCGGTACGACCTGGGCTAAGCCAACTAGCGTTTGGGCTCACGAAGGCAAGAAGCCAACCGACTAAGGCGGGCTAAGCCAACTAGCGCATAGAATAGATATCCGGTATCTTCTAAAATAGATAGATAATCATTCCCAACCGACTAAGGCGGGATACGCCGAAGGTTGAGGAACACGGAACCAACAAGGATTCCGTGCGTATATAAAGGGAATCACATCCCTCGTTTGAGGTACGATTTCATAACCCTAACACTCCTTAAACCCTAAACCGAATTACTACTCTCACGCCGGAGGATAATCGTGGGAGACAATCCCACCGGTAAGCCTAACGGTGTTTCACATCTCTTAGTACGCAGTGTCTCAAGCAACTATTCTCAATGGGACGAGAGCGGAGCCCAAAACAAGGCCCAACTTTTGTATCAACAATCATATTAATCAGCAAACACACACACGCCATCAGCGAGAGGAGAAAGGAGGGCGGAGTGGGCACCCGCCCCTCTAGCAAAATAATTGTAGTGTTATTTTTAAAAAGTAATATCTTTTTTTGCAATTTGCTCCATAGTGACAAGATTTGTAGTGCAATTTTACAAAAATATCAATATTTTGCCATGAGTCTGCAATCCAATCTATACTTATGTTGTCAAAGAAATTAACTTAAGTCTTAGCCCACAACCAATAAGTCGAAAAACACCTAGACATGCATGCGCTAATGTTACGTCAGTTTTACACTCTTATATAAGTATATAAATTTAAAATAGATGTGTTATATAAAAAGTTTTTGAACACGTTATAATGGTCTAGGGGCAGCTGTGGAGTGTCTTTGTCCGTGGGCACCTACTGCGACCGCTAGGAAATGAAGTCACTGACTCAGGAGCCCAAACTCATTTACTCCCTTTAATTTCCTTTAAATATATCTGCTACAGATTCTTTTGAAAACGTACATTATTGTTTTGAATTAAGCAAGTTAAGTTTTAATAACTCGTGGTAAAATATAAAAAAGATTGTATATGCATAAAATCTGAGTATTGATGAACAACATTTTTAAGTAGTACAATACAAGTTAAAAAGTATGATATCATTTTCAAATACGACTATGATAGTGGTTAGGTTTTTATTAATAAAAGTTACCAACATTAAAAATCTAATGCTTGTGTCATTCAATATTTTCAAAGTAGGGGTGGCAAACTAACCTATTAAGAGAAATTGGTCCTTCTTGTTCTAGAAGATTATTTTCATTTCTAGTGTTTTCTCAACTTTCAAGTGTTTAAAAAACTGATCAGCTAGGATTGCTCATGGTTTTAATAATTTACATGTATTGTTTAGCCTCAAATATACGTAACGGTGGTAAACTAACTCTATATAGTATCATCTGTGCTTAATTTCTACGTGTAGATTATCTAATTTAGACTTTTGTTTATGTCAAAAGTAAATGCTTTGAATTTCGAGTATAATAAATGACAAATTGACAAGTGATGGTATGATTATGTCATGATGAGTCTCAATCGATGCACTGGGTCATTTAATTTGAACAAAAGAGTGGCAAAATTCAAGATAAAGTGCTTACTTTCTAAATCTCATAAAGGCTACTACAATTTCCTAGCTTCATTATTTGCAACAAAAAGAAGACTGATTGTATTAATTAGTACTACGTATGAAGTAACTTTTACTTATCTTTTGTTAAGGATCGACTTAATGGAGATGACTTATCACGCGTAAGGCATAATATAATATTTGTGTATGTGACAGTGTGACACCAACCTCACTCGTGACTTTGATCCACTAGACAAGTTTTTATGGTGGGTGATGGCTCGCCCTTATGGGGACTATCACGCGCCACCATTATAAAAACCTTCTTAGGTCACACGTGAGCAAGAGAAAAAAAGCGAAATATAAGTGATGGTGATTTTTTTTAGTGTGTGTAGGGTATGTTTGTATAAACATATATAATGATGATGACCATAAAAGCTGAAAGGTGATGATACTAGTGGTGTGATGAATGGTGATTTGAAGCTAATGTGAGGTGATTGTAATAGTCATCATAAAAACCAGCTTTATATCCCACTCCATCATATCCCTTCCTCTCACGTGTGACGCGCCTCATTTTGGTTTCAAACAACGAGCATAATTGTCTTTGAAGGTGGGCAAAACGGGCAACCGTCTAGAGCTCTCTGATTAGATGTATAAAACAGTCTAGATGTTATAAATATGAATAAGAAAAATACAGTTTTAATTTTAAATTACTTATAGGGCTCTAATTAGAAGATTTCTTGCAATTTTATTATTTTTAGTAATTAATATACAATAATGCTTAATGAATGACATCTTACGTTTAGTCTTTACTTTGAGACCTCATTTTTTGTTCTCGTCCAAGGCCTTTGAAAACCCAGAAATGAACCTGGCGGTGAGGGGCATTACCGTTGAAGGAAAATAAGAGGTGTGTGTATGATTAAAAAAAACTGGCGTAGAAGAAAATTATGAGTCAAAGTTGTGATGAGTGAGTGTTAAGAGAAAATGAATGATGTGGCATTGAGATGAGAGTGACTGATACTTGACACGCGGGTAGCCTAAACAAATCGTTCATACGTGATACAACTTAAATCATTCGTAAACGCAAAAGATATACAACAAATTCTCTTCATGTAATTTTTTCTGAATAACACACTGTAGTGTGCAAAATAACATTCTAATGTACGACTTTAAGGCAATGTTCTCGCATAAAAATTCAAACAATGTTGCCTTAATAATGTCTCAGACAATATTTCAAAAAATAATGACAAATTTTGACTATGTTTTTGAATGATTTCCTAAAATAGAAGAAGATTTTTTATTTTATTTTATTTTAATTTAATCTCAACATTAATAATTTATAAAAACTTATACACAAACTCTACTAAATAAAACACCACATTACAATTATTTTTAATTATTGTGTTATTTCATAGTTAATGAAAATGAATAACCACAACACCGCAGTTATAATTGTTTTCCGCTATAGAATACTCATTCGTACTCGCCTAGTATAGAGTTACGGCTAGAATCCACGGCTGAAACTTAAGCACTATCTCAATCTAGCTCAGGAATATAAATAGATTACAGAGATTATCATCTTGACTATCTATTAAGGGTCCAAAATTTAATTGTTAGTTGCAAAAAGAAATTAATGTATTTATAAGAGTGGGAGGGTGTTTGTTGGTTTGGCTTTATGACTCTGCTTGTCCTTTTATGCATACCACCATTTTCTTACCCCTTTATTTATCATCTATTTCACATCTCTAGTCTTTCATCATTTTCACACACCTTTCTTTAGTCTCTCCCCAAAAAATAAAAAAATAAAAAAATAAAAAATGAAGATCATGAATCAAAAGGGAGGCCTTTTTCTTTTGAGGGGAATGTTGTTTGGCTCGAGGCCACTAAAAATCTTATATCATATCGTATCATATCATTATAGTCAACGTAACAATTGTTTTATTTATCGTTACGTTGACTAAAGATCGGTTTTGAATCGATTGTTTAGTTGATGATCATGATTTTTGGTGGCGTCGGACCAGGCTTCATTCCCCCCAATTGCGGCCTCTTATGTTTTAATGATTTGATCTTAGTTATATTTATATGTTCCAAGCATGTAAAGATTCCATTCTTGAGGTGGGGTTATTTCTTTATATTTCTAACATTTTTTTAGGTTTTTTGGAAGTTCTTGATTATAGTTTTCAATAGATTATAACTAATTAATGCATGTATATCATCACTAACAGATCCAACTTTTGAGGTAACATATAAGGTTATTATAAGTTATAGATTATGGTGTTCAAAAGATTCTAACTTTGTCTAGATGTTTTCATCAAGAACATCTTCAGTTTTTAGGTGAGTTTGTGTTATTTCTATAAAACAAACATTTTTAAGGTTGTTTTGAAGTTCTTAATTGTGGTGGCTATCAAAATATTTAATCTTTTTTACATCTAGATGTTCCCACTAAGAAAATACTAATATTTTTTTTCATGTGATTTGTAGTATCTTTTTGAGATTTATGTTTTTAATCTTGTTTTTATGAATTTAGGTTGTAGGTTATGTTTTGTTTATGGGTGTAATGATGAAGAATTTTGTTTGACTATAGTTTAACTCTGTCAAAAAACCAGGAAACAGGAATCAGGATCTTACCAAAAAGGTTTTATAATCATTGCTACTCTATGAAATCTGAAAACTAATTGGAAAGTGATTGTCTTATAAACTCTGATTTTTGCCATCATCATGATATCCCATTTGACTTTATTAAAATCTCACTTCATTATCATCATTACCTTATCATTGACATAGATCTAGGGTTTTCATTTTGCATGCATACCATCAAACAAATTTATATTCAATTCTCATTAGGTTTTAATCTGTTTTACATACAATTTAGTTTATTTTGACAGTTTGTGATATGAAATGTGGTTTGTAACTTTGTACAAATCTTTGCTAAAGTGTAGTTGTAGCATATATACATGATAGATATTGTATTATGTGACATGTTCAAATTATGAGAATCATGTCATACTTAGAACCAATAACCTAAAGGGAGTGTTTAAGTTTTGATTGATAAAACTTGTTACTAATATTATAAGTAGTTTAAAGTTTACTTATTCAAAACATTTTATTTCAGCAAGCAAGTAATCTAGGGTTGTTGTTTTCATTTTATTTTTATTTTCATTATATTTTCTACTTTTGTTTTGTAGATTATAACCATGGAAGTCTGTGAAGATAGACAGATATTGAAGCAGAGTGTTTGATGGACAGCTAGTGTTACAGTTTTTTAGATAGGTGTAGTAGACAAAGTAATTTGAATTCTTGCACTAATTACTGTTATGAACCCTAGAAATTTCAGTGTACTATTTTTGATTGATTTGATTGCATTGGATGTTGCATGTTTTTGTCCTTATCAACAACAGTTGTCATTTACCTTTAGATCTTGAATTTACCCAATTTTTGTAACTTACTATGTGCACAGTTCAAACATTGTGTAGAAATACACTAGATTTGCTAGATAAAAGACTAGCTCAACATTGTGCAAGTTTCTATGCATGTAGCACCAGTTAAAATCAAATACTGTTGGACATTGAAGTTAGTGTAGGTGAAGATATGGGTATAGCATATGCATGTGTAGTATGTGGTCATAACTCATATGCATATAACCCTTTTGAGGTTTTCATGAAAGAAGCAAAAAAGGAATGAAATTGCAATTGGTAAAAGGTCCTCCTATTCAGGCATCTCATGAGTAGGGGTGGCTGAATTTTTGCATTGGTGTCTCGATTTCGCTCAATTATTAGTACCAATGATTGATTTCTCGATTTTCGTGCCAAGTTTTTTTACAACTTATTTTTTCCCACTTATACCACTTATTTTTACAAGTTTTTTACGCAGTTTGTACATGTTTTTTTTACAAGTTTTTTTTATAACTTATACCACTTTTTATAACTTTTTGTTTTGGTTTTACAATTTTACAAGTTATTTTTGGGTTTTACAAGTTTTTTATGATATAAATTCGTTTTAAAACTTTTAAAAAACCTAGTCGAAATTTTTTGAGTACAAGGTTGAAAAGTGAGATTTTATCCCACTTTGCCGTCCATCTTTTCATCATCCTCGGAAAGTTTTTAGGCTCAAAAATCATCATCGCTGAAAATTTTAGGCTCAAACAGAAGGTTGCAAAGTGAGATTTGATCTCACTTTACCGCCCATTCGGTTTTTATCATCATCGCCTCGGAAAGTTTTTAAAGTTTTTAGGCTCAAAATCATCATCGCATCGAAAAGTTTTAGTCACAACTGCACAAAGTCACCGCCACGAACGCACAAAATGCACAAGCCTCACAAATCGCACAAGCCTCACAAAAACTGCACAAGCTTCACAATCTGAAAAGACAAGACTCACCAGTTTCACAGTTTCACAAGTTACTGTTACACGCTTTGAACATGATTCTCACAAATTACCACTGCAAAAGTTCACAAGGTGTACTAACATTCTCAAAAGTTCACAAGGTGTTTAACATTCTCAAAGGCACCCCATATAATCCCGGTGAAAGCAACAACACCAACACAATACCCAAAAGAAAGCAACAACACCAACAACAATACCGGAAGAATAACACCAACAACAACAATACAAGTGGTCCGAAACAACAACACCAACAACAACATAATCCTAGGCAGGCACCCCATATAATCCCAGGTGAAAGCAACAACACAAACAAGTGGTCCAGATCAACAACAACTAGTGGTCCAGATCAACAACAATCAACCACCATGTCTAGTTCACCATTTAACACACAAGAGGTAAACAACTTATCAAAGGCCAGATTATTAGCTTTATAGCTTATGTTGGCCAAATTCAGCCTTTGCCAAAAAACTCTTTAAGTTTTTTAAAAAAATCATCATTGCCTTTTTATTTCATTAAAGTTGCAAAATGACCTTGAATGGTCACTTTACCATCCAAGAATGAAATTTTTTATATAAAAACAAATTTTTTTCATTACAACTGAAGTGAATCACTTTACCATCCGAGAATGCCAAGGATAACGTGGGGTGCCTGCAGGATAACGGGCTACTTCCACAAAAGGTGTCCTCCTAAGGCAAAAACCTAAAACAAACATACAAACAATAAGCAAACAATTTTTAGATCTAAAAGGCAACGATGATTTTTTTTTAAAAACTTAAAAAAGAGTTTTTTTTTTAACAACTAAAACACAATGTAGCCACCACAGCATCACCAGTACCACCACAACATCTAATTATTTTTTAAGAAAATAAACAAAGTTAACCTTTTTTTTACAAAGGTTTAGATCTAAAAAAAGCTTTAGATC